>JBBGBA010000024.1:0-560820 GCA_038088335.1 Mesorhabditis sp. LJ9110 | reverse complement strand
ATTGACTACGCGCATAAAATTTACCTCCTTCCGAGCTGCGCAATAAATTAGAAAAACGGAAAACTGTGCGATGGGGATATTGATAGCGACTTTAGAAATTATTGGAACGAGTTTGGCAATTGGCCAAAAATGCCAAAAATTGTTTTTGTATTAATCTAGAAATGCCTAGTAATTCAATCGGAAGCATCTTCATAATTTTCTAAGTGAAATAAACCATATTTTAACCGGGAAAACCATCTAAAAACTTTGAAAATGTTTTCAAAAGCTGAAATTTTGATCAAAAATGGTCATTTTGGCCAAAAAATATCGATATTTTTGTATTTTTCAGTCAAGATCTGTGCAGTCTTTGCCGGGAGGCATAGTAAAAAAAGATTTATATTCAAAAAATGGCTTCTTAAGAAAAGGTTTGGAAACTTTGGGGAAATTCAGAACGACCAAGTCGGCCTTTTTGCCTTTTTTAAAGGGACCGGAACCGCGGTACGCGCTCGGCCGCTCGGCGTACCAATACGTGATGAAGTAGGACTTAATCAGCAGGGTCACGGTGCGCGCGTGGCGTATCGCGGTACCGGGGAAATCCATAGGGAATCCATAGAATCCAAAATCCAAAATTGTGGCTTGCCGATCTCTTTAAAAAGGCAAAAACACCTGAAAATGGTAGAAATCCAACAGAAACATGAAAACAAGGCCGTTAAAATGTCGAAATGTTGGAAGGGCCGCGAACACACACACACACCGGCCAGCCACCACCCGGCTACGGTATTTCAGAGGGGCTGATGGTTGTGGTGAGGGACGGCGAGAGATCGATGTGCCCTCAACGGGCGGTGGTCGTCGTCCTCATTCTGTATCTCTCTCTCTCTCTCTCTCTCTCTCTCTCTCTCTCTCTCTCTGCCTCGCTTCCATTTACATTTATGGGCAATAAAAGCGGCGATCCGAGAAGGCAGCCGCCTGCGAAGACACGGCCTCGGGACCTTCTTTCCGCCCTCCAAACACCCCCCACTCACCTTTGGCTACGCGACACACCTATCCACCCCTTTGGGACGATACATCGAAACCTCCCATTGAAATGCCCTGCCTGGGAGCCAACCTGGGGACGAAACCTCCAGAAAAGAAGGGCGTTTTAAAGGGTTTGGAAAGTACGGGTCCTTAAATGGTCTCTGCTAGCTCTCCTCAATGGTCTCTGCTAGCTCTCCTCAATGGTCTCTGCTAGCTCTCCTAATGGTCTCTGCTAGCTCACTCAATGGTCTCTGCTAGCTCTCCTCAATGGTCTCTGCTAGCCTCCTCAATGGTCTCTGCTAGGGTCCTTAAATGGTCTCTGCTAGCTCTCCTCAATGGTCCTCAGCCTCCTCAATGGTCTCTGCTAGCTCTCTCAACGATCTCAGCTCTCCTCAATGATCTCTGCTAGCTTACCATAGGATCAATAGGTACAATCCCCATGAAGTGATGGTAATTCAGGATACGGTAGGTATCGAAATCTATTAATAGCTGAAAAACCTCCATGAAATACAGGAATTTAATTAAAATAGAAGATTATCGACGTCAATTGGTAGCTGTGGTAGCTGGGGCGAAGGCGGAAACCCCATAGCTTCACATCTGTTTCCACTCGGGACCATCCCCCATCCGAGTGTGGACTTTGACTTGTCATGACTCAACCACCCATTGTACTTTTTCTGGGAAGGACTTTGCGGGGGTTTCATACCCAGTTTTTACTTTTGAAACAAAAAGTAAGAGCTCTGTTCTGGACGGGGGTCGAACCCGGGTCGTATGCCTGGTAAGTTGGCACACAACCAATCGGCCAAGGACCCACACGATGCAAGAATTGACCCAGGCTTCCCGGTTCCTTTAAAATCGATGGTTTTCAGAATTTTTGTCAAAAAGCAAAAAATTCCGCACCGGACGAGGGCCGAACTCGGGTCATGCGGGCGAAAAGCTAGCACACAACCAATCGGCTAAACTTCCAGACTATTTTTTGGTTGTCAGTACAATTTTTTTCTGTTTCTATCAAAAAGGAACCTACAGTAATAGATACAATTTATCCAAAAAATCAAACGACAGTGAATTAGATAGGAAATTAGCCAAAACCTTTAACTGGCCCTAGTTGAAGTGAGGACCAAAGGGAAATGAGGGGCATGATTTTTACGCGGGTTTCCGGCAAATTCCGAACGATGTTCCGCTATGCACCAAATTCCGCTCAAAAACCAGGCCCCTTTTTTAGGGAAATTTGAAATCATGGAGTAGTAGAAGAACAAGCTTTTCGGGACGGATATCACATTGCGTCGGTAGTGGGGAGGGGAAGGAGGAGGCTAAGCCTAAGCCTAAGCCTAAGCCTAAGCCTCGTTCCAAGGGCTGCTGGGGATGATCATCATAGGGGGGTGGGTACGTTTCTTGGGGTAGTACGCTAGGATACGGTATCAAAAATAAGGCGCAAGCGGCTGGGGCATAAAATTCAGAAATTTTTAAAGCTACTTGAAAAGTGGAATTGTGGAATTGTTGAATTGTGGGCAGTTGATTTGGATAGTTTGACGTTGAAAGGGGCGTGGCCAAAATGCTGGCACGCTCCCTTTAAAAAGATATGGGCGACCCATACGGACTAGGGGGAATAGCAGGGGGCGACTACGGGCCACAACAAATTGCACTTGGGGGAATTTCGAATGGGGGATTTCGGAATTTTAAATGGGTAGCAAAGCAGGGAGAGATAGAAGAGAGTACAGAGAAAAAAGGTGGCTTTTAGAATCCGGTGGCTTGGAGTTGAGTGAGGAACTGTTGAAGCTGCTGGGGGCCGATGCAGGAATCTTCGAACGAGGCTTCCGCGGCGACCACCTGAAAAATGGTTTCAAATAGGTTAGGCGATTTGCTGTCTTAAAGCGGAGCGGCTGCATCGCGTGCTCTATCCTAGCCTGACGCAAAGCGCCGCGACGCGTCCTTTACGCTCCAAGTGAGCGATATTTCCAGCAAAGCAGGGGCGCTTCGCGCGTAAGAATATTCTAGCGAAAGGCGCAACGGCCGCGTCGCGTAATCTATACCAGCCGCGACGCGTCCGCAACGCCGAAACCCGTGACGTGTCCGCAACGCAGAAAGTCATGACGCATCCGCAACGCAGAAAGCCGCGCCGCGTCCACAACGCGCCCTCTACGTTTTAAAGGAGAAGAAGAAGCTTCTACTAGCGCATAGAGCGCACCCGCGTCTCGGATTTGTACGGCAAAATGCTTAGCGAATACGTCGCGGTAAAAAAAGGGTCAGGCACGCGACGCGCCCGCGACGCGTTCAATTGCAGCAGATTCAGGAATGATCAGGAAAATCCTAGCGGGAGCGTCAAGTGCAGGTTCTGTCGCGGTGCGGGCGCTTCGGCTTTGCCCATCACTTCAAAAACGACACGACCAGCTAACTAGATAAAAGCGTCGCTTGCACGGTGCGGACGCGCTAGGATGACCTTGCAGTGTCATGGCTGATACACGCTACGCGCCTGCAACGCAGTCACGCCTGTACCCAATTTTCAAGGACCTATCCAGCCAGAAAATCAACAATTCGCGCTCACCTGTGCCCCGAGGAACGCCGCGTGATACCGCCACGGTGAGATGTGCACCTGGGCGTTGATCGTGTTCGGCAGCACCGTCTCCAGCTCTGTCTCCACCTTCTCCGCCAACCCGGGCAACAGGGAGGCGCCGCCGGCCAGGTAGATGTTCCTGAGAAAAAGATTGAGATTGCAATGGTTTTGGTTCCGTACTTGTACAAGTTGCGGCGACTGTCGATGGGGGATTGGGTGACGGCGTCGTGGATGAGGTGGTGGATGCCCTTCGACTCGAGCTGCCACTTTTTGGGGCGGAACAGACCCTCGGTGCATGTGAAGCGGGAGCTGTCGATCTGGAAATGGGGTCGTGAAGCTTATCTCTGTCTCTCACGCTCGATCTCTCTCGCTCTCTCTCTCACTCACTCACTCTCTCTCTCTTTCTCTCGCTCTCTCGCTGCTCTATCCTCTATCTCGCTTTTTCTTTCTCTCTCTGTCTCTCTCTCTCTCTCTCTCTCTTCTCTCTCATCTCACCTCAAATTCCCTGGGCATACTCGACGTGGGCTTGAACAATTCCGGACGTATGCTGACTAAACGCCAAAATTCTCTGAAGCCAAGATCTCCACTTACATGCTCCATCACGTATCGCAGAATCAATCGCTCGCACGGGGTTTGGAACGAGAAGAGACCCTGAAATCCGAGATTCCGGGGCTGTCTTTTGGGACCAACGTTGTTGTGCGAGGCCAACGACGTCCTCAGCGAGTCTCGAATCTGTTGGGCACCCATGGGGATTGAGACGACGGCCGATTCGACCATGTAGCCGTCGATGACAGGGACGATGTTTAGGCGGTCGCCAATGTCGACGACTACTCCTGTCGTTACGTCGTAGGCGTAGAGGATTAACGAGGGTTGGCGGGTGATACCGGCGGCCTGGAAATGAAGGCATAGGAATGAAGGCAATTTCTCTCTCTCTCTTCTCTCTCTCTCTCTCTCTCTCTCTCTCGCTCTCCTTACCTTGAAGTGGAACTGTTGTAGAAGCGTATGCAGAAGATCTCCAATCACCGACGTCGGGATGTTCTGGGGGAGTGAGAGAAGGACGTGGTGCTCCCTTGGATCAACACCAAGATCACGGATTGCCCGCTCTATGCAAGCCTTAGTGACTTCTTTGTCCATCGAGTACCTGAAAGACGAGTTTTAGCGCAAAGTCCTAGGAAGGAGAGAGCTAGCAGGGAACATTGAGGAGAGCCAGCAGAACACCAGTAATAATCCATACCTTTCCACCGACGGATCGCACTGAATCGGTCGCACCAGCTCGCCACGTTGTCGATTCTGATAAATGGTTGTTAGTTAGAGCTAGAATTAGATCCATCAAGTTGAAGCAGTACACCCTGTCACGAACCTCCGGCTCATAAGCTTGATTTCCGACAACGATTTGTCCGTTATCAAGTATACATCCGATGGCCGGGAAGAAGACCTGGGGGAGGAGGGGCTTCTGGTACAGAACTCCGGCTCGGATCGACGTCGAGCCCAGCTCGAGGATGACTATCCTCTGAAGATGATAGATGATCATGCTCAACCCCGTCAAGCCGATACCTTAGAGATATGGGGCAACGCCCGCCTGACCGGCGTCACGAACTGGTCGAGGTTCGAGGCGGCGGCGTGGGAGAGCAGCGCCTGGCGCCACTTGTCGAACGTCTCGGCGGTGTCGCACTTTTTGATTCTAGAACGTAGATGGTAAACACATCCAGGTAAGTTCGCTAGAGGAGCGCTGCGTATTGGGGAAGACTACATAGGGCTCCTCTGAAAACGCATATGACGTGCGCACAGAGGCCTTCCAAATATTACTCCATACCTCGGCTCAGAATCGTCCGATCAGAATAATTTTTACACCATCGAAAGCTCATGAATGGGCGAGTATTTCCGTATACAAAAAGTAATATGTTTGTCAAAATGCGTGGTTTTATAAAGCGTGAAAAAACGCGAATTTTTTGGGATAATTTGCTCTAATTAGCAATTCCAAAATTTTTTAACTCGATGCGTAAAACATAATTTATGAAAATTGCTGGAATATGGAGCGTTTAGAAACTAAAATAACGTTCAAAACGTACAAAAACTTTTTTCGGGCTTTCGAATGCTATAAAAAAATTTTAATTTTCGACTCTTCTCGGCCTTGAGAATTTTAAAGCTTCTTCCCAAACCGACCTCAACAAGATCTTAATATGCTCCTTGCCGCCGTGGATGTGCAAAGTTCGCTCCTCTCGGTTCGCCTCGATCTCAACACCATGCAGGGAAACATCTTGCACCGGAGCCTCACCCGCGTAGTGAGTCTGATTCGGGATTTTTAGGAGTTGGACGATTGCTTACCACAAATGTCTGCAACCGTCCGTCCTTCGTCCTCATGTATTCCTCCTTCCAATTCCGCTCCAGCTCGGCGACGGTCGCTGTCTCATCTGAAGGGACCTCGACGTGACCTTGCATATTCACGAAACGGTCCTGTTTTGTTTCGGCGCGACGCTCGTAGGAGATCTGGAAAAAAAATGGATTTTTCGGATTAAGTGGGTAGAGAGAGAGAGCGAGAGAGAGTGAGAGAGAGAAATAAAGAGAGAAGACCGAGGGAGAGAAAGAGGGAAAAGCGAGAGGTAGGGAGAGAAAGCTAGAGAGAAAGTAGAGAGCGATAGAAATAGAGAACGAAAGCCAGAAAAACCAACCAAAGGGCGTCAAGCATAGCTTTGGGTCCCAACTCGCAACGCTGCCGTCTCGTCGCCATTCCGTTCGGGACTCGGCCGCTCGCCACTGCCCAGACCTGAAAAAATCGCTTGAAATATTTCGCTCTATCTCGCTTTTTTCGCACTCTCTCTCTCTCTTCACTGACCAGAATCGTGATCTGGCATCGTCTTCAGCCGATATTTATGTGAGCCAAGCTCTAGATGACTGCCGTCGTAGGTCTTCACCGGCCACGACCTTCGCAGCTCACCGTTACGGTCAAAGTAAGTGCCGGTGGGGGATCCCTGGAATGTGATTGATACCACTTCTTTGCTGGACCTCTGTGTAAGATTCCGTTCCAAGACCTACCGGTGCGTCCTGGTGCGGTGGGCTGTGACTGGTTCCAACTGAACGGTATTGCGGTTGGTCCCTGAAGTTTGGATTTCGGTTTCTCGATCTGACTGTCTCTGTCTCTGTCGCTGTCTCTCTATCTCTCGCTCTCTCGCTCTCTTTCACTCTTTCTCGCTCGCCATTATACCTCTTTTCTACGAGCTCTTCCGGGGGCGGCGGCGCCGAGTTGGGAGCGTTCGGGTGGGCGCTGGAGCTGGAAAGATTTTTATGAATCTACGAAGCAAAGAATGTGGGTGTAAAATTTTTGAGACAGAGAGCGAGAGAGAAAGCGAGAGCAGAGAGCTAGAGAGAGAGCGAGAGAGAATGACAAATCAGAGTCCAAGAGTAGGCTGAATCCTGAGCGTTCTGGTCCATTTACGAACTATCTGGCAAGCTAGCGGACATTTTTGCGGAATATCGAACCCTGGAATTAGCAAAGGTTCTTGGGGAAGCCCTTTCGAAAACGAATTTTCCGACTTAAGGAAATTAAGGAAAATTTAGAAATTAGCTTTTAAGCCAGCCAATTCAAGCTTTCCAAGCCAGGCATGGAGTAAGAAGAGATAAACGGCCCCTGAAAAATTCGGAGCCGTTCTGTTGCGTGGGGGGAGACAAGAATCGTGTGGTCGTGGGTCCAAGGAGAAGGAAAGGGAAGGAAGAGGAAGGCAGAGAATAAACATTCGTATCGACATTCTTCCCCCCTGAACACGCGTCTGCCTGGTTTTAAAGGGATGGTGACAGGGGGCTACTCTAAAGGAAAGAAATACATGTCGTGTATGTTGCATACTAGTTTCTAGTTCGTTTAGAATGGCCTAAGAATTCGAAAAACGGGTGGCCAGCTTTTTCGGGGGCAGCGCATTGTTGTGGGGATGGCCTTAAGAGGAAGCGAGAGAGAGAGAGAGAGAGCGAGAGAGAGAGAATCGGATAAAAAAACGCCCGGAAAACGGCTGGCCCTCCCTGCCCGGGGGGGGGGGGGGATTCGAGGGTCGGGCTGCCCTCGACGGGGCGTCGCCACGATGGATGGACCTCCTTTTTTGGAGAGGAAGAGCTGGAGGAGAACCAGCCGAGAACATCCCCCTCGGGTTAAAGGGCAGAAAAATGGGTTAGACTAGGGCTTTGGTGGGTTAAAGGGAGGGCGACAACGTGAGGCGATAAACGTTCGAAATTACTCTCTCTCTTAATGTAGCTCTCTCTCTCTCTCTCTCTCTACCTATCTGGCAGACCAGCGCCCGGAATAATCCGCCAAAAAAACCCATGCCCCGAGAATACACGGGTGAATAAACAGAACGCGCATCACACGTTTTGGAAAATTCGCGAGGGAGAGCGACTGATAGAGAGAGAGAGAGAGCGAGCGATAGAACGAGCGATAGAGAGGGCTAGAGAAGCAGAGATGGCCAGAAAAACTGGCGGAGCTGCTGCGGCAGTTTGCGGGCTCTGACTCGATGAATCCGTAATCGGGCACTGCGGGGTCGCGGTTTTTTTTTGGGAGGCCGTAAAGAAGCCAATCGCGGACAATCGACCGGTTTCGTTGGATTTTTCTTGAGCATGAGGTTTCGGATTTAGCGTGTAGAGCAATCTTTAGAAAAAGGAATAATAGAAAAATAGCAAAAAGTTCGGGTCAATACTTCAAAAATCTGTATTTTGACGTTTTTCGACGGCTTAAAGGTATGAAAAAGCAAATATGTGAAGCGCTAACTTAAACCAAAATCGTAGTTTTAGCTAAGGTATTAAAACAAATAGCAAATTGAGGAAAACTTTAGAAAACAGGAAAATCCATAACCTGAAGCTCCTGGCCCGTTAAAGGTATCAAAAAGCTACCAGTTAGAGCTTAACATTAAGCTAAGCCTCCGCATAAACCAAAGAAACCCCAAAACGTGCCAAAAACCCGTCTAACACCCAAATTAGCCGGTTGGCCCCAAGGCGACCGGGTGGCCGGATGCGTAAAAGGGGGGCAGTAAACAAGTGAGGATGTTTCGGGAGGGTGCGGGGGGCGAGAGAGCGAGAGAGTGGAGGAGGGGCTAGAGATAGAGAGTGGACAGGGACTCACTTCCAGCCATTCCCCCCAACCAACAGACCCATACACTCACACACACACAAACGATCGATCCCGCATACCCGCAAAGCTGGCTGGAAGAGGGGGAAATACGGAATTGGAGCGTTTTTGAAGCGCATTAGGCTTGGGGTTAGGCTTAGACCTAGGGTCAAGCTTAGGCTTAGGCTTAGGTTTAGGCTCAGGCTTGAGCTCAGGCTTAAAAACCGGCTTATTCTTAAGCTTAGGCTTGGGATCAAGCTTAGAAACCGGCTTGGTATGAGGCTTAAAAATAAGCGTAGGCTTAGAAATAGTCCTACGCTCAGCCCGAGGCTTAAGCTTAGCTTAAGTCGAGGCTGAGGCTCAACGCCCCGCTTAGCTTAACTTAGGCTTAAGCTCTAGCTCCGCTCAGGCTTCGACTGACTCAACGTCCAACTTGGCTTCGCAGAGACAATTTGCGAAAAGTCATTTTTAGTTGGTGAAACTTGAGTCCGACGGACGTCCAAAATATTCAATAAAACGACTGGGGGCGGAATCAAATTTCGGCATGTCGTTTCGCCGCGGAATACTACTTCTCCTTATGTAGATCAACATTTTCAAAATTCAAGAAACAAAAGGTTTGTACCGGTAGTTCTCTTCTCTCTCGCTCTCTCTCTCTCGCTCTCTCTCTCTCTCTCTGTCTGTTTCTCTCCCTCTCTCTCTCTCTCTCTCTCTCTCTCTCTCTCTCTCTCGCCTCCCCTCTGTCTCTCTCGCTCTCTCTCGCTCTCTCTCATAATTCTATCGCCTTTTAAGGGGACGACCGGAAAGAGGCAGGAAGGCTTGCGCTTCACGTGTCGCGGTTGCGGCAAAAAAGAACCTCGAGCAGACAGATTCAACAAAATCCGTAACCATATCATTCCGCTGTCCTTAAAGGAACCAGGAAGCCATGAATCGACTGATGCGAATTCCAAAAAGCGCTAAAAAGCATAGACTTGAAAAAAACAACTTTTAGCAATCGAAGGCTGACACTGGCAGCAGGTTTTGTCCACACACATCCAGGGATCAATAGCCGGACAAGAGCCAGATTTGCGAGAAGGGTTGTCTGCCAGGCCGTGGGCCCCAAATGGGACATTCACTGGGTCCCGGGGGGAGGGGGGGGACGGAGGCTTCTGTGCCCCCCGAGGGCTCATTCGAAATATGAACCTCGCCCCATTCGTGGTAATGCGAGTAGCAGAAGGGAGTCGAAAAATGGATTCTAGGTGATGGCTTAAAGGGATGGTGACAGGAGGAGCTTGAAAATGTAAAATTTTCCTGCGAAGCCTTTATTACGCGTAATTCGACGCGCAGCGGACGCGTCGCGTATCGTCGCGTAGCTATGTCCAAAGTTGCGATTTTTAGTGGTCTTTTTTGACTTTCAAGTTCCGTTTACGGTACCATCTACCTACCCGATGCCCTTCGTTCTTCGATATGTCGTAGATCGGTTCCCTTTCCAAGCGTGGTACCAGCTCTTTGTAGATGAACATGGTCCCCGGCGGGTGTATGGTAGTGTGACGTTGGGGTGTTGGGGCTGAAAACAGTGTTGGAAGCGTTTTCGTACTCCCTTTTCTCTCACCTCACTCCCCCCTTTTCGCCACCAAACCCACTCATATAGCCGATGAATAGGCGTCGTCAGATGAACGGATGTCGGAAACGTCGAGTTTTCAGTCAGATACTCCTCCTCGAAGATTTCGCCCCTAAATTTTGCTGCTCAACCGACTTCCGATTTTTCTTACGTGACGTTCCGGCGCTTGACGATGGTGACCACCTTGGTCTTCGTCTCTACCGTCACCTCTTCAGCATTCCTAAAATCGGGGGATTTTCAGCGATCTGGGGGAGGTCGAGGAGGTCGGGGAGTGAGAGGCAGCGCATGCAAAGCGGAAGCAAAACTGACTTTAGATGGTGTTCGGTTGCCTCTGCGGCATTACTAAAAGAGTGATTGAATAGACGAGCGAGAGAGATAGAGAGAGAGAGAGCGAGAGAGATCGTGTGTCAGAGCAACACCTAAAACCCACGTCAAGTCGATATGCTCCGGAATTCCGGGCGGTCGTTGCTCAGGAGCCAATTGGTAGTGAACCTCATCGTAATGATGCGCTGTAGCGATCGGGAACACGGTCATCTACAAGATTCTTGCCGTCATTGCTCCCTCTCAAACCCACATCTCGGCCATCATGTACCAAATGCCCTCCATACACCGGTATCACCGTCTTTCACCCCTGTCCTCGAGCCCCAAGTGGTACCCGCCATGTTGCTAGAATGACGCTTTTCTGCTTATGAAATCCATAGCTACCTTCCCAGTCCCTTTAATGCTACCTACCCGTTGCTGTGTCCTTGTCTCCTCGATTCTCTCCATTCTCTCCGGTCTCTCCAACGGCTCATACACCTGATCAGAGGGCTGCGGTTTTGAAATGTCCATCAAGGGGGTGAGTGCAGTCTGCCCTCCCTCTTCCTCCTCATCTCCTCTTCATACTTCCTCTCCTGCTCAAGCTGCCAGAGGCGATCATCCTCCTCTCGTCGCTCTGCATCTTGGCGTCTCTGCTCCTCCTCCTCTTCCTCGGCCCTTCTCCTCTTCTCACGCTCCTCCGCCCGCCGACGATTCTCTTTTTCGGTCTAAAATTTTGGAGGATAAGATTCGTTCCTCAATGGTCTCTGCTAGCTCTCCTCAATGGTCTCTGCTAGCTCTCCTCAATGGTCTCTGCTAGCTCTCCTCAATGGTCTCTGCTAGCTCTCCTCAATGGTCTCTGCTACCTCTCCTCGCCTACCTCAATAGCCCTTAGCCGCTCCAACTCCAGCCACCTCCTGCTCCTGGCCTCTTCCTCCCCCTTCCTCCTCTCCTCATCTCTTCGTCTCTCCTCCTGTTCGGCTAGGGCCCGATCGGCCTTTCGTTGTTCCGCTTCTTGTTTCGTTAGTTGCTCAGCCGTCTTTCGGTTTTCCTCGATTTTTCGGTAAAGTTCGCGTTGGGTCCTCACAAATTCGGGCTCGGGCTCCTCGGCGGGGAGGATGGGGGGCTGTTTGGGCTTCCGTTTCGGGTCGGAAGGTGGATTTGTGGGAGGGGCCGGGGATACGGATGGGAGATTCGAGGCTTCAAGGAGTACGAAACGGTCTCCGTCACGGGTTTTCGTATGGTAGGGGTCGTAGTGGGGCTGAGGTTTTTCATGGTGATGATCTGTAAAGTAGCTTAAGTTTGGTATCTCACTCTCTCTCTCTCTCTCTCTCTCTCCCTACCTTGAACCTGTTCCCGATGATGATATTGTATATGATGATGTCCGTAGTGTACATATCTTCTATCCTCCCGTTTGGTACATGAGGTTCATAGGTGTGTTCGTAGTGGTGTGGGTACGGTGAGTAGTCGGGCCCATGTGGGTGATGTCCATTTTCCTTGGCAGGCTCATCATAGTGATTATATTGTCGTCCCCTCGGGGTCCCACTAGGGGACCCCGGGGACGCAAAGGGGGATGGTGGGGACCCAGGGGGGACGGTGGGGACCACTGGGGATCCCCGACTCGCAAGTGCGCAATGTGGTTAGATAGATTCAATACTTGTTAAAGAGCTGCTATTTTTGATAATTTAAAATACAGCAGCATGTGGTTGTCGAAAGTTCTGAAATGCCGAGAGCCCCAACGAGCTAATTTGCTCTAATTTTCAAATTTTTACTGTCTCAAAGATTTGAGTGCCCAGCCTTTCAATTATTTAAAATTTTGGGTTGGTATACACTCTGATTTTCCATCGATTCTCTGTCAGGTAAATCAGAGCTTTCTAGTATTGTTTTGTCGGACGAGCTTGACCAGAATTTTCGTCATTTCCAGAACAGAGCCAGCGGTACAGCCGTTTCGAGATTATATGGAAAGGGGCGAGAGACGCAGAGAAAAATGTCTGCGCTCTCTCCCTCTGCCCACTCTTTCCATCCGGCTGTACCGGCTGTACTTTACTAATTGCCTATTACGGGTGCCAGAAAACTGGGAGGGGGGAGGGGAGGGGAGGGGAGGGGAGGAGGATCCCTACCCCAGTTTGGGCCCCCCCATCCCCCCGAGTCCCCACACCTCCATGGGACGACGAAGTATAATAGTGATGCTCCACCGGTTTTTGGTGCTGCACTTCAGGCTTCCCCACAACTTCGTGGTGTTCAATCTCCTCGTAGTGATTTTCTAAATTACGGGTAATAATTTTTTCGAATCTCATAGTTTCGAAAAGCCACTTTGGCCCCTTTACTCGGGCTCTCACCTTTCTCGAGGTGGTGCTCCGGGTGTCGAACCTCGTGCTCAATTCTTTCTGAGGGCTTGGAGTGGAAGTGTTGGGCTGGTTGCGCGCCGCCACCAATTCGAAGCTCTGCCTCGGATCTGGGAAATTTGTTTTTATAAGCTTGAATCAGACCCACCTAGCGAGTGGGCTTGGTGTCGTTTGGGCTCGTGGGCTCGGTGAGCGTAAGGTGTAGAATCTAAAAAAATAGGTGGTGAAGCGAGAGCGAGAGAAAGAGAGAGAGAGAGCTAGAGAAAGCAAGAGAGAAAACAATACAATACCTCTGCTGAGCATCCGCCGTCAACGGGCTCAAATCAACGGGCCGAGGCCTTGGACTCTGAATCCGAGGAAGCGGCGAGGTGACCTCCTTCCTGACGCCCCTCGGCGTGTCCTGATGGGTTCTGGCCGGCTGCTTAATTGGTGTCGATGGCGTTGTCGTATCCAACAGTGATGAGGTCGAGCTGGGCCTCCCCTTCGGCACCTCACTCAGAGGGCCGGGTCTTGTCCTCACATCATCCGCGTGCTCCAGCCTCGCCCTCGGCACCTCGTAAACGTTTCCGACGGACTGGGTTCGACGCCATGGCGTTGGTTCTGGGGAGCTGGAATGGAGCTGGTCTAGCTGGCTTACAATTAATTCTAAAAAGTCGGAATTTCCGTAATGTTGAAACTGCAAAATGTCGAAATCCACCACGTTAAAACTAATAATGCCAAAATCTCGCTAATTCTCGAAATTTTGAAAAAAACCGGATTTTGAAATGTCGATTCATGTTCAAATCATGGTTTTTTTGACGTGTCGGGATTTTTCGAAACTCACGAGAACTGCTGGCGCAAATTCTTGACACCCTGGAAGTGGTAGGATTCCTCCGTAGTGGCACGTCGAGGCGCAACAGGGGCTTGGTGAGTGGGTTGACGATCTACCGGCTGGGGTTCGACCACCTCCTTCGGTTGGGCCACTCGTGGCACCGTGATTTGATGGCCTAAATAAATTTATTTCCGCTTTTTCGTCATTAGAAATTTAGAAATATTGAAAATAAGCCTTCGAGTGTTTGGACATCCTCTCTACGGTGAAAACCGGTAGATGAACAAGCCTCTAACAAACTCTCACCTCGCGCAATATTCGTTGGCACCTGCTTGACCCCGACACGCTCGTGCTCCCAGGCTTCTGGCGCTGCTCTCTTGCTCCTTTCCTCCTCCACCTCATCCTCCACGGCGATCCTCTGTATCCCCGGCACCGAAAAAGTGAAGCCCTCATTCTTGGTCCACGAAGTCGGCGTCTTCCTCCCCGAGCTCGGGCTCTCCGCCGGTCTTGTAAATGGCGAATTCTTGGGCAGCACATCGGCGGGGAGTTCCTTCGTCTTCTTGGGGACGGGCGGGATTCTGTCCTTGTTGAGCATGCTCTCCCTCCACTTGTTGTTGCGGCTCATCTGGCGGATGGCGTTCGTCGTGTAGATGAGCTCCCAGTCGAGGTGTTCATCTTCGGTGGGTTCGGGGGCGGGTTCGTCTTCGTACTTGTTGCCCTGAAAAGGGGTTGGGTTGAAGTTTAGGGCCAAGCTAAGCCAAAGTTAAGCGAAAACTAAGCTATGCCTAAACCTAAGCCGAAACGAAGTCCACTAAGCCTACTTACCTTAAACTTCCGCTCAGCACTCGAATCGTGACGCTGGGCAAACTCCTCGCGAGCCCGGTGCACATCACGAGGAGGTGGGGCCGAGGTGGGGGGAGGGGGAGGGGCTGCCGACGTCTTCTGGGAGGTCGTGGAGTTCTGTTGGGCGGGCACGATTTGATAGTGATCGATCTCCTCGTAGATGTTCTCCTCGCCGAGGTGTGTCTCGACGGTGGAGGTGTAGGTTCCGGAGAGTTGGGAATGGCCGAATACCTAAAAGAGGGGTTTGGTCGGATGAGCTGCAGTCGCTGTCGAGACCTAGTCTACCAAATACGTCGAATCTGGCGCTTCCTAACACCTTTAAAACACATACCTCTCGATGCGACGCCTGTCTCACTGGCGCCTCCCTGGCCACCTCGTCATATTCATGGTTGCGTGGCGCGGGTACCGGCTTGGTGGGTCGTGATGGTTCGGTGTACCGTGTAGTTGGTGAGGACCACCGGTTCGGGTTTCCATTTCCGGTTGCGGATCTCTTCGAGAAGCTGGGATCTGCCCTGCTCGGTGGGTTCGGTTTTTGGCTTGAAGATGGGCTTCGGCTTGGCGGGGCTGTGGGTATTGGCGACTTCGGAGTAGATGGGCTCCTCCTGGAACATATTCTCTCTCTCTCTCTCTCTCTCTCTCTCTCTCTCTCTCTCTCCTCTCTCTCACCCACCTTCTGTTGCTGCACCCTTTCCACCGTCACCTCATCATATTCAGCATGTTCATCGTGCGTCTCCAGATGACTCTCCTGACGTGCGTACGCAGCCAAGGGATTCGCCGTCGATGTAATGGTCCTAAAATCAAGCCCTTAAGCAGAACAGCGTCAACCTACGCGGTCAACGGCGTCGAGGGCGGAGTCACCGTACTCGGCACAGCTCTATGCGGCGCACCATCCAAGTTGAAGCTCCTCCTCGACATCACCTCCTGCACAAAATCCGTGGACGAGACGCTGGAAGACGCTTCAAACTTGCGGGGTTGTACATCGACTGCCCTCTCCTTTGGTTGGGCAAGCGATCTCTCGGCCTCTTGCAGTGATTTTCTGAGCTTTTCGGAGAGGTCGTCATCATAGTGAAGTTTGGTCTGCAGCTCGTGCTCCCGGCTTAGTACGGGACTGAGTACGCGCTCCATTTCGACTGGGCTGAGGACACGCTCACTGATCCTGGGGGTGTCATCGACGGCTCTGTACTCGATACGAGCATCATCCAACCTCGCCGTCTCCATCATGTAATCAGCAACCTCGTAGTCTGTGGGGGTTCTGCTCCTTGAACTGGCCGAAGTTGTTGTGCCCCTCCAGGTCCACTTCTTCTCTGTGGGCGGGGCATCAGGGGGCGGGGATAATGCCCTTTCGGGAATTGCATATCCGGATTCGTCGAGCTGTGGTTCCGGGGAGATGAGGTGACGTTGTGAAGCGGCAGCGATCTCGGCGTCAGCACCGTAGGCGTTGTAGTGAGCTGACTTTTGATCATCTACCTTCTTTAGGACAACGTCAGCATAGGGGTTGTACGGCGCGATGGCCTCGGTGGGGAGGGGTGGCACTTTAAAGGTTGGTGATTTTGTGGACGGGGAGTAGCTTGTTGGGGTGTAGCGGTCATAGGGCTTTGGGCTTGAACTTGTTCGTGTCGCGCCTCGGTCTATTATCGGCAAAGCTCCGGTAGGTGAAGCTCCGAGCCCAACAACGTTTGTCGGAGGGCTGTACTGCTCCAAAACGTGGGGTTTCTCGGGTGTTGCGGACAGAGTGACAGACGCACCATGTCCAACCACAACACCCTCAGAAGCCGCCGAAGCTCCACCCCCACTCCCAATGATGTTCTTCTGCCCGCTGTGCTGCTCGAAGACCTCGGACTTTCCAACTGTTATGGACGCACCATGCCCGATCCCACCTTCTTATTAGCGCTGTACTGCTCGAACTTCCGTCTTTCCCAAACGATACGGACGCACCCTGTCCAATCCCAACCACACCCTTCGGAGCCGAATACTGCTCGTACATCTCATCAGAATCCTTATAAGGATCATAATGATCGTGCTCACGTCTCAGCTCGACTCCTTGAAGATGATCCACCCCCTGGTGGTGCTCAAGGTGGATCTGCTCGCTTTGTCGATGAACATGGACGGTGGCCGAAACCTCGGTTTGCAAAATCAACCCGGTTGAACTGCTTGAATGTGTTTCTTCTAGTTCTCTACTGCGATGAAGTTCTACTGGAGGTGGAACGTCAAGGACCAAAGTCTCTTGGAGCCGATTTTCGATATTATCCGGATCACCGGGATGCGCATCGGCCTGAGAAACGATGTGGATCTCCTGCGTGGACCTGCGACTCCCCCCAGACCCAGAGCTCCCGCTACGACCCCGGGTCAGCTTTTTGGCTGTGGATAGGATGGCGGAGCGCACTTTGGAGGTGATCTTGGTCTTCGGTTTTTCGTGGGAGGACGAGGTTTCGGTGGACTGGATTGAGGGCGACTTTGTGGCCTCGTGATGGATTTGGCGGATGTGGCTGACGGGCTGGTCGTGCTGAACGGGGTTTAGGAGGTTTAAAAAGCTCGTGCTCACCTCAGTCTGCTCGCCAGCAGTGTCCTCTTGTAGTATTGAGGGTACGCGTTGTTCTCTTAAAATCGATGTGCTGTAAATACGCGACAAGCAACGTGGCACGCAACGCTACACACAATGTGGCACGCGGCGCGACACGCAACGCGACCCGCAACGCTACACGCATCGCCACACTTACAACGTTATTAGCGTTATTATGACACCGCTAGGTCGCCGAAAAGCACTCGCGTCGCGTGTCGCGTTGCGTAGCGCGGCGCGGCAAAACTCCACTCCGCTGTAAAACTGACCGATAAGCTCCTGAATTGACACGATCCACCATTTTCCCGACCTCGACTTGCTCCCGAAATTCGTGGTAGGCCAGGGAGGGCGGTTGAATTGTGGTTGGACTCTTAAAGGCCGCAAATCTCTCTCACGAAATTTCTCTCGCTCTCACTGTCACTCTCTCTCTCCCTCCTACTCTCTGACATACCGCATCTCCAGCAGGTACAGGTGGTGGATCATGAGCTGGGAGTTGACCTAAAAACTCTAGTTTATCGATGTTTTATAATATAAACCTTAGGAAACTTAAGCTGATAACTATGTAATCAAATAAATAAGTGATAATATATAATATTATATATGTAATAGCTAAATCAACCCTTGCTACCCACCTGACATCTTTGCCTTTCTGATCCTTTGTAAAAGGGTCAGCGGTGGCGGCTCCTTGACGGGACCAAGCTGCTCCAAGGTGTGAGGTCTGTAAAAGTCTCCCTAATTGGCACTTCAAGTCTAATTAATCTGATTTAGAGCCGAAGTTTAGAAACTCTAAAAAATCAGCAAACACCTACCGTTCCGGCTTTTCCGCGACTTTCGGCGTCCGATTTGACGTGAGCGCCTGGCGTTCCTTCTGGAATCACATAGTTTTTTTGTAGAGCTCAAAAAGCTTGCCTCTCGCAGCCGCTTCTGCTCAAAATAGTCGGCGCGAAGGGAGCGTCCACTGGTGCTGGTCGGAAATCTCTGAAAATGGGGGTTAGAGAAGCACAACGCGGGTGGGAGAGCGTTGCGTTTCGTTGGGTACGCTAGAGAGTGAGAGATAGAGAGCGGGAGTGAGAGTGGGAGAGAGAGTGAGAGAGAGCGAGAGAGCTAGTGTGGAGAGTCAGCGAGAGAGGTAGAGAGATCGAGAGAGAAAGCGAGAGAGACGAGAGAGAGAGAGAGAGAGAGAGAGAGAGAGAGAGAGAGCGAGACAGGGAGAGGTACAGAGAGTGAGGGAGCTATCGAAAGCATCTCAAAAACATTTTTTTCAGAGCCAAAAAGCATTTTCAAGGCATCCCCCCTGGAATCGTAAACAAACATCGATTGCTGGGTGAGGCATTCACTTTGAGGCTCCTCGCCCGTTTCAGATAATAATTTTTACAGCCGCCCACAGCCTTTCCAGTGATAAAGGTCAAGCCGGGTCTTTAACGGGGTGTAGGAAAAGCTAGTAGTGCGCTGCAGCTGCAAAAGCCTGGAATCTTTTTGGCTGTGTGGCGGGAAATGAAGCTTGTCCGGTGAAGCCGATAAGTCTGGGAAGTTAAAAGCAAACAGGCTGTGAAAAACAACATTGGGTTTGATACCGAGGAAAAAACGGCAAGAATAGCTTTCAAAAAAACCTAGTATTTAAAGAGCCCAGCAAGGGAGAGCGAGAGAGGGAGAGAGAGAGCGACAGAGAGAAACAGACAGACAGAACAAGCGAGAGAAAGAGAGAGAGAAATAGAGACAGAGAGAGCGAGAGAGAGAGCGAGAGCGAGAGAAACCTCTGCCACCCGCGACA
This sequence comes from Mesorhabditis sp. LJ9110, assembly GCA_038088335.1. NCBI lineage: Eukaryota > Metazoa > Nematoda > Chromadorea > Rhabditida > Rhabditidae > Mesorhabditis > Mesorhabditis sp. LJ9110. The sequence goes on along the minus strand of JBBGBA010000024.1, from coordinate 541,978 downwards.
CGCAACGCGTCCGGTCTAATCAATTACGCAATGGAAGGGCTGATTTCGCGTTGCGTGTCGCGCACGTGGCGAGCCATCTAAATCCACCACCAGCCAAATCCGTAGCCACCCCTTCCCAGTTCCTTCAAAAATACGCAAATCGATAAGCCAATCAAGGGGAGTGGAGCCTGGGGCCGGGGGGAATGCGGGCAGCAGGCCGAATTCAGAAGATGCGGCCTTATCACCAAAGAATGGGCACACATACACTCAACTCGGCGAAAGCCCAACCCAGATAGCAGCCAGACCCCCCTAATAAAGTCGAGAATTTCCCGGGTAAGCCGCATTAAACGCCGCGGTTTTTATGGAGATTTTGGGGTGCGTGGAGGTGGGTGGGAATGAGTCAAGGGATGAGAAAGAATTGCTGGCTATCTATCGCTGTATCGCTGTCTCACTCTCTCGCTCACGCTCTCTCTCTCTTGCTCACGCTCTCTCTCAATCTCTCCCCCTCACTATCTCTCGTGCTCTTCCTCAATATCTAACACTAGCTCACTCTCCCGATATCTCCCTTCCTCGCGTCCTCTCTCGTGTTCTTCTCGCGCCCTATCTCTCTTTAGCTCTCTCTCTCTCTCTCTTTCTCTCGCTCTCTATCTCTCTGCTCTCTCTCTTCCTTACCCTATTGAAGTACTTCGCGTTTCTCGTGATCACCAAAGCGTGTATATGACGCTCGACGCTCAGCTGCCGTGCGAGGATTCGACTTTGAACTAAACATTTAGGCTAAAGTCTCCAATTTCCGAGCAACCCCTACTTACGTTTTGGGCCTCCAGCAAAATGGCCTTCTCCAACTCGGTGCAACGCTTCTTCGATTCGGCAGTGGCCTTGTCAAGTTGCCGGGAGACTTCTTCTAGCTTCTACAAAAGGGCGAGTTTAGAGAGCGAGAGAAAGTGAGAGAGAGAGATAAAGAGAAGGAGAGAGAAAGAGAGCGAGGGAGAGAGCGAGAGGGAGCAAGAGAGAGAGATTCTTAGATGTTAATCAAGCGCTTACATGTCCCTCGCCCTCGCAGCCCTCCAAATATTCCTCAAGTGCTCGCTCGTTGTCTCCACGTACCAGCGCCCACACATCTGTTGTCATACCTAAAATCGAAGTTTTGGCCGAGGTCGAACTGCTAGAAGTCTACGTTTTGCTGTGGATTTCAGGGCTACTGGTGCTACGTGACTAAGAAAACTTCTAGACGCCTCGAAACCCCCTGAGCTAGTCGTAAAATTCTCTTGCCGAGCTGATCAGTCATTTTCACGAAAAACTTTTGGCAACACGAGGCGAATTTTAACGAAACGATTGGATGCAAAAGCCCTAAATGAAGTAATATTATTGTAAAATTCTAGAATTACCAAAAACGCGATTAAATGCCACTTTTCAAGGCATAGCCGCTAACTTAATTAGGTTGATGAAAACTGTCCGATCATCCACAAAAAGGTGTAAAAAATTGTGCAAAGTTATAACATCGAATGTTTCGGGCTGAAACATCTACATGGCGGACGTCATCTGATAACCGTTAGAAAGAGGTGCAAGAGGCAGCTACACACATGGAGACAAACCGATTAGTTTGACTTAACGGCAAAGCCGCTTTCCGGCGTGATTAAATTTGATTAGGGCGTGTTGGGTATAGTGCGCAAAAGAAATAGCTAGATTTGGAAGGGGCGATCTTGACTGTTATTTTTTCGAATTAATTAAATTGCAAATTGAACATTTTCCCAGTTTTTGGAAGGGTATTTTTATAATTTTTAGGGCGACCGAAGTTGCCTGGAAGCGTCACAAAAATACGCCAAAGCTAGTTTTACGGGTGCGACGCGGGATGTTGAAGTCATTTTTTGAATATTCAAGAATTACTCAGAAAATAGAGCAGTGTGCGCTGGTTGGCGGCTGGCTCAGTCTGGGTGAGGTATAGGCTGTACCACATGCATGCCCTAAACCACTCAGAACGGCTGGAGAAAATTTTTTGACGCGTAATATGGAAATAATAATTATTAGACGTACCAGCGCCCAAAACGCGCTTCGCGGGCCTTGGGCGCTGGAATGCGGCCCTTGCATGAGAAATTGACTTTCCGATAGCTTGTTAGACGTATAAGCAAAACGACAATAAGTGAAATGTTAACTCCTGACTCGAGGATATCGGGTAATCGGGTATTAGTAGGAAGGGGGAAACCGCCAAAATCCCGACATACATAATCCCGACAGCCAAAATACCGACACCCAGAAAGCCCCGATTTTAAAACCATTTATGGGTAAAATGGCCGAAACTATAACATTTTGGCTGTCGGGATTATGGCGGTCGGGATTTTGGCTGTCCGGATTATGGCTGTCGGGATTTCGGCTGTCGGGATTGGCTGTCGGGATTATGGCTGTCGGGATTTCGGCTGTCGGGATTTTGGTTGTCGGGATTATGGCTGTCGGGATTTCGGCTGTCGGGATTATGGCTGTCGGGATTTCGGCTGTCGGGATTATGGCTGTCGGGATTATGGCTTGAATTCAGGTTCTGCTCATGTAATGACAATTCATGTAATGGCACCGGTTCGTTAGCGGGGGGGGGGGAGTTTAATGTCGGGGATTTTTCTATTTCATTATTTTTTCGGGCTGCAACGTCGCGCCCCGGTAGGGCATCCAGAAATATCATACGAATTTTAATTCTAAACCGAAGCAGAATATTTAAGAAATTTATAACAAATCAAAAAAGCCCTGAAAATGGGGTTGGCCGGCGATTTTTCGGGATTTCCTTTATTTTTCGATATTCTGTTAAGGCTATTGGAGAGCGAATTAAAAATATACTAAGAGTTTTATACAGCTCAAAATAGAAGCAAAGCTAGGGACAAAGTTTTTTTCAAACTAATTGTCACTCGGATTTCTCATGGTCAAAAGCCATGCAAATTCCCAAGAAAAAACTTCAAAAAGGCCTAGAATCAGCGCCGAATCGCAAATAACATCAATGGCACTCTGGAAAAAATTTATAGGGGGCATTTATTCGTCAAAGACGGGAAGGGGGAAGAGACGGGCGAGCACTACGCATCGATACAAGCGCCACTAGATAACGGGCCGTCTTTTGGCCCGGGTTCTGTGGGAGTGATTTTGAATGGAAGCCGCCATCACTCATCTACAGCCCGCAACCAATGAACTGCTCCCGGGGGCTTATTCGATTAGCTAGGGGGTGAGCTGAAGTGATTAGCAGGGAGCCCGGAAGCTGGAAAATATTACGGTGGCGGTCAGGGGGTCATAGACTTTTGGCAAAACAGGCGAGAGAGCTAGTTTGAGAAAGAGAGAGGGGGGAGAGAGAGGGAGACGGAGAGAGAGGATAGAGATGAAGAGAGTACTGGCTTCAACATGTGGAAATGACCAAAGCGTTCGACTGACCTTTAAAACACGTACATTTCCTGCAAGCTAGAAAATACCTCTACCTCATTAAAGGAGCAAGCAACGTATCTTTACATATCTTTAAAAATTATGCATTTTCGAATGCTATTAATTCAAACAAAACGACGCTCGTAATAGCCTCTGGATTGATGGGAAGAAATGCTTGAAATTTTGGGGGCTATGGCTTCTGCATTAAACTAAAAAGAACCCCTAAGAAAGTCGTTTAACCTTGTATAAGACCTTGTGAGAATTTGGGTCCGATACTGAGAATACCTAAGCGTCTCCTTAATTCAGCAACACCCCCGAAAAATTATCGAACACTAACAAGGGAAAAAGAAAAAGTGAGGGTGGTTTTTCATAATGGGACCGCACTTTCTGACGAATTCTGCGTTGATTTTAATCCGTTTTTAGTTTTTCCAAAATCGCGATATTGGGAAGCCACAGTGCATTTTTGAGGCAAAATCCCTGACAGCCGGGCTTTAGAGGTTTTTAATGGAAGGCCTTTTAAAACGCCATGGAACATAATGCAAGACTTAAATCGTGCTTTTTGATCGATCTTACCCGGATCGGTTTCGACAGTATTCAAAACGTAAAAAGAACGGCAATCACGATCAAAATTTCGGCGAGTAAAAAGATTCTCGTGTCACTATTGCAAAACTATTCTCAACGTGTTCAGAAATTCCTGGTGCTCCTAGTTTTGATGTTTTTATTTTCACCCAAAATCGAGCCAATTGGGTATGAAAGCAAAACGCAAAAGTTTACTTCCAATCGGGAATCGAACCCGCGCGTAAACAATCCAAAAGTTCGGCAGGCTAGCGCACTACCAATATGCCAGGCCCGCTTGCCCAACCAGGTCCGAGGCTATATGGCCACTCCCTAACAAGCCGAAATGGCGGACCAGACGGAATTTAACTCCAAATTAGGTCATTTTGAAATCAATTGTTCTCGAACGTATCGTAACGTATTCTCAGGTCCTCGGGTCCACCCGAAATCCGGTCGGCACCTGCTCGCGAAATCGATCGGAATTCCGGTAGCGGACGCGACCGGATTCCACGTGGAAATCGACCGGATTGCGGATGGATGTACGGTAAATCAGTTGGAAATCGACCGGATCCGCCCGGTTTCCACTCGATTTCCACTTGCCGCGTCGCGTGCGGCACGCGTTGCGTCGTGTTTCCACTCGATTTCCTGCGCGTCCACCCGAAATCCAGCCGATTTCCATGCGTTCCACCCCAAATCCAGGTGGAATACAACCGGATTTTGGGTGGACCCGAGGATCTGAGTTAGGCAAATTTGGAAAACGCCACCCTGTTCAGAATAAAATGTTGTCTCATCCTTGCCCTAGTTTCCTAGTAGGTTAAATTCAAGTTTTTCAGTGTATCTGCAGCGTACCAGGCGGCACTAATAAGCTTTTCCAGCTAGCGCCATGAAGCTGCACGCAAAGCATCCTCTAATTGTTGTAAATTAAGACACGGTTTTTCACTTAAAAAATGTGGTAAAATCATTTAAAAACGGGACAGCCCATTTCCAGATTCCCCCGGTCCACCCTCACACCCTAAGCCGCTCCTTATCTAAAGCCTCGCCAATATTTGGGCAAATATCGAAAAATCGTCTCATCGCCTGACTGGACCATGCTGCATCGAATTATTCATACCTCCGTTTTTCAGGTGATTTTTGCGGAATTTAATTCTCAGAAAATCATAATCACTCACCTTTCTTTCGCTGCTTCTTCATCCTGGAGCTCTTAGTAGAAGGAAAGCAGAAAATTCGAAGTTTCTGTCGCGATCGATGCGATTTCCGGGTTGTGATTAAAGTTGGAAAAGCACTGGCGCTCAGCCAGACAATTTTATGTCATTTCTTTGTACAAATATGGGCTCGATGGGGAGACGCCGAATGTTGCCGGAAGAGACGGGTTGGAGTTCATTTAAAAAGCGAAATATTTGCGTTAAGTCTTCTGAGGGTTTCCAAGTGTGAAAAATAAGCAAACTAGCTTTTAAAATTATTTATCGTGAAACTTCGCTCGTACAATCTAGTTCCAGGATTGCATTATCCATATCTCTCGCCCCCTCTCTCTCTCATTCTCTCTCTTTCTCTCTCTCTCTCGCTCATTCTCTCTCTCTCTCTCTCTCTCTCTCTCTCTCTCTCGCTTTGTTGATGTCTCTGTCCCTCTCTAGCCCTCTCTCTCCCTTCTCTCGCCCGCTCTCTCCGTATCTCTCTCTTTCGCGCTCTCTCGCTCATACTCTCTCCCTCGCTTTTCCCTCCTCTCTCCCCCCCCCTTTAAACCTTAAATTTTTTGGTATCAACCCCTTTCCGGTATCTGCTCTGTCCAGTTCACGTCCCGATATTTTTTGGTGGTTCTTGGTTGCTTTATCTCTTGTCGTAGCTCTTTTGCAAAACCCTTCCCTTTGACCCCGCTTTTGCACAAGCACCAAACATTTATCAAAACAAGCATCTGGCAGATAGACCATATAAAAAATCAGCTCCGCGTTGAGAGAGAGAGCGAGAGAGAGAGAGAGAGCGAGAGAGAGTGAGAGAAAGAGAGAGAAGGAGAGAGATACGGTAACGCGCTCGCCGTTGACACCGAAATCATGTAATCAGACAGTTCTCAGGATTCTTTTGTATTTCTGATACATATGGAGCAAGTATGTTTACTATTACTAAATGCAAAACCAAATTATAGCTTTTTCGACCAAAAATTTTGGATTTTTGGATGGTTTTTAATATTTTAGATATATTTTTTTACTTGATACAGTCAAATTTCAGGAAAAATTATTAAGCTACTTAATAGCACGTTACTAGGCTTTTCTAGACTTATAGGACGTATTCGGGTCTTGCCCTTTATAATGTCACGCTCCCAGATAATACAAAAGCTCCGGATCTACCAAAATCCAATTTACCACTTATTTATTCAATTCAACTCTATTCAAAATTTTATTCAATTGCTATTTCCGATATTCAGTTCACTTATTGCGTAGATCAGGCTCTTCTCTTCCGGTCCCCCGGAAACTTTGCCCCATTCTAATTTCACACCCTAACCCCCCATCAAAAGCCGAATCTCACTCCCCGGCTCTCAAATCGGCATAAAAACCCGGGGGTCCCGCAAAGGATCCACGTCTTTTACTCGCAGCCACAAAAACACAGCGATATGCGTGTGCTCGCGGAAATTACACGCTGAGGGCCCGCGGGGAAGGGCGCTGATAAGCACAAAAAAGGAAAAGGCTGATCCGCCATTCTTAAAACCGGCCGTCAGCCCGTATGTGTGTAAGCTGATAAAAATAACAGTGGGAGAACGGAGGAGAACAGCCGACGATTGTAAACAAGACCGGATCCGGGTCACGGAAAAGTGATCTGGATCAGGTTGATGACATCCAGAAGTTCTTTGAATAATGGTCCCGTGACCATGCTTTTTACGTCAGAACTCACAAGTGGACGTTTTTTAGCGTGAGTTCGTGAGTTTTGACTCGGCACACATTTTGTATAGAATTTTGCCTGGATTCGAAATCTGGTTTCAGAAACTGCTAACAAGGAGTCGCTTTTGAGTGACATCCCAGTCCCGAGCACGACCAACCCTGACCTTGTGCAGAATTTTGCGCTCATCCTGAAACGGTTTTTCCAAATTTGTTTAATCGGCATTTTGACGACACTACCGCTCAGTTTAGAGCGAAAATGCTCAAAATCGCAAATTTTAGACTCGTGCAAAAATTCGGGAGAAAATATTTTGCCGAAACTAATTGCTCTTGCTGGAACCGAAGAGCGTTTATAAAGTTTTGAAGATTTACGTATCTTAAAAATGGAAAAAGTAGTGTAAAAACAAAAAGAGAAGGCGTACGAGACGCGGTACGCAGCGCACGAGGTGACCACGTGTCCTGAGATTCGGGACGTACTCACTAGCTGTTTAGACGAAGACGTAAGGCGACGCCGCAGCTAGGATTGTGACGTCCGCGCGTCCGTGACCAGAGCGTGACGCCACCAGACGATTAATATGCCTGTTTCGATGCACCTCAAGTCATGCCTGAAATGTACAAGTTGAGGCAGAAGTCGGAAAATAGCCGACCGAACTCGGATGACGTCACGAACGTGATGACGTCTTCGAGGCGTATTTAAACAAGTTGTGTTACGGGCTTAATGACGCGCCTTTGAGACACAGCTGGCGATGAAGATTAAGTATGATGGTAGGCGCGCCATAGGCGATGGTTTGATGCACCATAAGTAGCGGCTACAGCCTAATCCAAAGCTGAAAATCTAAGTTGAGTCCGACTTAAGCCGAAGCCTGAGCCGACGCTTAGTCTGATGCATAAGCTAATGACAAGCCTAGTGAGCTTAGGCCCAAGCCTGCAAAACGATACTTCGGGATAACGCAGCTTCAAACGCCCTTAACCTGCAGCCTCTCCCCTTCACGCGAACTTTCCGGAATCACGCCGTGTTTGTGTTGGCTTCTGTGATTCTGGGGAGGGCGATGTGGCAGCAAGCGATCTTTGCCTACAAACGAAGGGGGGGGGGGTGTCCCACGTGGAGCCCCCCCGGTTGCTCGTGGCCGTAAAGCCATCCCAGATAACTCGAATGTTTCCCCCTGATCGGGTGAAGAGATAAGGATGCCGGAATGTTGAACATCCCAGGTGGAATCCCCGGCAGCATCTCTGTTTTCCCGGGAATCTCACAGGACTTTAACCCCAAAAATGGATAGGAGAAGGAGAACTGTTTGAGGAGAAGTTTTGAGGAGGAGCCAGCTGCTAGAGGGCTGTATTAAGGCATGAAGATTTAGATGGATATGAAGGAGGTGCAGTCCGGAGTATGAGATGAAGCTGAAAGGGTAGTTGGTGTTGGAACGTGCAGCGGCTGGGTTGTGATTATCTCTCTCTCTCTCTCTCTCTCTCTCTCTCCTCTCTCTCTCTCTCTCTCTCGCTCCCTCTCTCTCTCTCTCTCTCGCTCGCTCTCTTTATCTCTGACGCTCGCTCATTCACTCTCTCTAGATCACTCACCCTCTCTCGCTCACTCACTCTCTCTCGCTCACTCTATCTAGTACTCTTTCTCTCCCTTCCTCTCTCGCTGACGTTGTCTCTTTCGCTCTCTTTCATCTACCAGAGGAATTCATTGCCCCACCCGCGGACGTTGATGATCATCCACAGCCGCGCCGTCGGGCTGGAGCCGTACAAGCGGGTTAAAGGGACAAGCAAGGCACGGGTATGAATTTTTTTGGCGGCGAATACGCGACGCATGGCCCGATCCCGACGTCTCTCTCTCTCTCTCTCTCTCTCTCTCTCTCTCTCTCTCCTCTCTCCTCTCTCTAACCCAAACATCCACTACTCCAGTCACCAAATCTTTGGCCCGACCAATGGTCCGATGACACCCCCCTATAACGACTCCTGGATTCCCCTCCCCAATGGCCCATTAATCGAGCCGCCGTTAAAATTTTACGCAGCAGCATCAGAATCAGGAGCACCGCAACCGAGCAAAGGGGGCGGGATCACATGACCGAGCGCGCTTGCTCGGCCCGGCTGCCTCGCTCGCTTACGCACCGTATCCACAACTCCACCCAAGAAAAAGAGAGGCGTACTACTGATAAGCCGCGCGCATAAATAGGGCCCGTGGCTGGGGCTCAGGTACTCCAGTCGTCGTCACAGCTGAAGCCACACCGCCATGACCGTACGCCACCACCGGCACCACCACCATGGCCATCATCTGACCGTCAAGCAGATCAGTCAGTTTTTGAATGGGGGGGGGGCAATGCTATACATATTCTGATTTTTGGTGATTTACTAAGAGTTACAGTAAGCTACGCAATGCATAAACCTGAGCATGACCGAAGCTAAGCTAAGCCGACCGGGGAGCCGGTTTTCGTGGCTGCAGCATTTTGCGTTAATCCCGAATTTAGCCTTAAAATCTGCGCTATGACCAGATTAAAAAAGTTAAACAGCTTCTAAGCGCGAAAAAGGCCAAAAATGACCCAACTTCGACAAATTTTTTCGCGCTGTGCGGCTCCCTGACTTTTTGAATCTGGCCGTGTCGCCGGGGTTGGACAGTCCCGAAGTTTCCGAAACAGCGCAAAATTCTGCACAAAGTAGCCTCGATCAAGCGTCGAAAATCGATTATCACTAAAAAAGCCTACTTCTAAGCTGAAGCCTAAGTCAAGTAAAGCTAAGCTAAGCCCAAGCTAGCAAGACAAAGCTAAACCCGAATTCGGTAAGAGTTCACCCCCCCCCCCCGCCCCCCACCCAACTTTTGTATCTCGGCTCCCTGTTCATCTACCGGTGTATAAAGTATACCAAAATACTCGCCAGAGCAAGACAAACATTTTCGTATACCTTACACAACTGTAGATGAACAGAGAGCCGAGATACGGTAGGTGCGGGGGTCGGTTGCAGCGGGGGGGCAAATTGAAACACCGCCCCGAATTCTTCCTCTAAAATAATCCAGCATACCTTCAACCGACCAACAATTTTAATTTTGAATTTTTTAATTTTTAAGCATAAAAATTTGTTCTGAAATTCAACGGATTTTAAACGGATCGGCAAGGTATTCTAGTCCATGGAAATACAAATTAGTGCGTAGGAAAGCTAGAAAAGGAGCAAAAGCTCCAAAAATCTTTAAAATACATTCCGGTCGCTTTTGGATGTTTGATACTTTTCGATAGGTCAGAATCTTACAACACTACTGTCCTAAGCTTCCCATTTTCAGAGAAAGTCTTCGCTAACCACGACAGCAACAGCAGCGGCCGTATCTCCAAGGATGAGGCCAAGGTACGAATTTTCAGCTTCGAAATCTTCAAAAAAGTTTTGAAAAGCTATAAAAATTAAAAGACAAATTATATAATTATATTTGTCTATTTCCAGGCTGCCCTGCAAGAGGTCGGACCCCACCACCATCGCCACCACAAGAAGGACTTTGAGCACGAGTTCGACAAGCTGGCCAAGCGCCACTCCAAGCATGACCATCATCATATCACCTTCTCGGGTAAGTCAAGTACGCTTAGATTAGGCTTAGCTTAGGTTTAGCTTAGGCTTAGCTTAGGCTTAGCTTAGGCTTAGGCTTAGCTTAGGCTTATCTTAGGCTTAGCTTAGGCTTGCTTACAAGGGAAGTGCACGACCGGCCCATGAGAAATCGACACGAGACATAGTGGATCTGATAGAATCGGACACGGGGATTCCGAATCTGTGATCAGAATCTGCTAAATAAAACGGAGAAAAAAGTTATGAAGCATCAAAGTTGGCCAAATCGCCAAAAACGGTACCTTTAGGGGCCCGTAAAAACCGGGGGAACGGAATTGAGGAGAAAATAATTAATGCATCTTGTTCAGCAAAAAGAGCGCTTTCGAATGAGCTGTAATACGTAGCATTTGCAAACAATTCACTGAAAAAAGTTTTTTTGGATTCACGGGCAAGGGTCTGGCCTGTCAAGTTCATAGAAGAGATTTTCGCGAAATCATCGTAAACTGGAAGTAAGATAGCTCATTCAAAAGCGCTTTTTTTGCTGAACAAGATGCACTAATTCTTTTCCCTACAATTCCGTTCCCCCGGTTTTTACGGGCCCTTAAAGGTACCGTTTTTGGCGATTTGGCCAACTTTGATGCTTCATAACTTTTTTCTCCGTTTTATTTAGCAAATTCTGATTACAGATTCGGAATCCCCGTGTCCGATTCTATCAGATCCACTATGTCTCGTGTCGATTTCTCGTGGGCCGGTCGTGCACTTCCCTTGTTAGCTTAGGCTTAGCTTAGGCTTAGCTTAGGCTTAGCTTATGCTTAGCTTAATCGTAGCTTAGGCTTTGTTTAAGCTTAGCTTAAGTTTATCTTAGACTTAGGTTTAAGCTTGGCTTAGAATAAGCCGATTTGGAACTTCCCAGAATCTTTAAGCTCAACTAGGAGTTGATCATTCCCTTGAAGCAGGTCAACCCCACTCTTTTCAGACTTCCTCCACTTTGTCCACCCAGCCGAGGGACTCCACGGCCACCATGGTCATCACCACAAAGCCGCCAACTCTGGGTAAGTCCCTAGCCAACCAAAAAAACTTCTATTTTTTTTAGCTCGAGCTCGTCCTCCTCAACGTCCTCGTCGTCTTCCTCCTCCTCTTCCAGCTCCTCCTCCTCGAGCAGCTCTGAGTCGGAGCCGGAGCACAAGCACAAGAAGCATCACAAGAAGCACGTCAAGGCCGTAGCGTCCAGCAGCTCTTCCTCGTCGAGCTCCTCCTCCAGCTCCTCCAGGGGGAGGTCGAGGAGAAGCCGCGCAAGAAGCACGTCAAGAAGCGCCGTGACCGCAAGGCCGCCAGCTTTCCTCCTCCAGCTCCTCCTCGTCGAGCAGCTCGGAATCCAACCAAGAAACACCATAAGAAGCACGTCAAGGCCGCCGCCTCCAGCTCGTCCTCCTCGTCTTCGTCGAGCTCTTCCTCCTCCAGCTCGGAGTCAGAGGATGACCACAAGCACAAGAAACACCACAAGACCAAGGACTCGAGCTCCCGAGCTCCTCGTCTTCTAGCTCCTCGTCCTCCAGCTCCGAGTCGGAGGTTGAGCACCACCACAAGAAGAAGCATCACAAGAAGCATGTGAAGGCCAATCATGGACATCACCATCACCCACACCATGGACATCACGGACACGGATATGGACACCATCACGGACATCATCATCCTCACCACGGACACCATGATCACGGATATGGTCATCACCACGGCCACCATCATCCCCATCACGGTCACCACGGACATCATGATCTGCATCATGGACATCACCATCCTCACCACCATGAGCACCATGGCACCACGACCACGGATATCATGGACATCATCACCATGATGGTCACCACCACGGACATCATGACCCGGCTACGGACACCACCACGGACATCACCACCACCCCCACCACCACAGCCACCACCACTCCCCATCATTAAGGATCCGCTGTACAAACCTGTATACCACCTCTCATCTTTTTCAGGGCCTGCAGCTGTGCTTTTAGGTCGACCGATTCTATGCAGTGATAGTGTGAATAAAGTTTTATATCCTCTGAATCGTATGAAAAAAATACAATATACAAAGCACCGGTACTCGTGGCATCATGGCATCGAAAAGTGCACAAAATAGGGGGGAATCTTGGTCCAGCGTAGAATCTCGAGGAGGGAGGAGGAGTGTCGTGAGCAAGAATTGAGATTCGAGAAGCATTATAGAGCGAAGAGACGGAGGGTGAAAAGGATTGGGAGTAGGTAGATGCTCATCGTCTTCAGCGAGCCCGAGCTGATGAAGGGGGAGTTCATGGCGCCGAGGCGAAGTGAACGGGCTTCGCTTCTTGGGCCGAGACCGCCAGAGTTGTAGCCGGCGACCTGGGATGGAAAAGTTTGTATTTTTCTGGCTCTCCTCTCTCTCTCTCTCTCTCTCTCTCTCTCTCTCTCTCTCGCACTCGCTCTCCCTATCTATCTCAAACTCTCGCTCTCTAGCATTCTGACTCTCGCACTCTATTGCACCCTCTCTGTCTCTCTCTCTCTCTCTCTCTCTTTTCTCGCTCGCTCTTCTATCTCTCTCTCACCTGCACAGTATATTTATACATCAACCGCAACCCATCCAGCCGTGCCGAAGGTTGTTGCGGATCAACCAGTGCCCTCAACGGCATATCGAGCACCACCGCATCGGACGCCGTCTCCGAGATGTACACAAAAATCTAGAACCAGATCCGTGACCCTTTTCTGGACATGATCACCAACTTTATATCCTAAGTCGTTGATCTCGCTGGCATTCCCGAGCTCGACGGCGCTCCACTCGATGATTGTCGTAAAATGACCGTCCGGCATGGCGGCGAGGCCAAGGCGTCCAATTTCAGGTGCGGCAGGGGGCGGCGGTTTTGCTGTTCGGATGGCTTCGGTCTCGGTGCGAGAGCCTTGGCGTCCGCTTGGATCGACTGGGATCAGGGCACATCTGTAGATCGTCGACGGATGTAGGCCGCCAACGATCCAGCGCGTCAACGACGCCGAGACGGTCAGGGGACCGACGTGGTGTTCTGCGGAGAAGCACTCGATCTGAAAGGATCTCGGAGTGTAAACCAATTAGGTTGAGCCTGTAGAAAGCCTAAGCCTAAGCCCAAGCCCAAGCCTTATTACTCTTCTACACACCTGAACCGCAAATGCCACATCACAGTCCGACGCGCCGTGCCACGTCCACGACACGTTCGCGTGGGTAGCATTTATAGCACTGATGCTGGAGATGTTCACGTGCCGCATCGATCCCCGCGAGTTCACGAAGGCCACCGCGTCCGTGGAAATATCTGCCGGGCCCGCGTCGTTCACCGCGCGGACTTCGAGCAAGACGGCCCGGCAGCCGGCTGTGGAGTTGAGTCTGACCAGAACCGCCGGATGGTCCGACTCGAGCTCGTACTTCTTCGACCCGTCGTCGTCCTCCTTTTTTGGGCTCTCCGCAGGTTCTTCGGACCATGTGACGACGTAGCGGAGATGTTCACCAGAAGGATGGTCCTGGAAGGATTTGTTAGGAATCAAACGCCTAAATTACCTTTTCGACAGCGTCCCACTCGACGAAGAGGGTGCTCTGGTCGAGGGCTTTCCAAGACAAGCTCTGCGGTGCTTCCAGTGGTGGTTGTGGTGGGGTGTGGACCCAATCTGATGGGGCTGACGCGTCACCGGCTTGTCCGCTGGCCACGGATCGGACTCGGAACTGAAAGAGGTGTTTTCAAGGGTTCGGGAAGCCCAAAAATCTATTCACCGTTGCCTTGTTATCGACAGCTACGCAGCGCTCCACATTACGTATGCAAACGCTGGATGGAGCGTGAGAGTAAGCGTGAGAAAGGATACGAAAGCGTCTCAGAGAAAGAGAGAGAGAGAGAGAGAGAGAGAGAGAGAGAGTGAGCGGGAGATATGTCGGAATTCAGAACACTCATACCTGATATCCCTCATTCGGCTTCAACCCATCAATCGTCGTCCGATCCGTGGCCTTGTCGACGGGGCTGATCATCGACCGGCTGACGGGCTTCCACCTTCGATCCGTCTTCGACCGCACTTCCACCAAAAACGCCTCATCCGATTGCTAAAACCTTGCTAAAACTCGGGTTCACCTAGTTCCTACCGAATTGTGCCTGGTCTCCCTGTGATGCGGTGGCAACACCCAGTAGAGATCGACGCCAAACCGAGAGATGTTCACGGCGTTTACCTGTAGTATTCATTAGTGTTAGTTTTATAGTTATTACCCCTTCGATTATTTACTATTAATTAAGGAAACGATACCTTTAACGGAGCTGCAGGTGAAGCTTTAGCAATCGAGATGCCGTCCGGCTCGCCAAAGATTGAGCGGCAGAATGCTGGCTTTCGTAAGGCTTCTTCTCCATATTCCACCTCACAGGAAACACCTTTCCCTGGGCTCTCCACGGTCGATCCGTTTCGAGCTCGGATCTCTTGCTTTTCTGAAAGGGCAGTGGTTGATTGGGCCAAGGAATAGGCTTAGGCTTAAGCTCTCTTGCGCTCTCTCGCTCTCTCGTCTTTGAATCACCCTTGAAATGGCTACGCTTAAGCTTTGAGGTCGGGTTTACTCTAAGCATCAAGTTTTATCAGGCTTCGCTTGAGCTTATGTCAGATTTGAGCTTAGGCTTGGGTTTGGCTTAGTTTTGTCTTTCCTCCTTTGACTGAAAATCCTTACCGTTGACGATCAGCGTCACCGCGGCGTGCGACTTTCCGTGGTGGTTTCGTGCCACACAAAAGAAAAGTCCGGCATCGTCTAGATTTAGATGATATTTTAACCTTGAAGCGCCGAAACAAAGCGTTGTAGCCAATTAAATTGCGGCCGTTTTTCTCAGACCTACCCGAGACAACGTCCTCGATAACCAGCAGTCCATTCTGATCGCGAACTCTGCCCTTCCCCGGCAGCTCATTTCCGCCACCATCCGACCAAAAGGCCGTCCCCATCGGGGAGGCTCGGTAGACGCAGGGTAGACTCTAAAAAAGGATAGGTTTTCCGAGATTTCTTTCATTACTACAAAACATCTACTTAAAATGGGTACTGACTAATGTGCTGCCCCTCGTGGCGAAGACCTTCGACGGCATGGCCATGGGAGGGAATTCTGGTGCCGCGTCCATTACCGTCACCAGGGCTGAGCTGACGGTGGAGCCCATCTCAAAATGAAATTTTGATTAGAACGTCATGAAGCCGTACAGTCATTAAGTATTTTTCTCTTCCTCTCCGTCTCTCTCCGTCTCTCTCTCTCTCTCTCTCTCTCTCTCTCTCTCTCTGTTATCTGCTCCTGTATCACGTGTTCTTACAGGGTGTCCCAAAATTATCCGGACAAAGTTGCAAAGCGGTTTTTTCCTATTTTTTCGTTTTTTTTGCAGACCATAATTTAATTTCTATGAATCGTTGAAGTGTATTTAATAAGCTTAAAAAGAAAACTGCGCCTGAATCCGTCATATCTCGTCGGAATAAATTGGAGAAGTTCGAACCAAATTTATCTCTCCTTGCAAACGCTGAAAACGCGCATGCTTTCCGATCCCATAAGAAACGTCAGCATGACCGGACGAACGAAGAAACCACAGGAAGAGTTCGGAAATGACCAGTCAGTACTTTAGCCGGCCCAAAAACGCTAGGTTTCACCAGAAAAAAATAGCCAGCAAAAAGTTGAAATCGAGGTACGGCCGCCCGGTTGCCTTAAAGGTTTTGCCCTGGAGGAACCCTAAAAACGCGATATGATTGTTGTCAAAGACTAGAGGCATAAACTTTTGGCGGTAACGATGATGCACAAGCTATTTAAATTAAGCTAACTTTGATTTTTGAGGAGCGTGAGCACGAGCATGCATAGGAGCACCTTGCCCAGTAAAGGGATGGAAATCTGTATTAAACGGAAAATGACCATTAACATGTCGGAATCTTGGCGGAGTTAGGTCCGTTTTGCCAGAAAGCGTCATTTCTTGTCCACAAAAACGCCTGAACACATTTTGAAAGTTTACCGCAATTTTTATGTTATTTAAGAGGCGAAAAATTTTAACATGCTCTTCGCTAGATTGTGAAGCTATTTTGCGTTCTACCAAGAATTTTTTTTGCACGGTGCATCGAAAATGCCTCAAAAAATATTATGAAATACAATGCGGAGGCCGAAAACAGCGGAAAAATTGAAAAAGTCAGTTTTCAGTTTTGTCCGGATAATTTTGGGACACCCTGTAGATTTGAGCTGAACTGCTTGAGCGCGTGCTTCACCCGCCATTTGCCCAAAACATCTACATACCTCGTTCCCGACGATGCACTCATAGATCCCGGTGTCGTTGGGCGTCGTGTTGAGCACGTTCAGGCTGAAATGGATGTGGTAAATCTCTATATCTTTCTCGCTCTCTCTCTCTCTGTCTCTCTCTCCCTTACACATTATGATCCACGACGAATCGCTTTCGGTCCTTGGCGGGCATCAGCAGAGGTACCAACGGCCGAGCGTCCCGAAACCATTCCACCTAACAACATCATCGTCAAGTTCGACTTCTTGCCACCGACCTGCGAACTGAAGTCCGAAGTCGGCAAGGTGCACTCCAGACTCCACTCGGAACCTATTGACACCAGCCTATCAGCGAGGGGAAGAAGTACGGTGGGTGCGCCTGAGAGCAGTAACGTCACCTCCCCAGCGACGACCCCCTTCACGTTCGCCGCCGTGCATTTGTACCTAAAAATCAAGTTGTGATCTCTGCGGGTTGCTGTACTGCTCGAAAACGTCGCCCCAACAACCAACCTGGTCTGATCACCCGGTTGCACATTCTCAATTTTCAGCACCCGATCGAAGTTCATCGCCGTGGCACGGTCGGGTAGTGGTTTCCCATCGACCCTGGTCCAACGGTACGTCGGCACCGGGCTGAACAACACCAGATATATCGATTCTAAAAAATGTCTTACTTTCCGTACGCAAAGCACTCCATGTATACGGTATCGCCAGTTGCTGGGCGGTCGGGGAAATATTGGGGGTGTCCTGCTTCGAGTCGGGGGGCGAAGGCTTCCCTGAAAAGATGATGATGCGGCTTGAGAAAGGTGGTAAAAATACCTTGCCGGTGACGCGAGGACCGCCGGGGGTATTCGAAGCCGGAAGAATGGGCCGTAATGACCGGATGAGGTTGAGGCCAGTGAGAGGGAGCAGGCGTAACTGGAATCGTGGATTGGAAGGTGTCATTGGTAAAGTCTCGGAAGGCCGCTAGCAAAGATCGTTGAGGAATGATGGAAAGGTACGCTACTGCCCGAAATTCTAGGTCTCCATACTCTTTCTATCCCTCTGGCTATATGTCGCGCTCGTTCTTTCGCTCTCACGCTCACTCTCTCGCTTTGTGTCACTCTCACTCTCTCTCTCTATCTATCTATCTGTCTCTCTCTTTATATCTGCGCCTCTGTCTGTCTCGCTCTCTCTTACTTCGCCTTTTCTCGTTCTCTTTCTCTGTTCTTTTCTTTCTCTTGCTGAAAATTTCTCTCTCTCTCCCTCTCTCTCTCAACCCACAACGCGCAAAGCTCACCCTCCCTTAAAAATCCAAAACTTCTCCTCCCCACCTCTCATCATCATCGGCAAGTACATGGGAGAACAGCAGCGTTCCGTCCAACGACACAAATACCCTCTCATCCTGTTTCCTCAACCGTTCCGTACTCCCTCCAACGTACCATGCGTAGGTCAGCGACTCTGAATTGGGACCGGGGTGTGCTTTCGAAGGGGAAATGGGCAAGCATGCGGGCTGCGTGGATGTGTATTGTGTCGGAAAATCGGGGCAGCCGCGGGGGGCTGATTGAACAGAGTGGGCTTGCATAGTTTTTGTGCTCGAAAAAGCGGATAGGCATAGGAAAGTATCGTAAATTAAAAATAAGAGTTAAAAATGATAAAAACAGCTTCTTGCGAGTGGTTGATCGGTCTCTCTTTCTTTATCTCTCGCCCTATCTATAGCATCTTTTCTCTCTCTCTCTCTCTCTCTCTCTCTCTCTCTCTCTTTCTCTCAACCAAACCCAACTTTTGCTGTGCCAATTTTTGCGGGAGCTTTAACTAAACGACAACTTACTTCCCGCCACCCGGCCGGTACCTACAGAAAGCCAATCGACTATTTTTCACTTTTAAACCCATTTTTGTGAGTTTTCTGTAGAATTTACAATTTTGTGTCATATCCAGGGTTTAAATTTGTCAAATTTTCAAAGTATAGTAGCCAGGTTTTTGGTGCATTTGCGTGCAGATTTGAGGGGTTCGAATTTCTGTCTCTCTCGCGCTCTCTCTCGCTCTCTCCCTCTTTCTCTTTCGCTCTGTCTCCGCCTGCCAATTCCTTTACTTAAATCAATTTTCCTAGATCCTCAATTCCTAAATCCACGCGTGTGTACGTTCTACTAGGGAAAGACGGCAAAATGCCGACAGCCAAAATACCAGAAGCCAAAATGCCGACAATCAAGATCGTTACATCCAAAATCCCGATAGGCAAAATGGTTTCATGAAGGGTGATGCTATTCAAACTAGCGTCAAGGAATGTCGGGATTTCGCTGTCGGTATTTTGGTTGTCGGCATTCTAGCTGTCGACATTACAGCTTCTACCACGCCCACTACGCAAATTCAAGCCGTGCAAATTCGTGTGTGTCGGCATAATTGCATTCGAGGGTGGTGATGGTGTGTGCTTGCATTCAACAATTCTAGCCGGTGCAACTCGGGAGGGCAGTGATTGGTTGGCAAAGAAAATGGCTTTATTGCAGAAAATCATTCCGTGAAAAAAATCGAGCAGTGTGTATTGGCGTGGAACGTAGCGTTTTCGGAGAAAGCCGATAGAGCAATCAAAAACGCGTAAAAAATGGGGGGTGGACGGACAGGTGCAATTGCGGGGGTGTACGGTGCGTCGGGTGCCAACTGGTGGAGTGCGTATGGTGCGACGGTGCGAGTGGGGGTGAGGTTGGTGCGATTTTTCGTGTGGGTGCGAGTGGGGGTGAGTGATATGGTGCGTTTTGTAGATGCAAAGTGCGAATAGTGCAAGAGAGAGAGAACGAGAGAGAGAGAGAGAAGAGAGAGAGAGAGAGAGAGCGAGAAAGCTCTGGGAGAGATCGAGAGAGAGAGAGAAGAGAGGAGAGAGATAGCGAGAGTGTGATTGAGAGAGACAGAGAGGAAGAGAGTGATTCTTGTGTTAGTATAACCAAAAAATTCCAATTCCAAAAAATCACGGCACAGTGTGCAGCCCAAGCAAAGCGCAAGGTGCGGCGCGTCGCGTGTCCGAGTGCAGGCTAAGAAAAATTAGGATAGGAATAGAAGTCTGGTGGCAAGACTTTTGCCTTCTTGGGTGAAGCCGGGTGAAGGATACTAAAAAGTGCCCCCGCCCGCTTAATGCCAGCCGATCGGATCGGGATCAAAAAAGGCGGGCAGCGGGGATATGGCTGGGGAGTTCGGGTTCGGTTTTTGGAACGAAACGGAAAATCGGGTGAAGAGTGGGGTGGACGGGCAGGGGGAACGAACGACTCGGACAGCTCGGACAGCGAAAACAACCTAAGATGAAGCGGGGGATCTACCCATTGGGGGTATGATATGCATAAGCAAAAGTGACAGGAGGCGGTCAGGTGGAAAAGTGAGGGTGTACGGATGCGGAACGTCGCGTAGTCAACTGAAAATATGGCGACACGGTAATCGGATTGATTAAATTGATTTACTACGGAAATTTCGGCAGCTTTTTAGAATGATTTTGCGAAACTACAAGCTAGAAAATAACGAAAAATGTCAAAAATGTCCTTTGACATTCCTGGGAAATGTACTTTGGGCAAAATTTGACCGCGTTTTACGATGCGACGCGTTTTGGGGCGATCGGAAGCCGTTCGGGGAAAGATAAGGGTTTGAAAAAGGGCTTTGCACTTGTCTAGTTTTCTCTCTCTCTCTCTCTCTCTCTCTCTCTCTCGCTCTCTCGCTCTTCTTAAACAGATCCATGTCATTCCACACCCTCACAAAAACTCCATGTTAGTAAAACACAAATCGGGAGGGTGTACTACAGCATACAAAATCGTGTCCATGGGATGTATTGTGCGAGTGGTGGGCAAGTTGGCCACGAGCCGGATGCGGAAACGGACAGTGTGCAGAGGAGCGTGGCGTAGTGTAGTGGAATCCACGCATCGGGTGGGGGTGTCAAATTATAGGATTGGCGCGGAATCACGGCATTGGAGTGGTGGGCGCAGATAAGGGTTGCCTGAAATCACGCTGGTGTTCGAATGGTACTTAGAAGGGCGAGAGAACAAGATAGAGAGGGAGAAAGGGAGCGAGAGAATGAGAGAGAGAGCGCTAGAGGACATGAGAGAGAGTGGGGAGAGAGAAACTGGGAGAGACACACACTGAGAGATTGAGAGAGAGCGAGAGAGTGAAAGAGCGAGAGGGCGAGAGAGAGCGACACATTCCTGAGATATACAGGGAGAGAGAGAGAGAGAGCGAGTGAAGGGGGGGGAAAGGGGCGACAGATGAAGGCGAGAGAGAATTCCTGGCCGAGGTTTGACTATCTGCTTAGAATCGGGGGGGGGGGGGGGGGGCAAATGAAAGGCGCCGACCGCGGGGATGAAGCCGCTATATTCGGGTGGTGCATGTGTGCATTTGGATGTGTCGACAGACCCGGGGGGCGGCCCACACACTATTGAATTGAAATGAGGCCAAACAGGCCAAAGCCCCCCGCCGATCCCGATACATCCAAACATATTTGCCGCCACTTCGATTTCCGGGCTTGATGGGGAACGGCTTAAATTTTTGGAATTTCGCCGTCAAGACGCCTCGAAACTTAAAAAAGGCAAAAGATCTAGTATGTTCTGTTTGGCTACAAATTCCAAAAAGTACGCGGCAACAGTCAAATAACGAGGCTTAACCTCATCCCCTGGGGGAACAAACAACACATCAAAAATCATCGCCCAATTTGCCCCATCAATCAACGAGAACAGTTGGCCCGGGGGGAGTGGGGGCGGAAACACGAAAAGCTGAGGAGTTGAAAGGCTTAACAGGCTGAAAGGGATCTCGAAAGACAACTTGAAAAGTGCCCCTTCCATAAAAAAGAACTTGGAAGAACTTGGATGTGGCGTCTTAATGCCTACTTAAGCATGCCGAAATGCTAAAACTGTAAGCTTTCATATTGCCCGAATATCATAACGCCGAATGTCTGTAATACCAAAATCGAGTTTTATAACGCTAATATAAAGAATGGTGATACTCCTTAATGCCGAAATGTTATAATGTAATCTGAAATGTGAATTTAGCTATCAGGGTAGAAAAAAATGCCAAAAAAGGTCTTCGAAAACCGACATGTGAAAATGCCGAATTTTTCGACAGCTCAACTAAATGCCTATCCACAAATTGTCCATAACAAACGGGATTTTTGGTGTTCTAAACGAGAAAGTGTAAAAAATCGACATTACGATATGCCGGCATTATGAGAATAAGCCAAGCTTGGCCCCAGCCTTCCCAAAAATTCTCACAACTCGAAGACGATCATAAATTATCGACGCGTGGAGGAAAAGCCAAGGCGAGGGGAACAGACAGTTTTCGCTACGGGACCCTACAATCCGGGAACCATCACAGATAGATAGATTAACAACATGATAAGGTGTGTGCCACCACCAGATTGTGCAGAGGAGCCACCCGTACGCCCCGAGAAGCTCCGCCCATTTCCTGACACTGCCCTTGAACTGTTTTTGGTGGCGGGCTGCAAAAATCCGGGGCGTTCGTTTGAGGTGGATATGTGGAACTGAAACCCGGCGGAATGAACCGGGATTCGAGTTTAATTTGGGATTTAGCGAATTCAAATATGTAAGAAATTTAGGTGCAAACTATTAATTAGTGACAGTTCGAAACTACAGTTCATTTTAGGGTACTTTTCCATTATCGGGGGGGGGGAGGCAATTATTTGCCATAGATCTAGAAATGGCTCGTAAGATAATACTAAGGATTTTAATAGTGTTTTTAGCAAACTTTGACTATACCCGAATTGGGAACCAATCTAAAGATTGGAAAATTTTTTTAAAAACTAGAATTTTGGTCGATTTTTATCGTTATACCTTTTTTTATTTTGAAAATAAATTTCTCAAGTTCTTACGTTGAAAAACGATAAAAATAATTTTAAAAAATTTAACTATTGAGATGACCAAATTAGACCCCAATGATGAGGAGAAAAGTTGGTTTCTGCCTTCGATACCGATCCCCGGATAATGGACAAGAACCCCGGATCATTCTAGAATTTTCGAGTTTTTGAAGCTAGGAGAGGCAGGAAGGCTAGCAGAGAGAAGTGGGAATTCGTCTCACTTTAATGCGCAAATTGGCTACCGAGCTGTGCGTGAACTAGCAGAGATTTTTAAGGAAAGGGAATACTGTGTTACTGGATACGGTAGCTCCTCCGGTAGCGGCATTACGTAACGATACGCAAGCGTACGCCCAATTCTAAGCCTTTCCGGTACCGTTAGCGGATACTGTAGCTCTGTCGATAGTACAGAATCGGAATCCTTCAGCCCCAAACGAGCCCCTCCCCATCTAAGGCACGCGACTAATGCACCGGATAGGGGGACATTTCGGCCAAGCCGCCCCGGGGGGACCCCCGAATGGGTCGATTTCATCCGAGGCGACGAGCCACCACACAACGAAAATGGGGTGTTTGATTTCGGAGGGGGTGATGAGAGGGGAAGGGAATGAAGATGCTGATTGTGGCCGATCCACAAATAATGGAAGGGGCGGAAGAAGGGGAAGAAGAAGCATCGGAAGGAAGCCCCCGATCGGGGAAGAGACATCATCCCCTCCCTCCTGCCTCGGCCCACACCCCGAACATCGACTACGCAAACATATCCCATGGACCCGACCGGACGCTTGATTTGATGCGATATTTTGGGAGATTTGTGGGGTTCGGGGAATCCAGATGGGACCCAGGAATGCTAGAGAATCAGTGGTACTTGGGCATTATCGGGGGGTTGAAAACTAATAAGTAGCTATTAAAATACTAAACAAGACGAGACTAGTCCTTTCTGGACTTGTACAAAAATTCCCCGATAATGGAAAAGCGCTGAATTAGCGTATCAAAATTTTTAATAATTTTGAAATTTACGCAATTAACTTAATTTTTATTAAAAAAATTATTTTAATCTAGAGAGCGATAGAAAGGGTGAAAGAGAGAGCGAGAGCGAAGGTGAGAGAGATGGAGTGCGGGAGAGAAATAGAAGGAGAGAGAAGAGAGAGAGAGTGAGAGGGAGATTGGGAGTGAGAGGGAGAATTAGTCTGAAGAGTGAAGAAGAGAGAGAGAGAGAGAGAGAGAGAGAGAGAGAGGAGCGAGGAGAGAGAAAGAGCTGGAATAATAGTAAGTTTGACAATGAGGGAGAGTCGGCTTGAGAGAGCGAAAGGGTGAAAGCCGAGAGAGAGCGAGAGAGCGAGAGCGAGAGATGCTTTATATCTTACAATTACCGACCCTCTGCAACCGATTTTTACAAGCCCGTTCCCACTAGATAAACGTTGTAATTTGAGCACCCGGAAAGCGAAATCGAAGAGGCAAAAAGGGGCAAGATCTAAGAAACGAAATAGCTAACCAAGCGTCATCCATCTCTGATCAACGAATCCCCGGTTCTGCAACAGCAAAAAACGGGTGCTGATGGACCGGAACGGGGCAGTGGAAATGATACTAACGTAAAGGGGGAGATCCGTTGAAGGGGATGAAGTTCGGATCGGAAGCGCTTGCGGCACCGGTTCAGGGGTTGAACTGCGTACGGAGGATGCCGTATCCATGGGTCAAGGAGGAGAAAAAATTCGATTGTTTATCTTAAAAAAAGATAAGGGCAAGACTCTGGATTTGGCTACGGTTTACTTTACCGCCCTCCCCCAGCCGGAAGTTTTTGGCTATAACTTTTTTTATTTTACATTATTGTAGGCTCAACTTAAAGCTCTTAGTATATTTTTCGACGCTCTATCGAATGGCGTTGCAAAACTCCCCACAAAATTAGCGAAAAAACCGAAAACTTTGAGACCCTTTGCTGTGGGGGGGGGGGGGTAAAGTAAACACTTACCCTGGATTTTAATCGTTTAGAATACCGTAATCTGTTTTCCTCGCGCTTCGTACAGGCCAGAAAGACCAATTTCGTGCCCTCGGGCTCCATTTCCAATAGGGTCATTTGTTTGCCGTCAAAAATGAGAGCAGGACATGTGTTCCCGATTGACGAGCAGATGGCAAAGGCACGAAACGCTAGCCTAAACGATCCCCAAAATGTGCTCCCGTTCTTAACGCCATTTTGTGGTGTTGTGGAATGGCGGGGCAGCTAGCAGCGATCATTTAGGAATTTTTCCCGTTGTGGAACAACTAACAAATAACATTTAGGAATTTTTGCCGGGAGTGAACAACTAACAAAGGTTATTTCGGAATTTTTCCGGCAACGGGCAACTACCCACTTTTCTTTGGTATCCAATTTTTCTGATAAAAATATAAGAAGCATTTCTAAACAATTTTCATTTTTCTAAACGCAAAAACTTTTTAAATTTGGATAAAAGGAGTAGCAAATATCGAAAATAACCGATTTCCAACAAAAATGCCGCATTTTTCAAAATTTTTGACGTTTTCGGTTTGTTTTTCCACTTAAAATATAGTTAAATTTTGCTAAAAATACCGTGCAAATACTTAGTAATACGTTAATAGGCATTGTGCGAATAGATACAAGGAGATTCGGTGCACCCCCGATAATGCCAAAGTGCCGGAAGCCCTAGGCATTCGTTACAGTATCCCAAACATCCAGGCTACCGTAACCCAAGCTATGCACGAAAAATGTACAATCCTCAAAACCGAGGGCCAACCCCAAAAATCAGCAACGAAAGAAGAAGCCGTTTTGACAGCCAGCCGGCGATTTTGGTGAGGGGCGAAGAAGAATCGGAGGGCCACGGATTCCCACGGGACGCCATCCCCCCTTCGGCTTCAGCCCACCAGCTACCACTTCAGTATCCCGAAGGGGGCCCTCCTTGAAGATGGGCCCTTTCAGAAGGGGCCAGGGCCCCCAAGCTAGGGCCACCGAAAAACCCCGAGGTCCCGGGGGGCACCTGTTTTCCAAGGCGCAACCGCCGCGCGATGACTTTTTATGCAAATCCCCGCTTAGGGGCGATTGGCTAATTGGGTACGGAATTTTGAAGTAGGGGCAGCTTTTAAGATGATTGGTTATAGTAGGAAAGCGTAGTGCTGTAAGTGTAGTAAGCTGACGCCTAAGCCAAGCTCTTAGCAAGTAGTCTACGCCTAAGTAAACCTAAACATAAGCCTCAGCCTACCAGCTAGCAAGCTTGGCTCAGGTTAAGCCTAAACCTAGATCCTCTAATTGTAAGCCCCTTAAGCTAAGCTCCTTCAAAAACACTGTTAGCTAGCCTAAGACTCAAAGCCTATGCTGTAACGTTGGAGCAAGAGCTTACCGTAGCTTAAGCCTAAAGCTAGGAAAAGCCACGCTCCTGAAGGAACCCTGCTAGCTTGCCACAAGCGGAGCAGAAATCGAAGCTTTAGCTACAGCATAATCCGTAGATTAGGCTTGAGCAGCTTACCAGAGGAAAAGTCCAAACCTAAGCCTAAGTCAAGCTCATGCTCAAATCGAAGCTAGCTAACAAGATTCACTGTCAGCTTGTCGCAGAAGAAGCCTAGATACGCCGGAAGTAGAGCTCGGGAACCAAACCCGACCCTCCAAAAGCCGAACACCTTATCAACCCCAGTTGGGGCTGAGTATGGAGTCGAAACGAGTAATGGAGGTCGAGCCGAGAATTGGGTCAACTTTCCTCCTCCGCTACTCGTCAGCTAACCCCCCGGAAAACCCGATGCCCCAAACTATGTGGGCCAGAAAAGGGGAGCTTGTTTTCGCGGGTAGCCCAATCAGTGTGAAAGTTCTAAAGGGGTTGAGAAGTTTGGAGAGAGAGAGAGTGAGAGAGGGAGAGTTATATGAGAGAGACAAAGTGATAGAGCGAGATTGAGAGAGAGCCAGAGTGAGAGAGAGAGTAAGAGAGATCACCCCTCTAGAACAAAAACGCTGCCATAAGAAGGTGAAAAGTGATCGGCTGACCGGCGGCGAGGCCAGCCGCGCCGTTGTAATAGAACGGCTCCATGTCGTGTTTCGGAAAAAACACAACACGGCTGTTTTGAAATTTCGGGACTCAAGAACCTCTTGTGGTCTAGAGTTTTCAAGGGTTATAATTTTTTCGAAAAAGTTAGGAATTATTGTAGCGACAAAATCGGGTTTTCTCCTAACTACCGTAGCCTACGCCCCCAGTAATTCGTGGGTGTAAACAGGTTGCCAAACGTAGCAAGTGCTGTGCAGAGGAGTCTTACGGATAAAGCTTGGAATCGCCTTAAAACTAACAATTTTGACGTACCTACCGTAGTCCGTCGTCCAAGCTTGGGCAAATTGGGGGTGTAAACAGGTTGTGAAACGTAGTCATCTCGGTACAAAGGAATCTCGCGGAATCGGAGGGATAATTTAACGAATTTAACGACAAAATACGGGGTATATCGTGTAACTAAAAAAAATCTAAATCTATCCTAGCTACCGTAGTCCAAGTTTAAGAAAATCGTGGTGTAAACAAGTTGCCAAACGTAGTAAGAGCTTGGCAAAGTATGCTCGTGGAAGGGGTGGATTTGCGTAATTTGGCCAATATTGGGGGCTTTTAGGCGCTAGGGGGGTGGATCCCAGAAACCGCTAGACGGGGGAGGAGAAGCCGACTAGGACATAGCCCCAGGACTGCGGGGAGAACCCGACTAATTCAATCCATCCACCGGATGGATCCAATTCGGGGAGATATACACACCACACGAGGAGGAGGAGCAGCAGCAACAAGAAGTGTCTGTTTGTCGAGGAAGTTAGCAAAAATTTTAAAGGGATGCTGACAGGAATAAGATGTCAAAATTCAGGCGTTTAAAGGGATGGTGACGCCTCAAAAATCGTGAAATTTGACATCGGTGGCATAGAAGAGACAGTCAACTGAAGCGACGCGTTGTAAAAATCACGATTTTCAGCTAATCTGTTCCTTTTAAAGCCTCGTCCAGTGGGTGTAAATAGGTGTCCCACGTAGCTCTAGGCTGGACAACACAGTACTCCTATCGACAGCTGTACCCTGTCGTTCCCAGCTGATTTAACCAACCAAAATGCCTGTCGCGATCCCTTTAAAATTTCCACTAACGCCAGAAACCCGTCGTAATTGGGTGCGAAACGGTGATGGGTGATGGGAGGTTAGGGCGGGGGCTTAAAATGAAGCCGTTTGGGGGACACGCACCTCGTTTCGACTAGATTGGGTCGTGGTAGTTGAGGAGGAGGACGAAGAGGACGAAGAGGAGGAGGGCCCTAAATTGCGATTTGGCGCCCATTTCATCGGGTAGAAGAAAAGAGGGACGGGGGGGATGTGGATGGGATGGGCACGGAATGGATGGGCGGTTTGGAAGGGGAGGAGGAGGAGGGTCCTCAAAGGAATGGACCGACCATCCACCCGAAACCCTCATTCGACCAAGGCAATGGACTATATATGGGTCGAAGCCCGGGGCGCCGCCAAAGGCGCTCCCGAGGCACCTGGGGCGTGCCGAGTGGCGCCTGTGGCGGCGCTTTGGGCGGAACAGGAGGCGCCGGGAAACCGAGATGTAAAGCCGTACATGCAAAGTTATTATGGAAATGAGATTTGACTGCCGATCCCTGATATCTAAAAGAAGGCAAAAAGATTAGTTGATTGGCCTAGAATTTTATCCCGATTCTTTCGCATTATAGAGTAAGGGGAGTTTCTGGGGAAACCAACTTTTTCCCAAGGATCTTTTTTTCTAAAATAAATAGTGGAAGTGTTTCTAAACTGTTTTTACTATTCCTAGACGTAGAAACTCTACAACCTTTGAATAAAATAGAAAAATTCGGAAATTCCACCTTGATTTTTTTCAAGGTTTTTATCGTTTTTCCACTTAAAATATAGTTAAATTTTGCTAAAAACATTATTAATAGTCTGACTATTACGTTACTAGGCATTTCTGAAGTGCAAGGCAAAAATTTCTTTGCAAGTTCCTCTCTACTGTCCGTTGCTCTTGCGCTCGAAATGAACAATTAACATTAAATTGAAGATTTGCATAATCTCACAGGCGTCGTTGGTGACGCCCCCCGCCCCGCTAAAAATCATAGGGGCGGCGCCCCCAGGCGCCACTCGGCACGCCCCCCAGGGGGTGCCTCTGGAGGCGCCTGTGGCGGCGCCCCCGGGCTTCGACCCATATATACAATGGACCTATTTTATTGGATTTCGGATGGGTGGGGTGGGTAGGCCTGAATTTAGCTACGAGGGAATACGTCAAAAGTACGGTACACTTGCGTACAGGTGGGCCTCTCCCCTCACCTAGCTCGTTTTTACCTCTCTTTCCACTCTTTTTATGCGAGAGAGCAATGTGAGCAGAGGTGAAGAGAGAAGAGCGAGAGCGAGTGAGAGAGTGATAGAGAGCGCGAGAGAGCGAGAGCTAGAGAGTGAGAGAGATAAAGAGAGAGAGATAGAGAGAGCGCGCGAGAGAGTGAGAGGTAAAGAAACAGAAACAGATGGAAAAGATATATATCGCGGAAAATAGGACAACTTACAGCACTCCCCGACAACCTGCCTTTAAAGGGGCGTGGAAGGCATCTAGCCAACTGAATCTATACGGCAAAACTTTATTCGCTTGGGGCCCATCTCGCACCTCCTTAGGGCCCACTCACTCGACCATCATCACCCTCCATCCATGATTGGGTGCGGAGAAATGGCCCAAGGGCCCCAAGGCCAGTGACTGCCCTGATTGTCTCCTCGAAACGGCGAGAGAGAGAGAGAGAGAGAGATAGCGCGAGAGAGAGGCCGGGATGCTTAAAAGAGCGCCTCAAAGGGGTCATTGATGAAGTCTTCCCATTCGATTCTCACTATACTTCCGTCGTGGTCAGTCCGGGGGCCTTTACGGAAACGAGTAGCATTCCGGAATACGGGGAAAGGGGTTGGCCCGGATGCGCCTGATCAAATAGTACGTGGAAAAGCGCGTCAAAAAGTAGCAGGAAGGAAATTGGAATGTAACGGAAGAGCTAAAAATATATGGAACGGAATAAGATCTCTATCTCTCTCGCTCGTTCCTCTCTCTCTCTCTCTCTCTCTCTCTCTCTTAAGAAAATGATCAGAAAAAGATACAAACGAAAGAATTCGAGCAACACAAACTCGGCTCTCCCAACAGCCCGCCCTGATTCTATTAAAAACGTGCTGGGGCGGGGGAGGCCAGTAATAGACAGAATAGGCCGAGTCAAACAGACAGAGAGACACACAAACACAGGGCCCTAAAACGGCAGGTGAAGCCCACGCGCAATAAATTGCCGCAGAAGCGTTGATGGGCGGTAAAATGGGGTGGAGGACCACGAAATTAGTTCTCGGGGAGAGGATAGAGAGAGAGACAGAGAGAGCGAGAGAGGGAGAGGAAGAGAGACAGAGAGCGAGAGAGAGCGTGAGAGAGAGATAAAACGGCAGAAATACAACAAATTCGTCTAGGTTAACTCCAAAGGCGTGCAAGTGCAGGTGCAAAAAATCTACATTTTTTTCAGAGTGACTACGCATAGCTGCTACTCACACCTTGAAAATTGTACAATTTGAACCTGGATTTTGCCATAAACTTGATTCTCCTAGCTCTGTTTGTCTGTTTTCAACCAGTCCATCCAGTATTTCCGGCTTAGAAATATCCGGAATCCCGGTGTAATCCAGCTTTCCAATCCAATTAGAATGCTTCCACTCCAAGTTAACTTACTAGGTTGATGCGCCGGGGCCATACATTCCAGCCTCGCTCCACCGTCGGCCAGGGGGAACACGTCGAAGCGCCGTTGGGCAAATGCCTCCACAAAAGCCGCGCGCACAAGAACGGAGGGGCTACGCACAGAGCCTAGGTACGGTTGGGTACTATGCTGATTAATGGACTTACCCAGCTTGTTGGTGGCCGTGCAGTGGAACTTGGTGTAGGCGAGGGAAGTGGTGGCTGGGACGAGGAGGGTGCCTCCAGAGAGGAGGAATGAGGAATTGTTGTCGGTGGCGGAGAGCTGGAATTGAGGGTTAGAGAGAGAGAGAAGAGAGAGAGAGAGAGAGAGTGGGAGAAAGAGAGAAAGAGAGAGAGAGAGAGTGAGAGAGATATTCCCTACCAATTCCACGTCATTTTTGTACCACGTGATCCGAGGCGTCGGAATACCGTCCGCCTGGCAAGGTAGGGCCACAAAATCGGTGGGTTGCCTCGGAAAAAAGAAGACGGAGGATGGGGTGCTGCTGCTCAGTCGGCTGGCTCCTGGAAATTTTGAATTTCGTAGAATTCGTACTTCCCCCCTCTCTCTCTCTCGCGCTGTCTCGCTCTCTCTCTCTCTCACCTCTGGGTATCAACTGCTGTTGAAAGAGTAGCCGTCGTCGCGCAATATGCGACAAACTGCATACGAATGGATACACCGCTGAGGCAGGCACAGCCGTACTGAAACGGACTCAATTTAGTACGAGAAGCAACCTTATTACGATGCTAATCTTCAGGATTTTTGGTTTAAAAACCACACTCACATCCGATACTCCTGATTCGTGTCCCTCCGCAGCGCCGCGGTACGCCACGCATCAGAGTCGCGCTCCCCGCGCTCGTCGCTAGGGCCGCCAAGCAGCCAGGTGGTCTCCGCGAGTCCCGCGTCGTACAGACCCTGAGGTACTGTAATTGGAGCGCAAAATAGCCCACCTGGAGTAGATCAACAAGATCGGATATTAGAGCAGCATCCGTGGGGGAGACGAGCCGACCCCCGGCCATCGCACATTCTCTAGCAGCTCCCTCTTTGTCCTGAATATTTTGAGGGTAGCGTTTTTCTCTCACTTTTTTGCTCTCTTTTCTCTCTCTCTCTCTCTCTCTCTCTCTCTCTCTCGCTGATTACTTACCTTGGCTATCAAAAATGGTCGAACGCATGCGCTACCCGATGACTGCCAGCCATGAGGACAAGCCGTTTCATCTGGAATGATGTTATTTTAGAGTGAGCATGAGCTAGTTATTTCGAAACCGTTGTTTTTTTCTGAGCACGAGCCGGCTATTGGAAAGCGCGTATTTTTTGAGCACGAGCTGACTAATTGAAAGCGCCAATTTTCCCGAGCACGAGCCGGCTACTTCGAAAGCGCATAGTTTTTGAGCACGAGCTGGTTACTTCAAAACGTTTTATAGTCATTGAAACTATCTTTCTTTGGGTGTTTTCTGTCCAGAACCTTTCTGATCACCTTAAGATATTTTTAATCTCCCTCAATTCTGTCCCCTTTCGCTCCCCGATTGACACGCGTAATTTGGGGCATTATGTACAATGACTCGGCCCGACCTTGTGGTGTGAATTTGCGCCTTCTGGCGTTCCATAGCCGGTCCCGGGGGGAAATAGACCGAGTAGCCCCCCGAAGACGATGTAATGGGTACCCTGCTACGGTAACCGTATTACGGGAGGGCACATCCCTATTTATAGAGGAGAGAGCGAGAGCGAGAGCGAGAGAGAGAGAGAGGGACATGGTCAATTACATCCCCCGGCACCTTCGATCAAGTGGCGCCATTAGCAAGTCATCCAAATAGGGGAGCGGAGTTGGGTACGGTAGCTCTCTCTCGCTCTGCCTCTCTCTCTCTCACTGTTCCAACCCCTTTAAAAATCCCGACTTACCAATAAATTCCAGTGCTCGCCGAAACGGCACCAATAAAATGAGGAGCAGATAAAAGGAGGTCATCTCAGCATCGCTACTAGGTGGCTGGGGCCCTGAAATCCGATGGTTTGTGACAAACGAGAGAGCGAGAGAGAGAGAGAGAGCGAAAGAGAGATGCCGACGAGATCCGGGAGCTTGAATAAATATGTCAAGTCGTTGGCAGCAAGGGAAAGAAAGAGAAAAAATAATTGATCCTGTGGAAGTGGTGGTGTGGAAGAGAAAAGAGAGACGGTGATAGAGAGAGGGCAAGAGAGAGAGGGAGCGAGAGAGAGTGAGAGAGTACAAGAGAGCGAGAGATAGAGAAAGAGATGCCCAGCGACGGAGCAAGAGAGAACGAGCAATAGCAAAACAGAGAGAGGTATATGGAGAAAGACAGGTCATACATGAAGAATTTCGGGTTCACGCTATCGTTTTAGCGAATATTTTCGCTTTGTCTGTGGGTGCAATATGGTGTACATAGTATTGGTGTGTAGGGGCAAGGGGGGCAGGGGCTAAAGGGAATGGTCGTGTCGGGATTAGAGATGCGATCGAGGGTTGGTTGTGGTGGTGGTAGGAAAGGGTATGGGGGACAAGGTATATGGAGAAAGACAGGTCATACACTTGAAGAATTTCGGAAATTCAAGCTATCGTTTTAGCTAATATTTTCGATTTGTCTGTGGGTGCAATATGGTGTACATAGTATTGGTGTGTAGGGGCAAGGGGGGCAGGGGCTAAA
Source organism: Mesorhabditis sp. LJ9110 (assembly GCA_038088335.1). Lineage (NCBI taxonomy): Eukaryota > Metazoa > Nematoda > Chromadorea > Rhabditida > Rhabditidae > Mesorhabditis > Mesorhabditis sp. LJ9110. Next base: position 509,283 of record JBBGBA010000024.1, on the reverse strand, counting down.
GGGAATGGTCGTCGGATTAGAGATGCGATCGAGGGTTGGTTGTGGTGGTGGTAGGAAAGGGTATGGGGACAAGGTATATGGAGAAAGACAGGTCATACACTTGAAGAATTTCGGAAATTCAAGCTATCGTTTTAGCTAATATTTTCGATTTGTCTGTGGGTGCAATATGGTGTGCATAGTATTGGTGCGTAGGGGTAAGGGGGTAGTGGGGCTAAAGGGAATGGTCGTGTCGGGATTAGAGATGCGATCGGGGGTTGGTTGTGGTGGTGGTAGGAAAGGGTATGGGGGACAAGGTATATGGAGAAAGACAGGTCATACACTTGAAGAATTTCGGAAATTCAAGCTATCGTTTTAGCTAATATTTTCGATTTGTCTGTGGGTGCAATATGGTGTGCATAGTATTGGTGCGTAGGGGGTAAGGGGGGTAGTGGGGCTAAAGGGAATGGTCGTGTCGGGATTAGAGATGCGATCGGGGGTTGGTTGTGGTGGTGCTAGGATAGGGTATGGGGGACAAATGGCCCTCCTGGATTAGTTCCTACATAAATCAACGCGACCGCCCATCCCCCCATAGGCTTTTCCCTACCCCTAAAAGGACAACATTCGCGGAGTTTTTGGCAGAACTTGCCAGCTAGGAGGTTACGAAAACGGATGGGCATCTGGAAATGAGTCAGAGGAATGGAAGGAACGCTGGTTGGGTTTGATGGTTCTTCGTTATCGGGATTTTCAGTGTCGGCATTTCGATTGTCGGCATTTTGAATGTCGGCATTTTGGTTGTCGGGATTTTGGCCTTTCGAGATTTTGAATGTCGGTATTATGGATATGGGAGGTTTGGCCGGCCGGTTTCCGCTGTCGTTATTTTGGCTTTTTTAATGTAGGGGATTTCGATTGTCGGCATTTTGGTTGTCGGGATTTGGATCCCGTTAACACTGAATTTTGTCGTTTCCGGATTTCCAGGCGACATTCCGAAGTCGGCATTTTTGCGTGTCGAGATTGGGCCAAGCGCCTATTTTGACATGTCAGGGAGCAGGAAAGACGTTTTAAAGAAAAGTGCAACCGCGGCTATGGATTTTAGTGAGTACAAAATCAGAAATTTACAGTATGCATCCGATTACGGTCATCACAGGCCTACTGTAAGTTGCAAATTAGGATGGTCAATAGACGACAGTAATCACTTAGGCAAAAATTCAAAGTTTCTTGCCAATCCCCCTCCTGTCCTAAGCCCTTTAAAGCCCTAAAAGCCGTGAGCAGGCGATCCGGGGTCATTCCATAGACTGCCATTGGGGTAAGTGGATAATTCTGGTGAGACGATGAACAGAAGTGGATCATCTTGCGGGAGGGGGCGAGCAGAAAACATTGAAAAGCCTTGAGGAGGTTAGTTGGGGGGACAAATGCCTGGATTAGGACAAATGGTCAATGGCGAGGGAGAGAGAATGAGCGGGAAGAGAGAGAGAGATATAGCTCGGAAGCGCCAGATGACCCCGGTGGCCATTTGATTCCCTACCAGCCGATCTTTCCAAGCCCCAAAAAAATTGTAAAGTTCTGTAAACGCGTAGTGTTCCGGAATTCCACTTCCGGAAAGCTCGAAAATTAGCTTAGCGGTGTTGCATTACGGGTATTGAGTAGTTATATTTACCGTATAAATCAAATTCTCTAATTTTTCAGCCTTAATAGACAAAATTTCGAACGGATCCAACTTTCGCTGACTAGCCGGAAGTATCGAGGCTTGATTATGCTATGAGACTCGGCAATGTGACCCCCAGGGTATGTGGAATTACATGGCTCCAATCTATTGTGGCCCACCTGGGTGCTCCGAATGGCCTTATGGGGGTCGAAGTGCCACATTGGGGCACCACACCCACCTGCACATCCATAAAGTTTGGCGGAATAGTGGGATTAATGGGTGGATGATATTTTCGAGAGAGCGGGGAGAGTGAGAAAGAGAGAGAGAGAAAGAGAGAGAAATAATATATATAGACCGAGAAAAAACAAAAAAGAGAGAGCCAGAGAGAGAGACAGACAGACAGAGAGAGCCAGAGAGAGACAGACGGACAGAGAGCAAGAGAGAGACCGAGAGCGAGAACCGAGAGGAGAGAGGAAGAGAGAGAGAGCGGAGAGCGAGCGAGGGAGAGGGAGTGAAAGGGGGGATGGAGAGCGAGAGACCGCGAGAGAACGAGACACTGTGTCCAAGCCATAACTCCGCATTAATAGTTACCGTTAATCTAACGACGTACTGAAACCAACTCTTCTAACTCTCTCAATCTCGTTCTCTCTCTCTCTTTCTCTCTCTCTCCTTCTCACTCGCAAAAAATTTTTGGTCCTCTCCTTCCGGCCCAAGGACCCAAATAAACTGAATGAAAGATTTTCGAATTCGATTTCCAAAAACATCGCCACTCGCCCTGATTAATAACAAGAATCGTTAAAAAGCCAGAATCGAGAAACGGATATACGGCCGCCCAGGGGGGTAGTAGTGCCCTTTGGCCCTCAAGTGGGGGTCACTACCCCTTTCGGGTTGGCCCTCCTCCCCTCGGCAGGACAGATCAACAGCACAAATAGCCAGTGCAAATAAGGGTATAATGCAAAAAATATGTTAAATGGATGTGCCAGAAATCCGTAAATATCTGCAAAGGATCTTTGCTAGGTTGCCCCGTTTTTGAAAGTGCAAGAAAGCCGTGATCCCGCAAATGATCTCGGCTAGCTTGCCCTGGTTGGATAGCTTAAGGGGCCGGAGAAGGCGAAAAACAACGTGAAAATCCCGACAGCCAAACGTCGACAACCGGAAATCCCGACAACCGAAAATCCCGACACCGACAATCCCTACAGGCCAAAATCTCGACTGCCAAATGCCGATAGCCAAAATACTGACAGACCAAAATGTCGTGAGCGAGAATCTATAACAGAGCGAATCCCGCCAGGTAAGCAAAATAGCTATTTCAAAGTAAAACCCGTGCAAAATAGCGTCAAGAATGTCGTTTGGTTGTCGATATTTTTTGTTGTCGGCATATTAGCTGTCGGTATTTTAGTTGTGAGAATTTATGCTTGTGCCAAATCCGCAAATGGATTCCGCTAGCGTGCCCTGATTTTTCGACCCAACCCCCCCCCCGCCATCCATCCGAAATGAATATGCAATTTCACGATTCGACACGATGTGTGGATGGGGTGGATTTTGGAAAAGAGGAAGGGAGGAGAAGGAGGAGGAGGATGAGTAGGAGAAGCAGGGGGAAAAGCCGGGCGGCCAGGTTTCGTTTGCGGGAATCCATTAACCGTCTCCGCATCTCATCGTCGCCCCCCCAAAAGCTTCTGTTGATTTTTCGGACTACACATTGAGACGACGGGTTGCAATTTTGACTGGGCCGAATCGTCAATCTAGCAGCTGGAAATGAAACTAAAAAAAGACGGGATGATACTCTAGACACGAGCAGTAGCATGAAGGGAAATATTGAGTGGCTGCTGTGCAAATTTCATGGGGGAAGTAACATGGATTTCGCTTGTGGAACGATGCTTAGCAGTTCAGAAGGAAATCTGACTGGCATAATCCATGTAAAAACACACATTTTGATCCTGTTGAAGGATTTGCATAAACTGCTTTTTGCGATTTCCCAAGCACTAAACAAATAATTTCCCAGTTAGAGATTTGAATCATTATTTCAAAATTACTATAAAACGGGACAAGGCAGAAACTACCTAAAAGTTCATTTTTAAAATTTCATTTGAATTTTTTATTTTACAGAGTATTAAACATTATTTATTTTCCAATTTCCATAATATCAAGTTTTCGCACAAATCTTTATGCCCAAAAATCGAAAATTCAGAATCGTCGGCATTTTTGAGCGCGATCCGGAAAACCCAAATTCTGACAAGAATATGAATAATTACCAATTTTACCGTAGTCCCCCAACCGCCAGAAAAGTCCAAAAAACCAATTCAAGAATAAACTTTTTATTCTTTTTACTTGACACCAAAAAACGAGAAAACGCGATGTAGGCCAAATTAACTCGGGAAAAATAGCGCACACCAGCTATAGCCCTACTGATCATAAGAGGGTGGGGGTGGCTGGCAATAAGATAGCCTGGACGCATAATTTTTGCAGCGTGAAGCGGCCAGCTCAAAGGCCCGAATTAGTGGTGTGGTGGAAGGGGCGACGAAAATTCGCCGACGGCCCAAAACTTCCAATTAGAAATCTGGGCCCTAGTGGGGAAGAGGGATGGGCCCTCTGGGAGCCAAAATGCTCTTTTTATTGGGGGCGCGAAATGAGCTGAAAATGGCTGTGGAACTGGGGAAAGTAGGATCAGGGCCGGGCAGACTAGCAGAGAGCATTGAGGAGAGCTAGCAGAGACCATTGAGGCTAGCAGAGACCATTGAGGAGAGCTAGCAGAGACCATTGAGGAGAGCTAGCAGAGACCATTGAGGAGAGCTAGCAGAGACCATTGAGGAGAGTTAGCAGAAAACTCTATGGAACCTCGTTCTAAAATGTCAAAGCCAATTTGGGGCTGCAGAACACCAACAAATATTCCGGGAGCTGGAGAGAGAGAGCGAGCGAGCGAGAGAGAGAGAGAGAGAAAGAGCAAAAGCCGAAAAACGGCAAATATTGCCCCTGGGGTGGGGAAATACGGCGGGGATTGCAACAATACAGGGGACTTCTAGCGGATCGGGTGACACAGAGATATCTACATAGCCAGAGAGAGATAGAGAGAGAGAGAGAGAGAGAGAGAGAGAGAGAGAGAGAGAAATAGACGCCCACACCCTTCAATTATCCCATCCCCCACCTTCGTCGACGCTTTTACGGTTAGATACACCGGCGGCAACGTCCAATTTTGGCCTCGGGGTTGTTGCGAAAAATTGTAAGTTGGAGTACTACGGAGTTTTGGTCACGGATTTACACGTCGTAATCGAATCGCTGTATTTTGAGCTTTACATGTCGTAAGCGGCGGCTCTCTAGAGCCAATATTTTTTACCGTAAATGGGTCAAAAAAATTGTAAAAGCGCTTTATTTTCCGTCATTTATCCATCGTAATCACTTAAATCTTATTTTTCGCTAGCATATCGCCGACTTCAAAAAATCTGCCAAACCGAAAAACCAGCATTTTAGCAAATATTTACATGGCGTAATCAGTTAAATACGGACAAGCCGCAGACGTTTCGATTAGGGCATCAAATAGGCTTCAAAAGTCCAGCTTTTTCCGTTATTTGAGTGTCGTAATCAAACAAGCCTAGCGGGGGAATTTATTGCGAATCAGCGAGGTCCAAAAATCCCGCTAAAACCCCTGTAAAACGCACAGAAATTCGGAATTCGCCGGTTCGCTCATCCCCATAAAACAGACCTCATCGGCCGTCAAAATCAGCCCCGAAACTACTTCCCAGTCGCTTTAATCTCGGCCCGACCATCTCCTTTCTTTGCGGCTCGATCTCCCCCCGCTGCGGCAAACACCATATGGCCATTTGGGTATGGGGAGGAGGAGTGAAGGTGAGCGATGAGTGCCGCGGCATACCCACAACAATTTGTACCGCCACCCACAAACACACACCCACCCATCAATCGGCAAGTTTGGGGGCGGGGCAAGCTGGCGGAGATTATTAAGGAAAAGCGCCCCAAACCCGGAAAAACTGGAATCTGGTCTTAAAGGGACTAGGACGCTCAAAACCCGGGAAATCAACCCGACTTTCGAAAGAAATTTGGCGACCAATACCAGGTACAAGCTAGCACAGATAATTTTGGAACGCTTGGGTCTAGTGGACAGTGATTAGGAGGCTTGAATTAGACCTGTCCTGGCGCAAGCTAGCAGAGAACATTGGGGAAATCCGCTGGAGCTCAGAAATTATAAATCTTCTATCTAAAGAGACGTGGACAATCGAAAATTCCTGTAAATTAGCCCCGCCCACCATGAAAAATCAGTATTGAGTGTGAGGACAAACTAGCAGAGAACATTGGGGGATACCGGATGTTCCCGGAAAATCGAAAAATTTGTCCCAGAAATTGGCTTTAACCGGAGTGAGAAGCTTGAAATGCTTGAAATTTCTCTCGGACGAGTCGGGCCAGCTAGCAGAGAGAATTGAGGTAAGGAGACTGCGATAGGAGACTTCAGAAGTTTGGTTTAAAGAGGCTGGGAAGGCTAAAAAGCACGTTTCTGCCAGTAACTTGCGAGTTCTCCAGCACTCTAGGTTCTCAAGTTAACGACTCGCGTTCGATTCCCGTCCGCGCCAAGTCCTTGGTTTGGCCCAAAAGGAGATATACGTTTTTTTAATGACGCTAAATAGGTAAACGAGTGAATGCTTTTAAAGTCCACTCCGTTTCCGGAATAACTCACCCCTTCCGGCCACCCATCTGCTATTTGGGCGGCAGAGTAGAGAAGGAGTGATTGTCATATTAAACCCGCATCTCGGGCACGCCTTTGATTGACGCGTGCCCATCCCGGCCACGGCTTATGCAAATTGGGGCGGCCAGCAAGGGAGGGGATGGCTTTGAAAATGGCGCAATCGGGGGGGGGGGGGCGGTACCGTACCCTAAGCGCCAGCTGGTCGAGGTGTTAATGGGTTACCGAAACGCCCTGGTGCCTTTTAAAATGAGGTGTGAAATTGCCGGCAGCTGGCAGAGACCATTGAGGAGATCTAGCAGAGACCATTGAGGAGATCTAGCAGAGACCATTGAGGAGATCTAGCAGAGACCATTGAGGAGAGCTAGCAGAGACCATTCAGGAGAGCTAGCAGAGACCATTGAGGAAAGCTAGCAGAGGCTCTTACGCAAACTCCTTTCTTTCTGGCTATCCCTGAAATGCACCCAAACCCAGTCTGAAAGCTATCATTCGATTCGACTGCCTGCCCGACAAGTGGCCTTTCAAACCCGGAATCCGACCCCTTCTCCCCTTCGGACCTTACTTCAGAAGTGTGGCGGCTAGAATTTCGAAGGCTCTAGCATACGCTATCCCCCTTCTAGCATCCCGAACCGCAAATGAAGTATGCATTTCCGGGGGTAATCCACGCGGCTTGGCGCCTTCTCGACCACCACGAGCTGTTTACATTGAATTATGAGTAGGGCGGGTGAGAGAGAGGGAGAGAGAGAGAAAGAGAGAGAGAGAGAGAAAGAGAGAGAGAGAGAAGGCAGAAGAGCTTGAGAAATACGGACAACCGACAGAAGAGTGAGCAAGACAATGAAGGGTTCCAAAGGTGTCTGCTAGCTCTCCTCAATGGTCTCTGCTAGCTCTCCTCAATGGTCTCTGCTAGTTCTCCTCAATGGTCTCTGCTAGCTCTCCTCAATGGTCCCTGCTAGCTCTCCCCAATTATCTCTGCTAGCTCTCCTCAATGGTCCCTGCTAGCTCTCCTCAATTATCTCTGCTAGCTCTCCTCAATGGTCCCTGCTAGCTCCTCCTCAATGGTCTCTGCTAGTTCTCCTCAATGGTCTCTGCTAGCTCTCCTCAATGGTCTCTGCTAGTCTCCAATTTTTAACCAATAAAACCCTCTAAATTTCCTAGGCGTAGGTCTCAAAACGATGATGACCGAAAGTGACACCCCCGCGCCCCAGGCAATGTCCATTTTGCATGCCGACGGGCTATTCGGTGGCCGAAACAGAAAAAAGAGGGACGACACCCCGGTGAAAGCCATGCGGCGTCCGATTTCAGCCTTTTGCATCTGCGGGCAACGTTTATGTTACTACGGGCAGACTGGTTGGGGATGCAAAAAGCGAAATATGAAATCAAGGAGAGAAAGAGAGAGCGAGAGAGAGAGAGAAAGAGAGAGAGAAAGAGAAAGATATTAAAGGTTTCAAAAACTTTGAGAGATTACGATAGACGCATCGAAAAACAGGACACAACGAAACAATCCGGTATTCCGGAGTACGCTCCTAGAGTTCATAGGCCCGCCGAACACATCGAAGGGGACATGGCACCCCTTGGAGGGAACAAAAGTTTGGGGGATGCCTTACCTAGCCGCGGGGGCCACATAAATAATTCGCGGCACCCGGCTAACCTCGGCGGATCCCCCGGGTTGAGTTGTGCCGTAAGGGGTTGGAGGTGAATTTGCGGAAGTTAAAGGGACCGGGAAACGACAGAAGATGTTCTCTCGGAGAGTAAGAGACAGAGACAGAGAGAGAGAGAGGGAGAGAAAAAGAGAGAGATATATAGACAGCTAAAGAGAGTGAAACCGAGAGAGAGAGAGAGAGAGGGAGAAAGCGAGACTCCAAAGTTAGCGCAAATACTCTTTTTCACATCTCATTCTCTGATTCTCTCTCTTTCTCTCTATCTCTCTCTTTCTCTCTCTTGCATTGACTGGGTTGATTTTCGGCATTCCTAGTCATTTTTAGGCCGTCCGAAAGCTAGTGAGAAGGGGAGAGGGAGAGAGAGAGAGAGAGAGATGGGAGCGAGAGAAAGAAAGAGATAGAGAGTGGTAGAGGAACAGGGAAACGAAAACCCCGGAAATGCGGAAAATTGCTAGCGTCACGTAGAAGCTTCGATGCGCTGCGGACGCGTGACGGCGCGCGGCGGCGAATTGGATAGCATGCAAACTTAGCGACCGCGATTTTGCGTGTCTTACTGTCCAAAGTAAGCTCTAAAAGGAGAGGACCATAGGCTAAGGGTTGAGTAAAAATTGTTAGGCAACATATCAGGAATCAATTTGGCTTAGAACCGAGCTTCAAGGGCTTGAATATGCCAGTTCCGAAACTCCCCGACTTCCCCAGCCCTCTAATTCGACGCGTAATTTCCTGATCTGAAGACCAAAGTGATTGGTTGCGGTTTGGCCCCGCCAATATGATGGCCCACCACCGAAACGCCGAATGGCGACACCGAGCCAGCGTGGTAATTGACACACCGCCCGTCACTTTGAGTGGTGGTCAGTGGCTGGGGGGAGAAGCCAGGGCCACGGATGCTTAGGGCCCAACCAAGGGCTCATCCTAGGCCCCGCTTTGTCCCCCTTCTCATACGGGCAACATACATACAAACGAGGGGGGGGGGATGAGTGCCCGAACAACGCCCCCTGTTCACTCTCTTTTTCTCAACCCCCCTTTCCCCCGCTTAAATCCCATTTTTTCATGTCCGCCACTTGGCCAACAAGACTCTCCAGATGACTTTTGAGAAGGAAAAGCCATGAGCTGGCTAGCTGGCCACTTGAAATGGACCTAGAGGGAAGTTAGATTGAGCTTGTTTTTGGTTGAGGAACGCTAGCAGAAACCATTGAGGAGAGCTAGCAGAGACCATTGAGGAGAGCTAGCAGAGACCATTGAGGAGAGCTAGCAGAGACCATTGAGGAGAGCTGCAGAGACCATTGAGAGAGCTAGCAGATACCATTGAGGAGAGCTAGCAGAGACCATTGAGGAGAGCTAGCAGAGACCATTGAGGAGAGCTAGCAGAGACCATTGAGGAGAGCTAGCAGAGACCATTGAGGAGAGCTAGCAGAGACCATTGAGGAGAGCTAGCAGAGACCATTGAGGAGAGCTAGCAGAGACCATTGAGGAGAGCTAGCAGAGACCATTGAGGAGAGCTAGCAGAGACCATTGAGGAGAGCTAGCAGAGACCATTGAGGAGAGCTAGCAGAGACCATTGAGGAGAGCTAGCAGAGACCATTGAGGAGAGCTAGCAGAGACCATTGAGGAGAGCTAGCAGAGACCATTGAGGAGAGCTAGCAGAGACCATTGAGGAGAGCTAGCAGAGACCATTGAGGAGAGCTAGCAGAGACCATTGAGGAGAGCTAGCAGAGACCATTGAGGAGAGCTAGCAGAGACCATTGAGGAAAGCAGCTGTGTAGCACTTTTCTATGTCATCGATTTTTCAAAACCTTTTCTATAAAAATTACCACATACAATTTTTCGCCCCGTGTTGCTTTTCCCCACCACCGAAATAAAATCCGTACCAGGTAAATCGTGGCTTCTTATCAGAATCGGGTAGCGTGTTGGGTTAGTATAATAAGGCAGGGTGGCACTAGTGATTTTTGATAACAGACGCGCTCTCATTTGTCACGCCATGCATTTCCAAATTTGCTTGCTAAGCTTGGCGCTCGGGTTGAGCATATGTTGTTGCCCCGCCGGCTATTATACTGTACGGGACAATCCGGCTTGTTTCACTTTTTTGAAAGGTAGGCTTTATGCTTAAGCCTAAGCTAAAGTATGAGATTGAGCCTAGGCCGCCTAGGCTTCACCTCGAAGTCCGACTTTGATTAGCGATATAGCCTCTCGGATGCAGTTTCTCACGCTGATCACGATGACGATTTTTGTTTTTGCCCGAAGCGTGATCAGCGTGAAACCCTGCATCCGATAGGCTATATGGCCAATCCAAGCCGAACCTGGTGCTGGGCAGGTTTCCTTGTAAGCCTTCTTCTTTCAGCCAAAAATTTCGAAGATGGTGTGGAGAAATGCCGGAACGCCAGCGGTATCCCCTATAAAATCACAAACATTTTCGTCAATAAAAATCTCTACCTGTGGTCGAACTCGTCGACGAGAGTGATCGCGGATGAATATTATCTGGGTATCCGGCGTCGGGATGAAGTGTGGCTGTATTGGGACGGGAGTCCGGTTGACTACTTACATTGGGGACCAGGTATCGTGTTAGTGTTTGATTGTTTTCAAAATGTCAAATTCATGGGGTATTTTGAATTTATCGAATGTTTAAACGTCAAAATTCATGCCAAAATTTGACTTTATCGAAAAATAAATACGCTACACTGTCGATTTTCGAACTGTTTTAGATGAAAAAATACCGAAAAAGTGATTTTTCGACGAAATGACATTTCAAACAAATGCAATTTCGACAAAATTAAATTGCGAAAGAACTAAAATGTCGACAAAGTGAAATGCCGACACAATGAAATCTCCAGAAAATGCTTGTCGACGCCAAAAAATTCCAATAATGATAGCAATTTTGATAGTGAAATTCAAAGCGTCGAAATTTATTAAAATACCGATTTCGACATTCTGAAGCGCGACCTTTTAAAATGGAAATAATTTAAGATAAATACTCCAGATTAATGCGCCATTTTTAGGCCAACCCGCTCCCAATTCGAATAATCTGACCAACAGCGCCGCGATGCCGCTGGTGCGAAAAAGTGACGGGTGGATCACCGTTGCCGAGATCCGTCCACTCCCGTTTCTTTGCGGCCATGCTCCCGAATGTTAGTAAGAGGCGCCAGAAGTCTGATGCATCTAGTGAACTATTATAATAAAATTCTCGATAAAAACCCAGCACATTTATTCATATCTTCAACTTTACATAGTATCATCTGCTTCAAATCAGCTCTTGGTGGGGGTGATCGTTGTTGATCTTGTTGTTGTTCAACTCGTTGCCCAGCTTGACGACGGGCCATTTGAGACTGAATGCCGTGGACTTGGTCAAGTCGATGAGGCCCTGGGTTCGGATGGTGAGCACCTGAAATCCGGCAATTTTTGGGAGGTGAAACGAGAGAAAGAATCTACAAAAATTCCTCTCGCTTCTACAATTTATTTATGAAATCCGTGCGTTAAGCTATGTAATTGTGTAGCGCACGGACCGGAATTCGAACAATATATCGCCAATCTTGGCTTGCTGAACCCTTAAAAACGTGCCTGCGTGAGTGGGCTGTATCCACTCGTCTGCACATTGATGTTGATGGGTTGACCATTCAGCGTGGCTTTCGTCAGATCCGGCTGGTTTGTATATCCCAGCACTATGATCTCGTCGAGCGTGGGTAGTGGCAGATTTTTCTAAAATGCCATTTATGAGGACGGTTCTTTTCCATTAGCGCGGGGAATAATTATTTTTTTCCTGGTAAGCTAAAGAATGCGTAGGAACGTGTTTTCACTCAAAAAATCACTTTATTTGAGGTGGCAAAACAATAAAAATTATCGAAAATCCCTATTTTTGTATTTTTAATCGAAATTTCTGAGTTTTTACGTTTAGGGGCAGTAAAAACAGCTTAGAAACATTTCCTCTATTTATTTGGATCCTGGGAAAACAAAAAATCCGGGGTTTTGTAATCGTATATTTGCATTTTCGAAAACTTTCTATGCAACAGTAAAATCCTATTCTCCAAAAACACCTACCGCCACAGTAACAGCCTCAATCGTCAGTAATCCCGACGTCGGCAAGTCGGCAAACGAAAACTTGAAGTTGTAGTAGTTTGCCTGGCGGATGTCATCAACGATAGAAACGCCATCGTCCCAGAATAGCTCGCCAGATGCCGTATGATTAGCTCCTGAATCTTGAATTTTTTTCTTGCTCCCTATACCTCGTCTTCAAATCATTGCTCACGTAGATTTCTATCTATCACATACCTACAGCCACCAGAAGCCCGAACGGGTTTTTCCGCGCCGCTTCCGTTGTGACGTCTGGTGTTTGCCGGGGTACGATGTAGCCGCCTGAATGTCATGATTAAATCAGTTTTACACGCTTTATAAATCCGCCTACCGCGAATAAAGGCCGGCACGCCGTAGGTGGTGGGCGCCTGGCAATCCGCGTACCCGCTGGCGACGCGCAGGTTCTGCTTGTAGTCGTAGATGGAGTACCAAGTATCCGATGGTAGATACACCCGTTGTGTCGTTACACCCTGTAAATGTTGTCGTTCTTTTGACTGTAAACCGAGTCTTTCCGGTGGGGGCGAGGCTACCTTAGTAATAATACTGAAGTGTTTTCTATTATTTTAGTTTAGTTGCTGTAATTTCTAATTTTTAACTAAATTATAACCAGGAATACTTTCAAAAACGGTTAAAAAAGCTTCACGAAAAGCCGAAAATTTTGTGATTTTCGCTCGAAAGCACAATTTTTCGATCTAAAATTAACAATTTAATGAAAATTTGTAAGTTTTCTGCTAGGAAATAGTTAGAAAGGATGACTTGCGACATGAAGCTACTACTGACCGGGTCCGTGACAGGGGCCACCATGATAGCCGGACCCCACATGAATTGATGCGACAGCGTGGCCGCGTATTCGTCGGTGGGATAGTGGAAGAACACGGGGCGTATCACCGGGGTACCGCGCAACGAGGCCGCAAAGTGCAATCTGTAAAGACGGCTGATCTCACCAGTTACGCCTTAAAAACGTACGAAAACAAATACGGCAAATGCTGGTAGCGATAAAGGTTCGCCTTTCGCGTCGCGTTTGCCACGCTCGGCCATACAGTGGGCTGCTGCGGCGGTGAGCCGTTGTCGTTGTGGTTTCTACAAATAGTCAGTGAAAAAGTAAGACCGACGCGTTTACTCACCTAAAGAACGAGTGGAACGAGCCCATCTGCTGCCAGCGCAGGCACAGCTCCTCGTTTGTCGCCGAGATGAAGCCGCACACGTCGGAGCCGACGTACGGGATCCCGAACAGGTTGAATTCTTGGGCGCCTGAAAAAGCATGGAATCTATTATTCTAAAAAAAGGCAAACCGACGACCGACGTCTTCAGATCATCCCATCGGGCCGTGTTGTCACCTAGCCAGTGCCCCGCGTAGCGTCCGATCGACGGGAAAGTGCTTCTGAAAAAACCAAATTAAGATAAACTTCATAATGTTAAAAGGAAAAGTTTAAATTTTCCAGTTCCGCAACAATTACTATACCTTGTAATGACAGCGCCACGCTGTCCCGTCGTTCCCTGCAGCGCGTCGATTGTCGCCTTGGCTTCCGACCAACCGTATAAATTCTATAAATGGACAAAATTTAGTTTCAAGTTGTTATTGCTAACCTTTGTGTTGTAGAAGCGTTGGGTGCGGTTGGCCGTCCGCGCCAGCATGCACAGCGTCTTCGTCCAGAGCGCGCCCTAAAAATTTGAAAAGTCTCGTAAAAACAAAATAGTGGGAAATATAGCGATTCGTGTGGACGTTAAAATACGCCCCAAAACTTGGAATTCGGTTCTTTGCCGATTTTCTGCTTACCCCATCAAAGTTGAACGCAGCCTGAGTGAGGTAGGGTGCATTCTCCCAGTAGGCATCGTCGCCGGTGGTCGGGCAGAAGAGCGGGGGGTCATCGGGGTGGTCCGGGTTGTCAAAGTACCTACATAATTCTGATGATAATAAAATAGGAAACATAGGTTCTTTCGAATTATCGTGGCAGGGGGGGGGGGGGTCAGAACATCACGTCACCAAAAAAAAACACAAAAAACTTTTTTCTTTAGGATCGATTTTTTCAAATATAAACAGATGAAGAGTTTTACACTGTTTTTTTTGCTTCTACTAGACGCAAAACGTGACAATTTTCATGAAAAGAACAATAAATAGCGATTTTTCGACCAAATTGTCGATTGTACATTTGTATCGTTTAAAAAGTTTTTCGACTTCAATATAGTTCAATTTACTGAAACACACTGTTAAAATAACGATGGTTACGCTACTCACTCCAGGCCTTATACAATCTGGCACCTACCATGGGTGCTGGTCATTTGTCCCAAACACCGATGGCTCATTCATATCAATCCAGCTGCCGTCGAAGGCCACCTGCAGGAGATGATCTCATTTTGTTATACGACCAAATTAAGCTACCTGATCGTGGAATCGTTTGAACTCATCCCGCCACCACTGCAACGTCTTGCCGGTCGGGTCGAGGAAGTCGGGGAACGCCACGTGACGATCGGGCCATACCTGGAAAAGCTTCAGCCTCGAAAAATACCTTCCGCACTTACAACTCCCAACATGGTCGTCGTGTCTTTCGTCAACGGGTACAGGTCGTTGATCTGGTTTTGCACCTGGCTTTTCTGGTCCCACTCGATGAATTTGGCGCCCTGGAAACGAAACTTTTTAAATAGTAAAATTGTTTAATAGTTATATTTTTATTGCTCTCAATCCATTTCACCCACCGCAGCGATCGCTCTCTGATAGGGCTCATAATCGACTTGAATCGCCGGATCCCAAATCAGAATCAGCCGCATTCCCCAGCTGTGCATCACCGACGTGTAGGAGGACAGGTCGGACCAGTTCTAAAAATTATCCCTTGGCGATACATTCTGTAGGACACGTAAAAGGCGCCAAAAAAGTACATACATCCCCAACTGTAAAGTCCTTGTATCGATTCATGTAGTCGATGTCGAACATCGCGACGTCGATGGGGATGCCGGCCGCACGGACATCGGCGATCACCGACTTGGCCTCGTCCAGACTTTTATACCCGTAGCGGCAGAGCTGAAGTTATTTAAGTGACCTTTTTCAAAAGTTTTTTTACAATTTTTCTTACTTACCACGTAAATTAAATAATTTAAGTTAATTCTCAATTCTACCTGATACCCAAGCGCCCAGTACGCCGGTAAAAACGGCCGCCCAATAAAGTTGTAGTATTGGCGGGTAACGTCTTCGGGAGTGGGCCCCGGGAAGAAGTACATGTCCAGATTTCCACCAATCGTCCGGTAGATCAGCGCCGGGTAGGGCAACGTCGTCAAGTCCTGAATTCACTAAATTTTTATTACGAGGGTACTGCTCGCCTGGGCATTGCTGTTCAGAATCAACACACCATGCGCCTTGCCATCGGGCTCGAGGACCATATAGAAAGGGTGTACGCCTGAAAACTTAAAAAAACTTGACTTTAAATGAAGTTTGTTGACCTTGATTAAACTTTAAGTTTTAAACCTTTTGAAATTTAAAACGATAAAAATCAGTATATACAATATACTTCAACGTTTTTGTTCAAAAGTAAAAAAAAAATCGATATACCGTAGAGGTTCTTCGTGTCGACGCCATGGCTATTCGGCGGCTCGTCCCTGGCCAGCATACCCCATCTCAAGTATCGGCTCAAATCGTGCTAAACGAAGTCTTATTGCCTTCCAGAATTTTGCTCACGTTAATCGTTTGGTGAATATTCTCGCCCCATCCGTACATCCGGTCCGACGGCAGATAGGTGGCGATCTGGATGAAGCGGTCCGTGAAAATGAGCCCGCCTGTAAAACTTTAAAAAATATTCTAAACTTGGGCGTCAAAAATGTTTTTTTTCAGGACGCACCAATGCTGGTGTCGAATAGCGTTCGCTGGTTGCTCTTCCGGCTCACGGTGAATGAAAATGGGTCCGTAGTGTTGTTGATGGTCACGAATAGCGAGTCCGAGCCGGGCACCGTCTCCTTGGGTAAATCGAGCTGCGGCTCAAAGCTGGAATTTTGTTGATTTTTTTTATTTAGCATTATGCAAAAATATTGAATTTATGGTATCCTCTCTATCGCTAAACACCAAATTAGAGTAATTTATCCTTTTTCCATTCTAATTTTGTTTATACAATACTCATATAATCGACCTTTACTTATTTATATG
Source organism: Mesorhabditis sp. LJ9110 (assembly GCA_038088335.1). Classification (NCBI taxonomy): domain Eukaryota; kingdom Metazoa; phylum Nematoda; class Chromadorea; order Rhabditida; family Rhabditidae; genus Mesorhabditis; species Mesorhabditis sp. LJ9110. The sequence continues at coordinate 493,126 of JBBGBA010000024.1, read as the reverse complement.
ACTTTGGCAACTCAATTAATCAAATAAACGGTATTTTGAGGCTTATTTTAAAATAATTCGTTTGGTTGAAAAACTCACCGCCCTTCAATGCCAATCCACACATTTAGCACGTTGTCGATATCCTTCGTTTTCATCGTAATCGTCGCAATGTCTTGGTCCCATGGAGATTTAGGGCCAGAGTTTTTCTAAACCCATCTCATGGAAATTTCAAGCCACTCGAACCTGTAGTGAAACCGTGTTCCCATTTTGAGCTGTTACCCGGTAGCCGATTGCCGTGCGGTTCTGGATGCACCATGGGAGGAATGTGTCTTCCTATAATTGAGTGGGGAAAAATACATTCCTGAAAGACGTGGGGATTGAAATAGGATCCAAAAATGATTAACTTTACCAAAATTTGCTTTATTTAATTTTACTAAAATCTAAATAAGCCCGCCGGCCTATCAAACTCACTGACTGATGTTCCGACCAAATGCATCCCCTGGCCTCACAGTTGTCCTTGTTGGCATCTTTTTCGGGGTGACAATCGAATCTACAAATAGTCAATCTATTTTTTTCCGTCGACTTACCTTAGCTTATCATCCTCAGCCCATGATAGCACTGCTAATCCGAGAAATAGGAAAAAATTTACCCAGAGCCTCATTCGCTAAAAAACAAAAGAAAAAATCTGGGTTGTCAATGATCGCCCTAAAAAGAAGATGAGTACAGAACAAAACGGAAAGGAATCCGTCCGCGACATTTCCCGGCGTCATTAGGGGCGTCGACCCGACAGGCCGCCCTTTTATGGCCCAAACGTGCACCGGGCATGCTTCCTGATAAGCTTCACATTAGAAAACCGAATTATGGATCAAAAAGTTGTTTCAAGTGGATTCGGCGTAGAAACTACAACTTTTATACCCTCGCAACAGGGCCATTGCCCTCCCCAAACCACAAATAATCCCGACAAAACAAAAACGGGCAGGGGGCCCAGCAAACAGCTGTCGAGAATACGAACTTCGATATCAACTGGCCAAACGTCCAAGAACTCATTTTTTTTCTCACCCAGAAATTTGATAAAAAACAGCTCGTCTATCTAAAGAGAAACTCGGCATGTCTCATTATCTGCTTTCGCGCGCCCCGGAAATGGAAACCAAAATTTATCAACGTAAAAGACCATACATCTAACATCTCTCAAATACTTTATAAATATCCGAATTCGAAGTGACCCATCTGAAGGGCGATGGCGCTGCCCCATCGTATGCCCAGTGGCTGGGCGGAATCAGCTGTTTCTTCATACGGGCTAGCAACAATAACTAAAAAATATGATCTCTACAGTAGACGTGGATCTACCCGAATAACGTCCGCATACGATTCAAATTGGGCGGCCGCTCCCAGCAACGTGTTGATCTTTCCATCTTCGCAAAACTCCTTTTTCAACGTGAAAAATCTCGCGGTGCTGCGAGCCGCATCGCCGATATCAAAACCATCCTGGAAATGGAGTATTGTCTGATCATTTCCGTTGCCGAGATACTTCGGTAAATTGGATGGACAACAAGTCAGAAAGAAATTCTGGGATTCGTTCAAGCTGTGGGCAGTAGCCGTCCAAGAGCGAGGGGATTTTCGAAAGAAGTAGATATTCTAAAACTAATCTTGACATAATTTACTACGGTGTTACCTTCTTTCACCAAAAACTCGACCGAAAAATATCTTCTCATGATGCATTCGTGTGCTTTGAAAAATTTGATGGCCTAAAGCGCTGAAGATTGCCTGATGAGAAAATAAATATACCTCATGAATGTCAATGTCACTAGAGCTGGCCGACAATAATCTGCGCACATCCAAGGGTGGTTGTATTTCATATGACCCGAGATGGCCAAAGCCAAAAATATAAATCTAAACGAAATATAAGCGCCTGCAGAAGTAACCTACATCGTAAAAAAGTTCCTGTGTAAGTGTTGCAAAATCGAGCAAAACAAGTCGGTTGGCTGCATCGTGCATCAGAATATGTTCGCAATCAATAGCGCCAACAAGGACCAGTTGCTGAATAAAGTTAGAGTTTAGCAAAAAAGGGCTTGCTTTAAAATTATCCAAAAAGTCCGTCGAGATGCCAATCATCGCGGCCTCGCGCAGTTTCGCCGCCTGCTCGGCGAGCCGATTGTATAGGACGTCGTCCTCCTGGAAGATGATCGAATCTTGAAGCCGGCTTACATGATCTGTCTCTTCGATAAGCTGCGTTGGCTGACTTTCCAGCTGCTCCAGGCGAAAATGATCAAGACGTTGTTGCTTGTAATCCGTTCGAAGGTGCTAAAAGGCGATTTTACATAGTTTTTTCCAAAAATCAGAACTTTAAAAATTGCATCAAATTAGCAGCTAGCATCTGTCGAGTATTTTGTAATTTTCAAAAATTAAGAAAAACCCTCACATTCTCCGGTCTAGTGGTTAGTGGACTGGCAACAAGACTTGTCTCTGAAGCCGAAGGGCTTGGACTCGGGGGTCCTCTAAAACGGTACCATTTTGCGAATAGAAAAATTCCCACTTTTCGACCAAGGACACTGTAAAATTCCGTATGACCGTTTGGCTCAAGTTATTCGACGTATCCTGGGTGGCTGTACTGTGCAAAATACGAGTACGAAGCGCCTGAAAATGGCATTGTCCGAATAATATGCCCGCACCTCCTTCACTTCATCAATAATGGCATCTCCATTCAGGAATTCGACGCGTTCCTTCGACGAATGCACATTTACATCAATGCAGAAAGGCTCGATCTGTAAGAGTGACAAGCTAGAGCAACAAATATACCTGCAAGTCCATGTACAGGAACAAGTAGGCCATATTCGCATCGGCAAAAACAGCGTCAATCGCCCGTTTAAAGTAGTCACTGTGTACGATTCGGTTGTTCACATACAGCACGAAATATTTCTGCAAACAAATTTCTATTTCGAAAAAGATCCCAGGAATACCTTCATGCTCGGGTTTGATTGAGCCGTGACGAGAGAGATCGGATTCGAAGCCAGTGCATCCAATTTGTAGTGAAGCTTCGCATTCGACAGCTCGAGCGGTACCATAACCTGAAGGTGAATTCTCCAAAAACGCTAGTGTCGTTACTTTTGCGTATTCTGGTCCTAGAAGCGTCGCAATCACAGCCTTCCGATCCCCATTTCCTTTCGTGGATAGCGACTTTCCGTGGTTCAAGTTGAATCGCACGCTCCTGAATAAAAGATCCGCGCCAAAAATTCATTCCTACGGGTGTAAAATCGCAAAACGTTGCACGACTTCAACGACTTTGCTCGTTTCCTCTGCAACATTCTTAAACGCCTAAACGCACTTTATCATAAGCCAAATTAATTCCACGTACCAACAGTCTCGTAGAGTTGTTGTAGAATAGCTGGCGAGCATCGATGATGGTCCCATCGAGCGCCGCACATTGACTTTGCTCCTGCAGTTTGCCGTCTAAAAAGGATCCAACATATGGCCGAGGCAAAGACAATACCAATGTAGCTCGCCGAGACGCCCAGTGGCTCGCTTTGAACTTTCGTACGAACGAAAACCTAAATTCCCCGATTAACAAAATGGCGTAAGGAACATACTTTCGAGACCTGTGAAAGCGAACTCAACGCTTCCCCACGGAATCCAAATGTCTCCATGGCTCGCAAGTCTTCAAACTTTTGTAGTTTCGAAGTGGTGAAGCGCTCGCACAAGATGGGCAATGAGTCGTACGGAATACCACAGCCATCGTCCTAAAACAATTCGCAACGCACGGCTCGCCTACCTCAATACAAATCCGATCTATTCCGCCCCGTTCGATTTTGATACTAATCTTCTTTGCACCCGCGTCCAAGGAATTCTCGATCAGCTCCTAACAAGCGTTTCAGAAGAAAGACGAGAAAAACCTTGACGGCATTAGCTGGGCGCACAATCACTTCACCAGCTGCAATCCGATTTACCACTTCCTGCGGCAGACGCTGGATCAAGGCCATCGATGGTAGGCGATAGTACCCTCCAAACAAAAATAATAAGCATCCATCACACAAAATAGCCTTTTTTAACACACCGGGTTCCATCCATGAAAAGGTGCTGCAAAAATCGTGCAAAAGTTCTTTATTTAGTAAAATTCAATTCGCGTGAGAGCAATACATTCGTGAATTCTTCTATTCTGAAGGGGTCGCCTCATTGATATTATCCGTGTTCATGATGTTCGCAATCAGGCCGAATGCCTTAACAAGTATTTACGAACTAATGTTTTTTCTTGCCTTATCTCGCTCGTCCATACACTTGGATGCTGTCTCGCCGATCTGGAGAAGAAGCTAAACTTCGAAATCATAGAAAAGCACGAATAATTACCTCCTTCTTCAACGCCAGGTGTTCTTCGGCTTCGGTCTTTATGGACGCAAAAATAGCTTCGATCTCCGCCCGCAGGGCCATCACCTTAAAATATTTATATCTTACTACCAAAATACAAAAACCTCGGCTGCTTTTCGGGCGCTTTCAAGGTCAACAACAGGGCAAACAGTATAACTACCATGGTCGCGTTGAACATCTAACTGGCGCTCGAAATTGCGATCTTCTGTCTCAACCTAAAACACAGAAATCAGCCACGAAAAATTGCCACCTCATCCTCCGAAGACGATGGGCCAGCCGGAGGCCGATTCGCCAAGAATTCGCGGATTTGAGCTTGCTCCTGTTGCCGTTGTTCCGCTTTGGAGGGTGACTCGGTAAAATCGCTGTTGAAGCCCGAAGTATCCATCTGGAACAGCGCATTTCATCAACTTTTCGGCACGCAATAGTTTTGAATTAAAAATCCAATTAAAATCATAATGAAAAACACCGCTATACAAAATGGAAAATTCAAAAAATCTTAGATTCGTTCCGTTTTGCTACATTGAACGTAATTTGTAACTGGGACGGGTAGCTAGCGTCCTTTGGAGCATTGCGAACATGCCAGAATTCGTGCCAAAAATAATTTTTGGGATTTGTTACCGCCCATCGCTGAACGACAAAACGTTGCAACTATTGAAATGGCTGTAGGTTTCTTCTTTATTTATGAGACTAACTTTTTTTCTAGGATTTGGGAATCCCCGTCGAATGCCACTTCGAACTCCGATGGCGAAAAACCCACATCATGGCCTCGATCATCAGCGATCGTCCCGTTGCCGATCTGAAGAAGTGGCCTCAGAAATTACTCGAGGCAATCAATTTTTGAATATGCGCAACTCATTCAGAAAGACCCGGCCACCTTCACGCTGATGTGGCTGAACAACGAGCGATGGGTGCGTTTGAACGATGAGGACACGCTTATGCAAGCTGGCTTCAATGCGGAAAATGCAAGAGTATGTCTTTTACTTCGGCCAACTATTTCCTTTTTAGGTCCAAGACCCGGCAATTCTTGGGCTGGCCTTCGAAGGTGAAGCAAATCCCGAGATCGCTCCTCTCAGCCGTCCTCCGCCTGCTCCTCAACCGACACGAGCAGACGAGGCTGCGCGCGGAAATTAGATTTCTTCTACCTAAACCTGTACATTTATACTTTGTCTTGGGCTCGGGATATCAATTGGTTGTGTTGTGTTTATGCGTTCCGAGCTGTCGGTGTTTTCTAAATGCTACAATGGACTTACTTTTCGGATAAATCGTTTAGCCGGGTCTCTGCGATCTGTAGCAGCGTCAAATGGTTGGATTTCCATTTGTTTTTGTTTTCGATACTTCTGTCAGCCTTCTCTGCCATTTTGCTAGCGTTTCAGACTTTCTTTCCCGCGCCTTTCGCCTCTGTGCATAGCATTTTGGTGTCACTCGATCGGACCCCATTAGCTAGGCTTGTAGCATAGTGCGGGCTAATAGGTTTTTGCCCATTCAGCTTTCAAAATTGCGTTGAAAATCTTTTTCACAGCTTCTCCAAATTGGGTCCGGCTTACACTTTCGTTTTTCATTATTCTTATGGGATAGGACTATCCTGCCTTTTAGAAATGCCGCGAGCAAATGACTCTTCAATAGAATATCCGCCAGGATGCGGGCCTGTATCACCAGAGATGCGCGACAGCGAACTGATCAAAAAGCTGAACGTTAGTATACTTTTATTTTTTAAATCGGTTTTAGGCAATGACGAATACATTCATGACGATGGACACCGAGACGACAAAAAGCGCTGATATAAAATTTCGACCTCTCGCCCAACACTTGATCAAAGATGAATTTGTTGCACACTCGAATCGAGAAATCCAGGTGTGCTCAATCCCGTTGCATTTATGATCTTTAGGTGTACATCGCCAACTGCCTGGCGGGCATCTTTCGGCTTTCATCGCCCAATAATCCCTTCATCAGGCCGGAAGATACAAACGTTTGACACATTCTTATCTCCAACGGGTTTTTTTTAGAAAGCATTAACTTGTCTTATTGATGGCCTGCGTGGACTCGAAAAACCTGATTCAGCTCTCTACCGGCGGCATTACTATATTCTAGAGGTATATCTGATTTGAGAGACACACCATACTCTTTAGAATCTTTACGCGATGGGGACACTGGGTTTAGTCACTGAAATCTCTGAGAAGGACCAACAGGAACTTTTGCGGCATACCATCGTGACGCTATTTGGCATTGCTGGAAAATTGAAGGTACTTGCTCATGTTTTCATTGCAACAGCGTATTTAGGATCCAGCCAAGGAGGGGAGTGCTGAACCGCCTCTCGATGAAGATGCCGAAGAGAAGCCTGAACCGGCGGCCAATGGCGACGAATTCGACGAAGTTGCCGAGAAGGAAGGCTCCGTGATCCAAGTATTGGAACAATGTTTACGGCAGTATTGTTCTAGATCCTTTCGCTGTCCGTGATGGTCATTTCAAATCTTCTAACCGAAGTGCCGATGATATCGGATCAGGCGATGGACGCTATTTTCGTGAACCTGACGACGCCGACAAAGGTATGTCTAGTTGTCGTCGGAAATAAATGGTTTTAGCTGAATTCCCCGAATTGCTATCGCCTGGCGAAGAAGGTGATCATGGCGGCTTCGACCGTACTCTCTGCTCCATTTCATGAGGTTAGGCGCCCGTGACCGACTGATTACGGTTATTTCAGCTCTGTGCGCAAGTTGGCGTGACCAATCGGATGCCGGACGACTTTTCTCTTTGTGGAGGCTCCGCGACGAAGCTCTACCAAGTGATTTGCGAGATCCATGCGTTGGTGCCCGAAGTTGCCTATCCTGTCCTGCAAATCTTCCAAAAGCATTTATCGGTAATTTGGGCGCTCATTCCTTACAGGGCTTTTTAGTCTCCTGACTCGGAAGTCAGATATAAAGCGACCAAAATCATGTGCGTCCTGATCGGTCATGACAAGGGGCGACTTGCGGACGAGCAGGAAGCACTGTGGCTGAACTTTCTCAAACGGTTTGATAAGCTTTGATACTGAATTATCATTATTTTAGTTTTTCCGATGCAAACAAGGATATTCGGGCCTTGTGTGCAGCACAGGCCGGAGAATTGCTGGTTGACCAGCCCTCCTTTTCCGGTACTATGTGCGGTAAGATCAGTTTTTCATTCATGATATGGCCCTTTTTAGAGCGCTTGATTCGACTATTAGCTGACGAGGATGAAGAAGTGCGGATTGCTGCTCTGGCCAGTACATCGCTAGCCGGCTGTCGCAAACTAGAAGCTGTCACGGAGCAATTGATTGCGGCTGCTGCTTCGAGAATTATGGACAAGAAGCCGAAAGTACGAGCACATGCTATTCGGGAGTTATCAAAGCTGCATTGGAAAATCTACCGCGATGAGAGGTATTTTGAAATGTTGTTCTGACTCCTATTTTGACAGGTACACGACAAATGATCGAGCGACTATTTCTGTAATCGCCAAGAAAATCTTTTACCTTTACTCTCAACCGGAGATGAGAGATGAAAAGTGAGGAATCCTTGTTTGTTTTTTCGCCGACATGGTGGTAAGTCTAATACGTGTTCATTTTTCAGGATGCTGATCGAACGACGCTTTGTGGGCGCCATAATTCCGTATCAACTGCCTCGTGATAGGCGCATCGCGGTTGCACTCGAGGTGTACGCACGGCTAACAACCTACGAGGCAGCGTATGTTGTCTGGGAATCTCGAAATTATTGTTCTTAGGTTCTTCGCCGAATTGTTGGCGACACAGTCGCAGTATCGCCGGGCCATCTTAGACATATTGCTGCTTTCTGCAAAGACCGGCCAGGGAGAGGTGACATATATTTCTCGAGATTAAATCTGTTTAGCAAATTGACGAACTTAAACTGGAAATTGAAAAGCGTATTGCGAAGACAGTCCATGGGGTTCCATCGCAGAAGGTTCGTAAATTTTTATGCTGTCAATAAGTTTGTTTTTAGTATATGCACGCTCTCCGCTTCTTTACCAACTTCATTTCGAAAGATCAGCACGCCTTTGAATTGGTGGAATACATGCTGAAGCCTGGGTACACATGCGAGAAAGTGTTGCAAAATATGGTCAGTGGAAAAACTCGAAATCATTGATCATTTTTTAGACCGAATTCCTAAACCGGGCCACTGAAAGACATTCTAACGACCGGTCGTTCCCGGCGGAGTTTCGAACAATGGTCAAGGAACTTTTCGAACGATCCATGCCGCTTCAAATTGACACTGAGACCGCTGGGGTAAATTCGTGAAATTTACTGGAAAGTATCTATTAGGAAATCTGCGGCTATGTACTAAAGATGGTGAAAAGAGCGGAATGTCGGGACGCGAAGGCTTTGGAGCTGTTGCCGAAACTGCTGGAGCTCTGGAAGTTGTTCGCCCTGCATAACTCGCATTGCTTTGCTTCGGAATTGGTCGTGCCCGAGATTCTCAGCATTATTACTAGGGAACACTGCCCAGATATTGCCGGTACGTTTCAGAAGACCTTCTACAAATATGCGCTTTTTTAGTGGAGGCTGGAGTTCAAGTACTGCTGCACGTGTGCGAACAAAGCATCATCAAAGTTTCCGAGCATAGCTGGGCTGACGAGTAAGTGTCATTTGCGATTTAGTTGATCTTTTTAGGGCTGTAAAGATTTGTGTCGAACTGTCACGCCGTGGACCTCCGGGAGCAGCAAAGGGAACCGTTGTCTGCGTTTGCAGGCTCCTCGGGCGAGCCGAAGCGAAGGACACTGTAGTTGGGATGGCAAAGGTTTGTTAAAACTTGCTGCTGAAATGCTTTTAGGCCGCCCTCAAACACCTCGACATCAATGATCCGCAATGTGTGACTCCAAACACTCTCGCGAACTATTAACGCCTACCCGAATGAGATGCGAGCGGAGCTGCGCCCAATTATCACCAGCGATATAGTCACGAAGGTGTGTAAATGAATTTGCTTCGCATTACTGATCGAGCTTTTCGATAGCAGGAACGGGGAAACCCATAATCTTAGTTCGGTGCGCGCGTGCTTTTTGAACTTTTTGCTTTCAGATATGCCTGTCTCCGGAGGTGGATGAAGGCCCGCAAGAAATCGAACGAGAGCTGAGTACTGCGACTTGCCCGCCAATCCTGAAACGAAAGATTTACGCGATGAAATACCTGGTAAGCTAATTTAAAATTTTTGAGCATTATGTAGCCGATTTTGTCGAGACTTTCTTCTGATATTTTAGGTGCGCTTCCTCACCAATGTCCGACGCGACGATGACGATTTGGCGCTGGTTGAAAAAATTATCACGCTATTCCGGACGTTCCTCAGCGTGGCCGGCGACGTGCATGACGCTCGGATGAGCTCGTTGGAGCAGGCGTGGTTCCGAGCATATGCAGGCGCAGCGATCATTCGACTCGCCTACGTCACCAAATATTTGGCTCAAATACCTGTCGCGGCGCTACAGATGGTTTCTCACTTGTTGTTGGTGGGTTTTCTTGCGGATTTTGGCTAGGAACCGTTTCAGGATGAATCTGCAGCTGTTCGAGTATATGTGGGGCGTCGCTTGCGGAAAGCCTTCGCCAGGCGGATGGTTTCAATCGAATTTTCTGGCATGTGGAGCCTTGCTCCGTTGGTACAAGAGGAAGATAGTAAACGGGAAGGGTAAGTCCCCTTTCGTCGACAATTTTTCTGTATCTAGATATCTGAATGTGGTGCGCGGTGATTTGGACGTGGCACTCCGACTCTACCGCCAAACATCACTACTGCCAGACACCGTTTTGAAGCTACACTACTTTCAGCCCGAACTGTTCTTGCCTTATTCGCTGCATTTTCTGGCCAATTCGGGTTTCTGTAATGATCTGGCTGAGAAGGAAGATCTGGATGATGTGATAAGGTAAGCAACTGAAGTTGCTCTAAAAACTACCTATCAGGTGCCTCACCTTCGTCATCAGCATCTTTTTTACGGACCCAACGAAGCGCTACAATTTGGACTTGTCGCTTGCTTTCTTGCAGGTTTTTTGCGAGATTTTAATTTTTACGGATTATTAGATGGTGAAAGACTCGGAAGACGCTACAATTCCGCCAGATGCCACAAAATCCGAACGTGAAAAGCGCAATCAGGTATGATGAAAGGCGGCGTTGCGTCGAAGGATGGTTTTAGAATCTTTGGATACTGGCTGATTTGTCAACAGCAATATTAGCTTCAATGTCCAAACAACTCCTATCAGCCTCCTCCCATAATGTAAGCTTTGTCGTTTCGGCTGTAACCCATCTTTAGATACCACTCGGAAGGCGCTATTTCGTACCAATGAAGAAAGCATCAAATTTGAAGGCATGGTCTTTTTAGGGAAGACCTATTTTCAGTTTAGCTATGGGCGCCGGCAGCCATTATGGATCAGCTTCGGGCTGGGAAGTGGAAGCCTGGGAAGAAGCTTTCCGGAAATTCGACTGCACAAGGCAAAGCGACGAACGGCAGGTTAGAATTTGTGCGCCTGGGTTTTTTTAAAAACGGTAGCTGAAATAAAATCTATTTTGTCTTATTTAGAATTCGCCGGAAACGACGACAAACCCGTTCGGATAGCGAGAGCGAAGAAACCATCGAAGAACAACACGAGGCGGAGGAGGAAGAGAGATCTCTGGAAGAGGCCACTGCGTCGGATCAGAAGAACACCACCCAGCGGCGAAATGTGTCGGCATCCAGTGCTCCCGGGAAACGGTCTTCACCCACAAAGCAGCCTGCGCTGAAGAAGGTGCTCTGAGCTTTTAGTATCTTACGATTCTTTTTCAGAACCGACCGTCAAGATTTATCCCCAACGATGAAATTGCTCCCTCCCCAATCCGCCAGGTTAGTGATACGCCCAGAAAATTATCATCTATCTATATGTAGAACGGCCGAGCAACTCGCAGCACACTCGAACCAGGATTTACCGCGTCGACACCGGTGGAAAAGGTACTCCAGTGATTTAGCTGACATTTTTCGCAGGGTCCGAAAGCTAAACGCGGTAAGCATGTCTCGGATGCTGATACCGTATCGCCTGCACCGCCCGTAAAATCCAGCCAGCAGAAGACACCATCACCTTCAAAGAAGCCTACAAGGTAATAAACATCACTTGCTCGTAACTTCAATCTCCAGGATCGGTCGGAGATTGACTGGTGGCACGCAAGGAAGCACCACTTCTTCGCAGACTGCAATGGCGAACAATTTGAAAGTAAGCACCCTACCGTATTCCGCATTTATTTAGGGTCTTCAGCTGCAGGACTCTCAAGAGCGCGAAAAGAAGCCTGCTGCCCAAAAAACTTCATCAACCAGCAAGGTCCAGGCGAAGACTAAGAATAGGTATATTATGCCTAGGTACATGAAAACGTTTTTTCTAGCGCGCCAGCACCTGCGAAGAAACCATCTAAACCTGAGCCCAAGACTGCGGCGGCAGCCCCTTCGCAAAGGCCCAGGTAGCCTTTTTGCCAGGAAATTAAATTTTTTCCGGTAAATTGCTTCATTTTGATTTTTAGGCGAGCTGCAAGAAAATGAGATGGTTGTCTCCGGTTCCTACGGCATCATTGCACTTTGCCAAGGTCTCTTCATCGCTCAAAAAGTCGATCTTGCCCCCCCCCCCCTTTTCGTCTCTCATTTACGTCCCCAAAGTTAAATGCATTTTATTGTCAAATTGTACCTTTCTCCCGCTTTCTACTAGTGTGCTAGTATAGCACTAACTTGTCTCCGTTTATCCCCGACTGACGTGTACCCCAATGATCTGCATTCCCTGACCGTACTAGGAAGGATAAATGTTTATTTATAAACTACGTTGATGACAACGAATATTTCATGCGGTTGTTTTTCCGCAGCATTTCGTCAAAATCCAGTTGTCAATTCGGTGGAATTATCGTTGGAAGGTGAATCCCCCAAAAAGGTGGGTTTTGCCGGGTTGGGAGATTTTTCTAAAGGTTACGGTGGGTGGGTCCCTAGAGGGCGCCTTTTCGACCGTATCGCAGCCCCGCTGCCAGTCGGCTGGCGCCCTATTGAAACGGCACTCAAGGCTGCCGCTTCTGTGTCTTTCATCATTTTTATGCAATTTTACGGGAGAGTGACAGCTGGGTGGCTTTAGAGGACAGCGGGGCACATGACGAAATACTACTACTTGAAAACAATTTTTTATCACTTTTCTCACTTTCGAGTCATTTTCGCACAGCATACGCATCTTTCAGGACAATGGGCGATTCCTTCGCGGGCGCCGTGCCCGAGAAGATCAACTTTGCCGAGGAGGAGCAGCGCGTACTGCAGGAATGGAATGAAAAGAAGATTTTTGAGAAGTCTGTGGAGTTGTCCAAGGGCCGGAAGCGCTACACTTTCTTCGACGGTCCGCCGTTTGCGACTGGGTTGCCGCATTATGGGCATATTCTTGCTGGTAAGCATTTCGGCTCCCAGGAATTAGTTCATCTGTCTGTGTTCCATCACTGTTCTTACAAAAAGTTTTTCCAGGTACAATCAAGGACATTGTGACGCGATGGGCACACCAGAGCGGATACTACGTGGAACGGCGTTTCGGATGGGATACACATGGAATGCCAGTGGTATCATGAATTCTTTAGTTTTTTAACGTAATTTAGGAGTTCGAAATTGATAAAATGCTGGGCATCAAGGGACCAGCCGACATTCATGCGATGGGAATCGGCAACTATAATGCCGAATGCCGGAAAATTGTCATGCGCTATTCAGCGGAATGGGAGACTAGCGTGAATCGACTCGGAAGGTGTGTTTCTGTTTCCACGGAATATAGCACTCTTTTCGGATGATATCCTTCCCCAAATAATTTTTTCTTCCTCTAGATGGATCGATTTCAAGAACGACTACAAGACGCTGTACCCCTGGTTTATGGAATCTGTGTGGTGGGCCTTCTCCGAGCTCTACAAGAAGGGCCTCGTTTATCGTGGCGTCAAAGTAAGGGCTTTTCGCAGCCTCTATAATTCTTTATTTCAAGGTCATGCCCTACTCGACGGCATGCAGTACGCCCATCTCCAATTTTGAGGCCGGACAGAATTATAAAATGGTCAAGGACCCAGCAGGTATTGTTTTTCCTTATTACGGAATCAATCCCCCTTAGTCTGCGTCGGGTTCAAGGTCGAAAACACGGAGAAGCGGTACCTAGTCGCCTGGACGACTACCCCGTGGACTCTTCCTTCCAACTTGGCCATTGTTGTGCATCCTGATCTCGAATACGTCGTTGCTAAAGGTTTTGTGCGATGTTAATAGTTGTGTGATGTATCGTAATTTAGACAAGGCCACTGGCAACGAGTACATTGTCATGGAGGCGCGACTTGGCGAGCTCAAGCTCCCTGACCTTGAGATTGTCGAAAAGGTATTCGTTGCCAGTTCGCAAACGTTATCTGCTCGTTCTAGTTCCTCGGCAAAAAGTTGGAAGGCACGCTCTATGAGCCCCTGTTCCCCTACTTCAAACATATGCGTCAGCAGACGAACGCCTTCCGCGTCCTGACCAACACATTTGTTACAACCGATCAGGGTACGGGCGTTGTGCACGAAGCCCCTTATTTCGGAGAGGTAATCCGCGTGGAACTTCAGTGTATATCTTATTTATAGATCGATTTCCACTGCTGCCTGGAGAACGGTATCATCACGAAAGACATGAAAATTGTCTGCCCTGTTGATGAGACGGGAAAGTAAGATCAACGTCTCTCAGCTCCAATTTTTCCTAGATTTACTTCCGATGTCACTGAATGGGCAGGTATGTATGTGAAGGATGCTGACAAGCTTATCATCAAGCATTTGAAGGACAATGGCCACTTGGTAAAAATTTTATGGCAACTCCAAAACATATTTTAGGTTCATCGCGGCGAGGTCGAGCACTCTTACCCGTTCTGCTGGCGCTCGGAGACGCCGCTTCTCTACAAGGCCGTCCCGTCGTGGTTCGTGCGCGTCGAAGACATCGTTCCCAAGCTGCTCGAAAACAATGAGAAGACATATTGGTGCTGCAAGAAATTTCTTCTCAAGATGTTTTTCATTTAGGGTCCCTAACTTTGTGAAGGAGAAGCGCTTCGCTAATTGGCTGCGGGATGCCCGTGACTGGGCTGTGTCGAGGAATCGTTTCTGGGGTACTCCCATCAATCTTTGGGTACGTTTTGCATTGTGCGCCATTTTTATGGCAATCCAATTCGTGCCTTTTTCTAATTAAAGTTTGGTGATGGGTTTAGGTATCGGACGACGGCGAAGAAGTGGTCCCCATCGGCTCTATTGCTGAGCTCGAAGAACTCAGCGGGAAGAAGATCACCGATTTGCACAGGGAGAGGTATCGCCATTTGATCTATGCTATGACCCGCGTTACAGCGTTGACGATATCACGATCCCCTCCCGCACTGGGCGCGGCGTATTGAAGCGCACCTCCGAGGTGTTCGACTGTTGGTTCGAGTCCGGGTCGATGCCGTACGCGCAGAACCATTATCCCTTCGAGAATAAGGACCGTTTTGAGGTTGGTTTATTAGTCCTGCTGAAACACGTGTTTAAGGAGAACTTCCCGGCCGATTTCATTGCCGAGGGTATCGACCAGACGCGAGGCTGGTTTTATACGCTGCTCGTGCTTTCGACTGCGCTTTTTGATCGCCCTCCGTTCAAGGTTCGTGTGTTACTAGCTATGAATTTGTTTCTTTAGAATCTCATCTGCAACGGCCTCGTCTTGGCCGAAGACGGCAACAAGATGTCCAAGAGCAAGAAGAATTTCCCAGATCCGATGCTGGTCGTCAACAAATATGGAGCAGATGCCTTGAGGTTGACTTGTGGTGTCGGCTTGTATTACCGCAATATTAGGTTGTACCTGATCAACTCACCGGTCGTTCGCGGCGAGAACCTGCGCTTCCGGGAGGCTGGAGTCAACGAGCTGTTGAAGGACGTTTTCCTGCCCTGGTTCAACGCTTATCGCTTTTTGGCCCAGAATATCAAGGCATTTGAGGTGGTCTTCGATGTTTCACTTTTTCTTTATGGTCTTCTATCTTCCACCGATTTTTATTGCTCTTTAATGCCCTATGCTCTTCAGGAGTCCGGCTCCAAGTTTGCTCTCAAGGAGCTCCCGAAGGACGCGAATGTCATGGATCGTTGGATCGAGTCGTTCACCAACTCGTTGGTACGCTTCGTAACGGCGGAGATGGCTGAGTATGTTTCTAAATGTTTTCATATGCTTGCTTTTTCGATATCGTCTCTACACCGTCGTGGCCCCGTTGACCCGATTCTTCGATACGCTCACAAATTGCTACATCCGCTTGAACAGAAAGCGCATTAAGGTAATAGTCCCGCTCGTTTCTTAGCTATATGTTTAGGGAGAGCACGGCGTTGACCAGCAGGTCGTCTCGCTATCGGTGTTGACTCGCGTCTTGTCGATCATCTGCCGTCTGATGGCGCCGTTCACGCCATTCTTTACGGAAT
This sequence comes from Mesorhabditis sp. LJ9110, assembly GCA_038088335.1. Classification (NCBI taxonomy): domain Eukaryota; kingdom Metazoa; phylum Nematoda; class Chromadorea; order Rhabditida; family Rhabditidae; genus Mesorhabditis; species Mesorhabditis sp. LJ9110. The sequence goes on along the minus strand of JBBGBA010000024.1, from coordinate 477,388 downwards.
ATGTCTGGAAGCAAATTCTGCCGGTATCCTTATTGTTCTTAGACCAATTTTCCATTTATTTAGTTGACTGGCGCATCTGAGGAATCTGTGCATTTCACCCTCCTGCCGCAACCGGACGAGAGCGTCATCGACGAGAGCGTCGAAACTAGCGTTCAGGTATTTTGATTTTGTGCCATCAAATTTTCGTTCAGGCCATGCGCTCCGTGATGGATTTGGTTCGCGTCGTCCGTGACAAGAAGGGCATTGCTGTCAAGGTAAAATGATTCGTTTCCCTGTGGAACCTCTATTTAGTACCCGTTGAAAGAGATGGTTGTCATCAACCGGGACAAGACTTTCCTGAGTGCTGTGCACGAGCTCGAGCAGTACATTCTCTCCGAGCTGAACGTTCGAAAACTGGTGGTCAGCAGTGACAAGGACCAATACGGAGTTCAGCTAAAGGTACGAATGATTTTGATGCAGGAAACGTTCGCTTGCAGGCTGAACCTAATTTCCGTCTACTGGGCGCTCGTCTGAAGGGTGATCAAAAAAAGGTGGGCGAATATCTCAAGAAGGAGATCAGCCAAGCCGAGTTGGAGAAGTTCCTGAATGAAGGTAAGCAAATGGCTAAGTAAGAAAATTCCGGTTTCAGGAAAGCTCGTCGTCCTGGGCCACGAGTTGACTTCCGAAGAGGTGACGGTGAAATACGGTGGCGTTGGCGACGACCAGGCCAGCCATCACGAATATCACTCGGATGCCAATGTACCCTTTTTTCCTTAAACTATCCCTGAATTTTTTTTAGACCATCATTGTTGTGGACGTCTCCGAGGATGATTCCCTGGTCGAGGAGGGTCTCGCCCGCGAGGTGACAAACCGCATCAACAAGCTGCGCAAAGCGGTACGTTATTGAGGTTGACGAAATATGCCCGGTTAGGCCAAGCTCATCCAGAGCGACCGGGCGACGATCTACTGCACCATTAGCCCGCCAGACTGCAAGTTGGCCACCGTTCTCAAGGCGCACAAGGATAACGTGGAAAAGGTAGGCTGATTTTTTTCGGAAAAGCTTACTTTCTTTTAGGCCACAAATACCCCACTGGTGTTCGAGGCTTTGCCGAAGTCGGAAAAGGCCGCAGCTGTGTTGCCGGACAATTTGACGAAAATCAAGGATGCTGGAGAAATTCGGGTAAGTAGTGCTGCGCACTACTGATTGTATCATTCTATGTACTTATTGTTTGAAAATAAGCTGCTGGAGAAAATAGCATGGAGGGCCGCCTAGAAATCACAAAAATGATGCCTCCTGATGGGGGTTTTTCGAATTGATGATCTTTAGAAGCAGTTTTTAAAGGCGTTCGCTACTTGTCTTGTTTCAGTTGTGGCTGGTCGGCACTTCATCGGCTCCTGCAACTGCCTCAGATGACAGCGTCACCGTCAGCCACAAGGGCACCTCATTCACCCTGCGCCTGACCGCCGGGGAACAGCGTTTGACAAAATACTCGGATCTGGTTTACGAGGTAAAACAGAGTCCTTATCCTCAGCCAACCTTTATTTTAGGTCCGATCCGAACTAAACCTCTGGAGCGGCGCTCTGAAATTGACGCTGCCTGATGGATCAGCTGTGCATGCCACGAGCGACGTCCAATCCCTTCGCGGCCAATCCCTCTCCGTCACCCTCTAAAACTAGGGTATCGATCAATTTGTTTTTGTTTTGTTTTGAGTGTTTGTTGACGTGCAGCGATTGTGCAATTTTATAAGTACCGTTGTTACAGATCGGGCATTTGTTATAGCTGTGCAAGCACGTTTATAAATTTTAATATCGTAAACGTTATTCGGTCGCAAAAGCAAGTGGGATGCGGGAATCACAGTGGTGAAGAGATCTGGATAGGAATAACGCTATTCTATTTCATAATTACAGTTTATACTCGGCTTTCCTGCTCATCGACGACAGTACAGCGGATAAACGATTCGAAGTGCAGGGCCGATTTGCGGTTCATCGCGGCCAGCTCGTTCAGGAAGGAATCGGGCGTGATGATTTGGTCGGAGCCTGAAAGGATAGATTACAATGAGGGCATAAAAACATACCGATCAGGATACTACAATTCCTTTCGCGGGATACTTCGTAAACGGTGCGCATCTCGGAATACGTCATCCCGCCGATGATATACACGATTAGACGGGGTCCCGAGCTACAAGCAAGGAATTTCGATGCGACAAGGCTTGTCTCACCTCAACGCATTGTCCGGTTTCTTCTTGTGCCATTGGCCGTAGCGAGCGGACATGGGAACCTGGCTGCTGATGGAGACGCGCTTTCCTAAAATAATAAATATTCGATGGCTATCCTAAAAAATTACCGGGCAAATGCGGGTACACGTTCTGGTCCATTGTCTCATCTAGCGCGTCTTCCAAGATGTCTTTGAGCAGTGGGACCCATCTAAGATAAAATACGTTTTTCAAGTCGAAACAAAAATTATTCGATAGAGAATAAAATCTCTCGTAATAAGCGGCTTTTCCAAAATTGGAAAACGAACTTTCGAGTCTCTCCGGGCATCTACGCCACGGAGCTTTTGATGTCTGATTTTTTCCGCCATCGGGCATATCCATTTTCCAAAAATGGAATCGTTCAGAACTGAAGTCGCTCATTAATGGGCTATTTAGCCAGCCTTTTTCCGGTCGAAAAAGATGGCGCAAAATCCTATACCTGCTCGTGTTGTAGACCGGCGCCGATGGGCGCTCCCGTCGCGCCGTCAGCTTACCACCAGATTGCACGAACTGATGAGGCGTGATTTCATTTCGCAAAATAACGAAATACCTCGGAAACGAGAGTCAGGCCCAAGTTTTCGATATTCTTAATGATATCGCTCTCCGTGGAACGGAACTGGGCATGCTTGACTAGTTTTTGAAGCCCATCTTGGGTCACGCCTAAATTATTTGCCCGCATTATAGCTACACTCAAAGCGCACCTCCGCAGTATTGAATGTAGAGCAACAGCAGGCGTAGTCGATCTTCGGGCCGAACTTTCGGGTCGGCTAACGGACCGAGAATCATCCGCTGCGCGTCTTTTAGGGGCTCTCCATGGGTGTCGGCGCCGGTGGCCAGGTCCTAAGAGCCGGTTGCTACTTTTATACAAGAAAAAAACCTGCTCGATTTGACACAACAAGTCGACGCCGGACGAATAACGTGCCATGCATTGCTCGATCATGTACATGACGCCCGCCAGCCGATCCAGCTTCTTTTTTTGCACGGGCGCAGTCCGGATCAGCGATGATAAATCCTAAAATAGCTCTTTCTAGCTGTTTCGTAAATTTACCTTCAGCGTATCCCGTTTCGTTTCCTTGTCAGCCACTGCTAAATCCTGAAAACCACAATTTAGCCAAAAGATGCATCATACCTTCAGTTTGCCGCTGATTAATTTGGACGCGTCCGCGATATGAGAATGTCTCGTGCCCATCCACTCTTCATTGTTCTCATCAAGCACCAGCTAAATCAAACTATCGTAAATCCCGGAAAAATACCATTTTCTTCGGATTTTCATGTCCATCCTGATACATGTAAACGCCCCGGTCGACTGGCAACAAATCGTGGGCCATGCCCTGCACAGTAAGCTCATGAAGCAGCGGCGTCGTCAGGTCATAGCCGCGATCTGAAAAAAAAGTTGTTTTGACAAGAAAGAGAGCTGACCCAAAATTATCAGCCCTGGCTGGATCTTTTCCGGATCTGCAGCCCCGAGCGACGGGTTCTCCTTGCGCAAGATGGAAAGCTTGTTCTCCACGAGGTGCGCAAGTTCGATGTTACGAGTAAATGCCTCACGATAACTAAAAATATCGTGAAAGTATAAAATCTAGGTAAAAACCTGGCTAAATTTCGCACAATTCCTCGGAAAAATTTACCTGATGGACGGGATCTCGCCCACTGCCACACACAACAATGCTATCCGATCGGCGATCATCTCGATCCGATCCCAAAAGTCCTCAGATTTTTGCGGGGGAAAGAACTTGGGCATGGTGTCGGGAAGATGCAGCGTGAAAACCTAAATCTAACGTTTTCAAACAGCCAACCTTGCATATACCTGAGATTCGTACGGAATATACGCCAGACCGAGCTCCTTGCACGTTTTGATGGAGCGCATCACCGTCGACTTGGCAATGTTGTTGAGCAGCGCGTCGGGGCAGGCCTCAGTGAAGAAAACGTGCGCGCTTCGGTATTGGGTGCGGAAGGCGAAGTCGCCGATTAGGCGACTGACCTAAAAATCCTTGTAGAAAAAACAAGAAACTACTCACCGACTCGTGGCTTGGCGAAAGAAAGTAGATGGCTTCCAAGCTCGGCAACGGCTCGCGGCTTTTCATCAGGTCCTCGACTAAAAAAGGCTTGACCGGAGCTATAAAGCCGCCAACTTGTCGCGATTCCCTCAGCCGTCACATCGCTCATGGTGCAGCAGGCCGACAGCATTTCCTTCGTAAACGGGTCGACCACGAGAATTTTGAGACGCCCTACATCTTTCAATGGGCGCAGTACCTCGTCAAGGATTTCTGGAACAAAAATAAATGAAGAAAGGCAATGGCTTACTCTCGGCAGCGAGCTGCTTCAAGTTCATCGGTTGATAGGCCGGCCAGGACTACCTCTAAACAAGAAATTAAAGCTTTAAGGAAAAGAAGGGAGAACGGAAAAGTGGGATGCGAGGGCCAGCTGAAAGCGCAGGAAAGGCTTTCGCAATGCCGCCGCCGGGAAGGTCAATAAATGCTCGCGGGCGAGCTGGGGGAAAGGAACGGTGGTTCCAGCTTTCTTGCAATATATTCATGGCTGAAGGATGGCTATTATGAGAGGATGACGTGACTTATAAGTAGTTTTTTTAAAACAAGGGCTGGGAAAAAGTGCGGGGGCGGAAAGCACGTTTGCGATTAAATTTTCGAGCTGGCGGGTCTTTTTAAAATATTAAAGAACAGTGGGGAACATGAAAAAACGAAAAGCAGCAATTAGTAACTAATAAAGAATTTTTAAAAGAAGCCTTGTAAAAAAAACAAAAAGTATTTTTATTACAAGAAAAAGAAAAATTTACATCTGACACCTGATTACGGTCAGAGGTAATCTTCTCATTACACGTCAAAGCTTCTAGCTTGCATGGTGGGCCTAATGAAAAAAATATAAAATTTTTAGGCTTTGCTGCTGCTGCTTTTCGCTGTCCTACATGTCGGCGTCCATGGGGCGAATGGCGCGAACGGGACGAACGGAACGGCGGTAAAGCTTTTGATGTGTTTTACAACATTTTTAGGTCAATGCTACGGCGATTTCGGCAAATGGGGAGCCGTCACAGTGGTTTGAAAGCGGGCGGAACTGTAGCGATGACGAGCTGGGCAGGAGGCCAAGGCCGCGCAACTGTACTGGCCCACCGATGTGCATGATCGGCCTCGCCGACCAGCGGGTAAAATCGAGATTGGATTGCAATGGAAGGAATATTGTAGATGTAGTTTTTTATTGACTACTTATAATAACGAAGAACACTACGCGGTATCAAAAACCATAGTGAAAGTTAAAGTTAAAAGCGAAAGTTATTTTGCCCCTCAGCGGCGTTCCCTACTTTTCCACCTCAAAAATATTTAAATTCCGCGGGGTTTTTTTGGGAGGAAAATGCTACGTAATCTCGCTCTAAAGAACAAGGCGAACATTTTCGTATATTTTACAGCCCTGTATACTAATGGCTAGTCGCGATCTGAAATTTGGTCGGCGGTAAAATAGACTTTACGCCCTAAATATAAACATTATGTCGGCAATAAAACCATAAAAAGACAGAATACGTTAAAATCAAGCTAATTCAGAGCGACTGCGTGCCCCTGAAGGAGAATTGCACAGCGGAAGAATTGGAAATGGTTTGAGAGTTTTCCTTAGCTCGTGAAATTGTCATTTTTTTAGTACCTCTGCCTGGTGCCCAGCTACCCACTCTATCCAGGCGACAATATGGTTGTGCAGATTCTCGGCGAGTGTTGTGAAAAACTTTAATAGCTCAAATTAAAAAAAATCGCTAGTTTGATAGTAACTTTTCTTTCTTTTCACAGGAAAAGCCGATTTTAGACACAGATGTCGTATGATTAAGCCATGTTTTCAGCCACGAGTTTTGTCGTCATGTCGCTGGTGGCGTTTTTGATCTTTCTCTTCGTCTCCTGCTACTATCTCAACGTGTAGGTCGAGCAATCAAGCTTTAGAAATGTTTTTTTAGCGAAGAGCTGGATTCGAATGGACGCCACAAGGTGGGTAAAGAATGCAGTAGAGTTATTGGATTTGTAAAACTTTCAAATTTAGTCCGTAGCGCCGCGGCAGCAGCAATCCGATGCTTCCGGGCAGCAGCCGGCCGACGTCTGAAGCACTACATTAGAGAAAAAAACGCATTCATCACCACGTGTTTCGCTGATATTGTACCGATTCGAATAAATAGTTTTTGCCCCCAGGTATTGCCCGGGTACTGACCTTTTAGCAGGGGAATTTTTAGCCGCGGAAACTAATTTTTGTTCCCGGCGATTATCTTTTACCTGTTGATAATATATAATATATTTTTTATTTAATTTTTTAGAACTTTTTGATGGCTAGATATTTTGATATTTTTGATATGATATTTTTTAACTTTTTTGGTATGATATTTTGATAGTTATAAAGGTTTTTTAAACGTTTTTGGACCATTTTCATAGATTTTTGACCAGAAACTCAATAATTTTATAATTTTTATGAGCTTGGGGGCGCCTAAGCCAAGCCAAAGCTTAAGCCTTAGCCCAAGCCTAAGCCTAAGCCCAAAGCTCGCTTAAGCCTAGCTAAGTCTTGCGCGATTTTTGACGATCAGTCAGTTGAGTTGAGATGAAAAAAAAAATGAGTTTTGTCGGGGGCGAGCGTCAAGCCGGGTAATGAGCGGGTTGGCCCCGGTGGTTGGTTGGGTCTCTCCCCCCATGGGGAAGCGGCGATAATTGTTCTTTCAAAAACTCGACAAATTTGTATCCAGTTGCCATCGATACCTCCGGGGGCTAGGCACCGGAAACCCGGAGTCCTGGAGGGTTCTACTGTAATTTTGGGGGTTTCGGCTGTGTTGTTGGGAATTTTGGGCCGGCTTTGGTGCACATTTTGTCGTCTTGGTGATTGGATTTCGCGGTTAGAAATCTTTTCAATTATTTTTATATGTAAGGAGACAAACCCGATTTTTTTTGTCGACGCGGTTCTTTCATTTACGGGGGAGGAGGAGGGATTCAGGGCAGGAAACAACATTTTCGTTAGTTTTCTTTTCAGTTTTATTATTGTAATAGAAAGAGAGGAAGTTTTTCTAAGCTGTTTTTACTACCCCCAACGCAAAAAACTTTACTAACTTTTATTTAAAATACAAAAATATTGTTTTTTTACATTTGCCGCTTTTTTGATGGTTCCAGTGCAAAAACTCGATAAAAAACTCCTTAAAGCTCGCAAAAAATATATTATAAAAATTCACACTTTCTAGTTTCCCAATCCAGCCCGTGGGGCGCAAAATATCAATTACCACGAGGTCCCCAGCATGCCGGCCCACGGCCATTAGCGACAAAAAGGTGGTGGCGGCCGTGTGGTGGGAATATTTCTTGAAACAAACTCGAATTCGCATCGATTTTCGAGAGCTAATATGAAGTTTAAAGTATAAAATGTTGACTATTAAATATTCCTAAAATCTTGGTATTACTAACATTTATAACCATTTTAGATTTTTTTGCCCTTACAACCTAGAGATATACCTTAGGAATTTCATCGATCATTAAAACATCTAGTCGTCACCCGTTCCCACCCATTAAGGATTTATTATTGTCGTAGGATAGGCTTTTCCCCTGGGCCCGTGAAAAAACGGACCCCGGCAAATTGGGTATTACCGGAGGAAATTGATGCCCGAATTTGTTGGGAGGCCGCCGGCGAAGCTTTCTATTACAGACTTTTGCGGACTTAATGATTGGTGGATCTTAGCTTTTTGTCCTGATTTTTAGCGGAAATAATGCTGTCTCGCCTCTGTCACTGTCTCTTTCTCTCTCGCTTTCCTCTCTCTCTCTCTCTCTCTCTCTCTCTCTCTTCTCTCTTTCTCTCGCTCTCTCTCTACCTTTCGCTCTCTCACCAGCTTTTTTAGATATGTACAAAAAGGCAAAATCCACGCTGTCGTCGACATCTTCTGGTGGGTGACGCCTAAAAAAGCCCGCGAATATCTCAAAACTAGAGTTTTTAAAATCAGAAATTCAAAACTTGAAATGGCTTGAATGCCTGATCAATTTCCGGCTTTTTTAAGATCAGAAAAAGACTAGAAACCGGTAGTCCGAAAGAGTACTCTTTCCATTTACAGGCGGCCAGCGGATCACGATGGAGAAGGTCGTCTCCGCCCAAAAAACGGCCCGGCGACAGCGAAATGTCCGGTTTGGTGGGTACCTTTTTTTTCTTGGGCGAGTAGGAAGGAAAATGTGGCAGGGCTGTGGGGATTTGTAAATGTTGGTGTCGAGTTTGGTCGAGAGTTGATCAATGGATTTGGACTGATAAGTCTAGAACCGCATAAGCAGCTTAGCCCGCTTGGTTTCCGGCTTGGCTTGTGGTCTGGCAGCTTGTGCTCAAGGTTTCGATTAGGCTTAGGCTTAGGCTTAAGCTTTCCAGGCTTAGGCTTGTAGCTTACAGCTAGACTTAGGGTTACGCTAGTCGTAGGTTTTGACTTATGCTTATGCTTAGGCTTAGGTTCAGCTTAGGCTTGGGCTTGAGTGTAGGCTAACTTTTGTTTAAAAGGTTAAATTTAGGCTTTGACGTTATTGCATTTTCTAAAGCTTATTAATTTTAATTGTATATATGTATTTGACTATTTTTTAAAGTTATATTTTTTCTTTTTTATCTAGCATTCTCGTCTTTTCAAGTGCATTCGGTGTAATTTCTTGTAATTCCCAATCCGACTGATGCTGCCAGTCTATATTTCAACTTTTTTGGTGGTTTTGCAGTTCCACCCCGATCCCCCTCGCAATGATCAAATGGTTCCCCGGCGAAGCTAGCTAACTATCGCATTCTCGTTCTCTCTCTCTCTCTCTCTCTCTCTCTCTCTCTGCTCCCTCAGTCTCTCTCTCTCATCTCTCGTTCCAGGTTCACAGGGTCGCTGTTTGCCCTCAGGAGCCGCCAGTGTCGAACCGGTGGCTCTGCTCCTCCTCCGGGAAGAGGGCTTCTTCTTCTGCCCCACACCGCCTTTCACGATTCCGTTCGAATGCTGCCAACAATCTGTTTATCTTAGCTTTAAACGATTTTATCGCTCGCACTCATTCTCTCTCTCATTCTCCTCAGCTTTCTCACCCTCGCTCGCTCTCTGTCTCGCTCCCCCTCTCTCTCTCCCTCGCTCTCTCTCTTGTCTCCCTCGCTCTCCTCTCTATCTGCTCCGCTCACTTCTCGATAAAATGATGATTACCCGAGTATATTTTGACGATCTTCAATTTTCTAAAAACTTTATATACCAAACTTTCCTGGTTCCGAGACCCTTTTAACCTGCTTTTCTATCCGATGGCCTGGATCTCCTTCTCACCTCACATCCAGTACAAAATTGACTCAACGGAGGGCAGCACACCGTTTTGTGTATGGTCTCGTAGTTGAGGGGCAGGAGCAGATTTGCGGAAATGTCAGGCATCCGAAAGGGTGGTGGACAGACGGCCTAAACAGAAAGGGCCACACGCTTCGGCCCCGGCTGGCCCTCCGCCTCGACATAACGAAATTTTTGCACCTAACTTTGTGACTGTTCGTTGGCATTTCTGTGTTTACAGTATTTGGGGTTGAATTGAATTTTTATTTTTTGAGGCATTTTTTCTAGGTTTCTGGCCCAATCACTTAAAAAATCTAGCTTGTTAAATAGTTGCGTTCTCTCCCCCACTCCCCCCGCTCTCCCTCGCTTTCTCTCTCTCGCTTTCTCGGGCTCACTCTCGCTCTCACTAGCTTTCATAAACTTTACATCACTGTAGCTTTATATCGCTCCTTTTAATCGATTCCTGGCTATCTCTCTCTTTCTCTCTCTCTCTCTCTCGCTCTCTCTTTCGCTCGCTCCCTCACGCTCACGTTCTCGATACCATCCTGAAAAACTGAAATAGGAGAGGGCGTGCATTAGGGAGAGACAGAGTGAGAGAGGCAGACAAATAGACGGTGAAGAAAGAGGAGGAGGAGGAGACAGGTGGAGGGAAGAGCGAGAGGAGAGGGAGAGCGATACATAGAGCAGTATCTATTGTTCAAAAATACGGGCTAGCTAGCAGCAACTCTTTACGACTCTCGAATCCGTTCCGTATATAGGTGTGTCGAGTAGCGGTCGGCTAGCACAAGTTGGTGGCTGGGTGTTTGCATAGGATAATTGAGACGCCCCCACCAAGTGCAAAGCCCATCGATACCGCCCCCAGGGTCGGCTATTGGTTACCTGTCCACAGTCAACAAGTGTACCTTACCATTCCCACGCACCTCTGGCGAGAGTTTTAGTCGGAAAATGGTCTTTACTAGCCCGCCCTGGCAATTTTTTCGAAGATTTCTGGAGGTTTGAAATGACCCTATTATTTGAAGTTGTCGGAAGTCAGAGCCGCGTTTTTTCATTGGGTGCCGGCCCGTTTCCTGATATATTGGTGCACCTGGCCCTCCGGGGCCATGGGTTTGGGCAATGACGGTGGAGAGAGGGGCCTGTCTTCGGGTTCGCTAGGTGAATAAAATTGGGATTCAATTTGCCCCGCGCACCGCTGGATGGGTTTTTGAGCATTTCATCACTGGTTTGGCGGTCTTTTTCGGAGCCGTTTCAAGTAAACCTTGCCCTCGTTCTCTCCTTCTTTCTCCCCCTCTTTCCTCCTCTCTCTCTCTCCTGTCTATTCTCTCGCTTCTCCTCATTTCCCTCTCCATCTCCCTCTCTTTTCTAACTTAGCCTATCTTTCTCGATTTTTCAGGCTTTTGTTTCTCTCTCTACCAGATGGTTACAGTCTTCGGACTGCAACCATCTGGCCTTCGGGCTACCCTACATGTTCCACTCGACCACATCCTTTCCCACCTCCATCAATACCCCCGATAGCCGAAATCCCCTTCAAAAACTACCTAAATACCTTCCCGATGGCTTCAGGTACCCCCCATGGCTGAAATCCCCTTCAAAAACTACCTAAATACCTTCCTGATGGTTTTAAATACCTCCCCTAGCCGAAATCCTTTAAAAAAACGAAAATAACGACCGACCGGATGGAATGAGAGAAAAAAAGAAATGAAATCCCCCGTGAAAATTTTCATCCACGAAACGCGCGCCACCTGGCTCACTATGCCCAAAATCAGCCCAACCTCCGTCCCCACCCCTTTTACTAAGGAAAAAACTTTCAAAGTTAATTTTAATAATTTAAACTAAAACTTTTTCATAATTTTTTTATCAATTTGGGGGTTTCTGACCATGCTCTATCCGAATCCGAAGAGAGTTAAGCTCTAGCTCCTTTCCCCTTCGAGTTGAATTCGGCTTCACACACACACACACACACACACACACACACACACACACACACACACACACACACACACACACACACACACACACACACACACACACACACACGGACGTCTCTACTTTTTTATTATAGTTGATTTCTCTCGCCCCACGATGTCTCTCTTCTCGCTCTTTTCGACTCCACGAGCCCATACCTTCACTGTCTCACTGAATAGATACCAATTTCATCCAGAATGCACTGAATCACAGAGTTCGGAATAAGGCCGCTCATACCGTGGACAGGCCGGGAGAACACGCTTTTGTGTCCGAATCTCCTAGACGTTTTTCTTGGATTGGACACACGCCAATTTGGATCTCTTAAAATTTGTGCTTTTTCTGAACCGCGTCGCGCAAGCAAAGCAGCTAGATTGCCGGAAAATTTGGCGTAAATTAGTAAGCAATGGAAAGCCGCGCGGCCGTCCCTTTAAATCGTCGTTCTTGGTAACACCACTTTTAACTAGCTTTTCTCTCACTCACTCACGCTCTCCCTTTCGCTCGCTCTATCTCTCTCTCTCTCTCTCTCTCTCTCTCTCTCTCTCTCGCTCTTCGTCTGTCTATCTCTCTCTAGAGATCTTTCTGACTGTTTCAACCTGGATAGAGCTGTAGAATAATCCCTTTAAAACACAGTTTTCATTACTGGCACCATCCCTTTAAAATACCACCCGTTCCGCTGACTCACCCCTCCCCGGCTACTTTTCGCATGCTTTTTCGGGATTTTCGGGTCCTAAGGAGCTCTCCCTCTCTCTGGGGTTTGTGCATTGTGGCCCAAAACCTGGGCCGAGAGTGGTGGTCTCCTAGCACCCCGTGTGTCCGGGGCCAGTGTCGGTGTATGGCTATGTCTTTGCCAAAGGGGGACCCACTCTAAAAAAGGGGGCCAATTTTACTGCTTTTTCTAGCCCGCGCGTCACGCCGCGTCAACAACTTATTCCTCCCGTGCGGGGGGGCAGCTGTAGTTTTTGGAGGGCCGTTGTTTTAAAGGGGGTGTGACAGGGTTTTAATGGTGAAATTTGATAGTGGATTTCAGGATACCATTAGTATGTTATATTTTTGGTGCATTTTTTTAGCATCTGGTATTTTTTCTAATTGGTTATCAGACATCTCGCTCGTTTTCCGGCTCTCTCTCTCTCGCTCTCTCTCGCTCTCACTATTTCACTATCACTCTGCTCTTCCTCACTTTCTTTATCTCTCTCTCTCTCTCTCTCTCTCTCTCTCTCTCTTTCTCTCGCTCTCTCTCTACCTTTCGCTCTCTCACCAGCTTTTTTAGATATGTACAAAAAGGCAAAATCCACGCTGTCGTCGACATCTTCTGGTGGGTGACGCCTAAAAAAGCCCGCGAATATCTCAAAACTAGAGTTTTTAAAATCAGAAATTCAAAACTTGAAATGGCTTGAATGCCTGATCAATTTCCGGCTTTTAAGATCAGAAAAAGACTAGAAACCGGTAGTCCGAAAGAGTACTCTTTCCATTTACAGGCGGCCAGCGGATCACGATGGAGAAGGTCGTCTCCGCCCAAAAAACGGCCCGGCGACAGCGAAATGTCCGGTTTGGTGGGTACCTTTTTTTTCTTGGGCGAGTAGGAAGGAAAATGTGGCAGGGCGTGGGGATTTGTAAATGTTGGTGTCGAGTTTGGTCGAGAGATTGATCAATGGATTTGGACTGATAAGTCTAGAACCGCATAAGCTGGCTTAGCCCGCTTGGTTTCCGGCTTAGGCTTGTGGTCTGGCTTAGCTTGTGCTCAAGGTTTCGATTAGGCTTAGGCTTAGGCTTAAGCTTTCGCTTAGGCTTAGGCTTAGGTAAGCTTACGCTTAGACTTAGGGTTACGGCTAGTCGTAGGTTTTGACTTATGCTTATGCTTAGGCTTAGGTTCGGCTTAGGCTTGGGCTTGAGTGTAGGCTTAACTTTTTGTTTAAGGTTAAATTTAGGCTTTGACGTTATTGCATTTTTCTGAAGCTTATTAATTTTTAATTGTATATATGTATTTGACTATTTTTAAAGTTATATTTTTTCTTTTTTATCTAGCATTCTCGTCTTTTCAAGTGCATTCGGTGTAATTTCTTGTAATTCCCAATCCGACTGATGCTGCCAAGTCTATATTTCAACTTTTTTGGTGGTTTTGCAGTTCCACCCCGATCCCCCTCGCAATGATCAAATGGTTCCCCGGCGAAGCTAGCTAACTATCGCATTCTCGTTCTCTCTCTCTCTCTCTCTCTCTCTCTCTCTCTCTTTCGCTCCTCAGTCTCTCTCTCTCATCTCTCGTTCCAGGTTCACAGGGTCCGCTGTTTGCCCTCGGAGCCGCCAGTGTCGAACCGGTGGCTCTGCTCCTCCTCCGGGGAAGAGGGGCTTCTTCTTCTTGGCCCCCACACCCGGCCATTTCACGATTCCGTTCGAATGCTGCCAACAATCTGTTTATCTTAGCTTTAAACGATTTTTATCGCTCGCACTCATTCTCTCTCTCTCATTCTCCTCAGCTTTCTCACGCCCTCGCTCGCTCTCTCTGTCTCGCTCCCCCTCTCTCTCTCTCCCTCGCTCTCTCTTTCTGTCTCCCTCGCTCTCCCTCTCTATCTCGCTCCCGCTCACTTCTCGATAAAATGATGATTACCCGAGTATATTTTTGACGATCTTCAATTTTCTAAAAACTTTATATACCAAACTTTCCTGGCTTCCGAGACCCTTTAAACCCAACTAGCACTTTTCTATCCGATGGCCTGGATCTCCCTTCTCACCTCACATCCAGTACAAAAATTGACTCAACGGAGGGCAGCACACCGTTTTGTGTATGGTCTCGTAGTTGAGGGGGGGGGGGCAGGAGCAGATATTTGCGGAAATGTCCAGGCATCCGAAAGGGTGGTGGACAGACGGCCACAAACAGAAAGGGCCACACGCTTCGGCCCCGGCTGGCCCTCGCCTCGACATAACGAAATTTTTGCACCTAACTTTGTGACTGTTCGTTGGCATTTCTGTGTTTACAGTATTTTGGGGGGTTGAATTGAATTTTTATTTTTTTGAGGCATTTTTTTCTAGGTTTCTGGCCCAATCACTTAAAAAATCTAGCTTGTTAAATAGTTGCGTTCTCTCCCCCACTCCCCCCGCTCTCCCTCGCTTTCTCTCTCTCGCTTTCTCGGGCTCACTTCGCTCTCACTAGCTTTCATAAACTTTACATCACTGTAGCTTTATATCGCTCCTTTTAATCGATTCCTGGCTATCTCTCTCTTTCTCTCTCTCTCTCTCTCTCGCTCTCTCTTTCGCTCGCTCCCTCACGCTCACGTTCTCGATACCATCCTGAAAAACTGAAATAGGAGAGGGCGTGCATTAGGGAGAGACAGAGTGAGAGAGGCAGACAAATAGACGGTGAAGAAAGAGGGAGGAGGAGGAGACAGGTGAAGGAGCGAGAGCAGAGGGAGAGAGAGAGAGGGGGGAGAGCGATACATAGAGCAGTATCTATTGTTCAAAAAATACGGGCTAGCTAGCAGCAACTCTTTACGACTCCTCGAATCCGTTCCGTATATAGGTGTGTCGAGTAGCGGTCGGCTAGCAGCACAAGTTGGTGGCTGGGTGTTTGCATAGGATAATTGAGACGCCCCCCACCAAGTGCAAAGCCCATCGATACTCGCCCCCAGGGGTCGGCTATTGGTTACCTGTCCACAGTCAACAAGTGTACCTTACCATTCCCACGCACCTCTGGCGGAGAGTTTTAGTCGGAAAATGGTCTTTACTAGCCCGCCCTGGCAATTTTTTCGAAGATTTCTGGAGGTTTGAAATGACCCCTATTATTTGAAGTTGTCGGAAGTCAGAGCCGCGTTTTTTTCATTGGGTGCCCGGCCCCGTTTCACTGATATATTGAATTGCACCTGGCCCTCCGGGGCCATGGGTTTGGGCAATGACGGGTGGAGAGAGAGGGCCCTGTCTTCTCGGGTTCGCTAGGTGAATAAATATTGGGCCATTCGATATTTTGCCCCCGCGCACCGCTGGATGGGTTTTTGAGCATTTCATCACTGGTTTGGCGGTCTTTTTCGGAGCCGTTTCAAGTAAACCTTGCCCTCGTTCTCTCCTTCTTTCTCCCCCTCTCTTTCCTCCCTCTCTCTCTCTCTCCCTGTCTATTCTCTCGCTCTCTCTCATTCCCTCTCACATCTCCCTCTCTTTCTAACTTAGCCTATCTTTCTCGATTTTTCAGGCTTTTGTTTTCTCTCTACCAGATGGTTACAGTCGCTTCGCGACTGCAACCATCTGGCCTTCAGCTACCCTACATGTTCCACTCGACCACATCCTTTCCCACCTCCATCAATACCCCGATAGCCGAAATCCCTTCAAAACTACCTAAATACCTTCCCGATGGCTTCAGGTACCCCCATGGCTGAAATCCCCTTCAAAAACTACCTAAATACCTTCCTGATGGTTTTAAATACCTCCCCTAGCCGAAATCCTTTTAAAAAACGAAAATAACGACCGACCGGATGGAATGAGAGAAAAAAAGAAATGAAATCCCCCGTGAAAATTTTCATCCACGAAACGCGCGCCACCTGGCTCACTATGCCCAAAATCAGCCCAACCTCCGTCCCCCACCCTTTTACTAAGGAAAAAACTTTCAAAGTTAATTTTAATAATTTAAACTAAAACTTTTTCATAATTTTTTTATCAATTTGGGGGTTTCTGACCATGCTCTATCCGAATCCGAAGAGAGTTAAGCTCTAGCTCCTTTCCCCTTCGAGTTGAATTCGGCTTCACACACACACACACACACACACACACACACACACACACACACACACACACACACACACACACACACACACACACACACACACACACACACACGGACGTCTCTACTTTTTTATTATAGTTGATTTCTCTCGCTCTCACGAACTGTCTCTCTCTCTCGCTCTTTTCGACTCCACGAGCCCATACCTTCACTGTCTCACTGAATAGATACCAATTTCATCCAGAATGCACTGAATCACAGAGTTCGGAATAAGGCCGCTCATACCGTGGACAGGCCGGGAGAACACGCTTTTGTGTCCGAATCTCCTAGACGTTTTTCTTGAATTGGACACACGCCAATTTGGATCTCTTAAAATTTGTGCTGTTCTGAACCGCGTCGCGCAACGCAAAGCAGCTAGATTGCCGGAAATTAGGCGTAAATTAGTAAGCAATGGAAAGCCGCGCGGCCGTCCCTTTAAATCGTCGTTCTTGGTAACACCACTTTTAACTAGCTTTTCTCTCACTCACTCACGCTCTCCCTTTCGCTCGCTCTATCTCTCTCTCTCTCTCTCTCTCTCTCTCTCTCTCGCTCTTCGTCTGTCTATCTCTCTCTAGAGATCTTTCTGACTGTTTCAACCTGGATAGAGCTGTAGAATAATCCCTTTAAAACACAGTTTTCATTACTGGCACCATCCCTTTAAAATACCACCCGTTCCGCTGACTCACCCCTCCCCGGCTACTTTTCGCATGCTTTTTCGGGATTTTCGGGTCCTAAGGAGCTCTCCCTCTCTCTGGGGTTTGTGCATTGTGGCCCAAAACCTGGGCCGAGAGTGCGGTGGTCTCCTAGCACCCCGTGTGTCCGGGGCCAGTGTCGGTGTATGGCTATGTCTTTGCCAAAGGGGGACCCACTCTAAAAAAGGGGGCCAATTTTACTGCTTTTTCTAGCCCGCGCGTCACGCCGCGTCAACAACTTATTCCTCCCGTGCGGGGGGGGGGGGCAGCTGTAGTTTTTGGAGGGCCGTTGTTTTAAAGGGGGTGTGACAGGGTTTTAATGGTGAAATTTGATAGTGGATTTCAGGATACCATTAGTATGTTATATTTTTGGTGCATTTTTTTAGCATCTGGTATTTTTTCTAATTGGTTATCAGACATCTCGCTCGTTTTCCGGCTCTCTCTCTCTCGCTCTCTCTCGCTCTCACTATTTCACTATCACTCTGCTCTTCCTCACTTTCTTTATCTCACTCTCTATCGCTCTCTCACTCTCGCTCTACCTCGCGCTGGCTTAGACTCTCTCTCTCTCCTCCTCTCTCCTTCTTCTCTCCCTATCTCTTCCTAAAACGAAACGAAGCGTTGAAACTTTTATGGCTTAAA
Source organism: Mesorhabditis sp. LJ9110 (assembly GCA_038088335.1). NCBI lineage: Eukaryota > Metazoa > Nematoda > Chromadorea > Rhabditida > Rhabditidae > Mesorhabditis > Mesorhabditis sp. LJ9110. Next base: position 459,868 of record JBBGBA010000024.1, on the reverse strand, counting down.
GAAATATGCCTCTCTCTCGCTCCAACTGCTGCTCCATCTCGTGCACAGTATAAGTCTACCAATTTTCTGGATATTTCTATGATTTTTGCCTCGTTCTCCTCTTAATTTTTGTCATTTGCCACTTTCCAGCGTATCTAAAGCTCAACCCTCTCGAAGAAACGTTGGCCCGGTGCCAACCCCCTGGAGCAGCTCGTTCTCCTCGCGGTTGTTTGAAGCCGAGTGGCTTGTGTGTGTGTGGCCACATTCGTTCGCAGTCCCCCCGATATGAATTTGCGGGAAAACCGTCCATCCGGCTGAGCATACAGAGAGAGAGCAACGCCACCGACCACCCACACCAATAGCCCGAAAAAGGCCTACGTGAAATATGGGTGAGTTTTGTGGGCAGGGTGACGAGAATGGCATGGAGACGATTTTTTAGACCCGAAAAATCCGTAATTAGGCGTTTTTGGGTTTAAAAGAGGTAAAATATCCTAAGCTTTCAAACTCTATTTTGGCTCTATACTTTTCCGAATTCAAACCTTATTTTAAAGGAACTAGGAAGTGATAATGCCCGAGATTTCCAGCTCCGTTTTCTAATTTTTTTTTTGCTAATTTGCCCTGTTTAAGCGCTTTTTAACAAAATTTCGCGTTAAATAATGTATTTTCCAGCCGAATTTTGCAAAAACCAAAGCCCACTAAAACTGCAACGCGGCCCCGCGCCATGACTAACCCGTTTTGCCGTAAACCCGGCGATGTCTCATACTTGGGGCCAAACGGCTGATAAGGAAAAAGCCCGGGTGTTTTCAAGGCGAAATCATTCATGAAACCATAACTGTGACGATGGCTTTTTAGATCTCTAGCTCTTTCTCTCGTTCTCTCGCTCTCTCTCTCGCTCATTCGCTCGGGCTCGCTGTCTTTCTCTTGCTGCCCTTTTCAATCACTCTTTCTCTCTATCTCTCTGTCGCTCTCTCACCCTCTCTAACTCACTGCGTCCTCTCACAATCTCTGAGTCTGTCACTCGCGCTCTCTCGAGAAATGTCGCCAATCCTTTAAAAGGAAAAAATATGGATTTAAACGCGATTTTAACGTACAGAAGTAAATTTTCACACTTGTGACACGCGACACGCGCCAGGCCTTGAAAGCGTTGCGTTGCGTATCGCGCGCTGCCTAAATGGCAACCTAAGGCATAGTCAACCAAACCCATGGTCGCCTTGCAGGCCGTTTTAAACGAACGGAACGGTTTGGCCCCGGTTCCTGCCCAATCCCGCCATGGCCACAATAGCTCGGCTGTTTGCTCGGGGCCCCTGCCACTGTGGCAGTGCATTTTTCCGGGCTTCATCCGGCTTTTGGATCCCCCTTTTGAAAAATTTTTTTGTTGGCAATTTTTAGGAAGAGCTCATATAGGCCATTCGACCGTTTCGGTGTATTTTAAGTTGCTTATTTTTGTAAGCACGCAGAATGTAGATTTTTTAATATTTTTCTGCTAATTTGAAGCTTTGCTCAGACCCCTAAATAGACGCAACGGGAACCTCAGCTTTTTCCTCGCTAACCACCGCGCTCTCTCTCTCTCTCTCTCTCTCTCTCTCTCTCTTTCTCATGCTCTCTCACTCTCTGGCTATCTCACTCTCTTTCTCTCTTTCTCATGCCCTCTCACTCTCTGGCTCTCTCACTCTCTCTCCCCTTGAAAACCGTAATTTCACTCCTCTAACCCCTAAAATGACGTCTCCATCGCCTTGACCATTTTTGGGAGGGACCCGCGGTCGACTCCACGGGGTGGATGGCAGAGTTGTTTGCGGAATGATTCATGGGTCCGACTCCTCGGTGTGGTTGACCCCTCTAGGTGTTGACAGTTCTGTCTCTGTCTCTCTCACTCTCTCACTGTCTCTCTGTCCCCTTATATGTATTTGTGACAAAGAGGACCCGCCACCCGGGCCAACACAAGCCAACGCCCCTGGGCTTGATCCCGTCTCGGGGCGATCGTCTTTCCTAATTACCACCCGCAGCCGCTAGTGTGGTTTGTGGGCTTGGAATCGATTCAAATTTTGTGATTAAGTTGTTGACTTTGGAAGCCCAAGCCTAAGCCAAACCTGAGTTTACGCAGCCTAAACAGCATATTCCGGAGACTAAACAGCCTAAGTCTAAGCCTAAGCTAAGCCTAAGCTAAGCCTAAGCTGAGCCTAAGCTAAACCTAAGCTACGCCTAGGCTAAGCCTAAGCCTAATCTGAGCTTAAACGAAGCCTAGGCCTAATCGTCCCAGCAGCTTATTCAATCTTTCGGAATTCGAATTTCCAGACCCAGCCTAATTTTCTTGTTGTAAAAGACGCTACTTTAAAGATTACCGCTCAATTTTCGGTTAGACAGTGTGAGTTCCTGAGAGAACACACACCTCAGAAGGGCACCATTTAGTTTTGACGTCTCAGAATTCATAGCCCCGGAATATACTAAAAAAACGAGCGGCCCGATCGACAGCTAGCCAGATTTTAGTATGACCGTCCTTATCACTTTCTGCCCCTTTCCCCCGCTCTCCATATTTGCGACCACACCGCCCATAGCCCATCCACCCCTTCACCACCTCTCTTTTTTCACCTTACCTTTATCGGCCCAAGCTTTTCATAGTCGCGCCCACTCACGGTTACACGCGCCCCGTGCCGATGGCTTCACGTACTTCGTTTTGGATTTGGGTTTAGATCGTTTAGCCGTTGGGAGAACCTTTTTAGTATTGCTTCTTGAGGAACACAGAAAGCTGACAACTTATGGCATCGGCCGCTAAAGGCTACTTACGCGCGTCTCTCTCTCTCTCTCTCTCTCTCTCTCTCTCTCCTTCTCTGGCTTCGGTTCTGCCCGGAATCAGACGCCCGCGTATCCCTGAACTTGACGCTAGAAACCTAAGGTTATCTTTTTAGGTTCACTGACATTATCGGGGGGGGGGGGCCAACTTTTTTCGACGAGTTCACGAACGCATCGTGCATTGTGAGTGTTCAATCGTGTTTTTAGTAAAATTTATCTATATTTTAAGTAGAAAGCGATGAAAGAGGAAAACGCTTGAAAATTGGGCGAAAATCGGCTATTTTTGTCGAAAAGTCTATATTTTTTGTAGTTTTTTATTCAGAATTGTAATGTTTTTACGGTTAGGCTTAGTAAAAAGCTTGCTTTATTTATTAATATTGGTTAGAAAAAAGTAGCTTCCTACCGTTTTTAATACGATTCATTTTAATTCTTTTTCGGTGGCTTTACGTTGTTTTGAACTTCCCTAAAATTTAAGCAAAAATTCCAACCTATTTCAATCTAAAATAGAACCTGCTTTATCCTACCTTTTTCCTATGAATTTTCCCATTTTTTAGCAGATTTAGCATTCTAAAAATCCACGTTTCTCGAATCCTGTAATTCCAAAAATTTGGCTTTTTCCGATTTGTCGCTTTGAAATATGAAATTTTAGTTGAAACGGGCTAAATCCTGCATTTTCAAAAAATTGGCTTGGATGCAAAACCGACGCGTTTTTTGAACGTCTTCAACTTGCCGAATCAGGGTTCCAAAAATCGTTGATAGCTGTCCCGGATATAAGCCATTTTCCCCCAAGCATCACCCCTCCCCTGATTTTTATGGCTTCTGTGGTGAAGCCAGCAGCTCTTCAGCGGGCTGCCCTCTTCGGTGTCCCTGGGCGTCTCCCGGGCCAAAATCACACAAATCCACCCCATTCCCGCGCACCCCATCCACCCCCAAAAAAGGCGAATCTCGCCCACCCCTGAATTCCTGGGCTCGCGCTGCGCAAAAAATACTTGGAGCGCCCGGCAACGCGCCCGGTATCTAGCGACTACCAGCCGATTATTGTAACACAACACAACCAGAATTCTGGGATTCTGGCTCTGTTTCTTGGAATTTTGACAAATTCCGAAGTGCTACACCGGGTTCGCCGACAATTTCAAGGCGTACGGTGGAAAACTACATACTACAACTCTTTACGCTATCTGCAATACTTTATTTGGGGAAGAGTACGCAACAATCCATAATTACGCTTTGCGCCCAACTACGGACTACAACGTCCAATATTATTTTTATTACTGACATCTACGGAATAGTACGCTAAAATCCGTAATTACGATATTAGGCCTCAAATAAAGTACGTACTACAACCCTTTACGTTATTTTTACTACTCCTTTTTTCAAGAGTACGTAAGGATCCATAATTACGCTATTATTTTTGCGTTAAACTACGTACATCTACTCTACATATTCTATTTATTTCTATCCAAGCCTATTACTACGGTATAGTACGTAAGAATTCCAAAAAAAAATTTATAAAATTAAACCTAAAATTTGGAGATGTACAACGCCTCAAAAACCCCGGAAATGCCGACAAAACCCCCGAAAAAATCGCCAAAATCAAAGCGAAAAGTCGGCAAATCCCCGAAGCGGATCTCACCCACAAACGCGTCGATTGAAAAGCCGAAAAAGAAGTCGTCGACAAGTTCGAAGCCCAAAACCGCACCTGTAGATCTCCCTACCGGGAAGGAGGGCAAGAAACGGCCGAAAAGAGAGGTGAAGAAGAAGCCGAAAGGCCAGAAAAGGATTCCAAATGATTCGGCTACAATTTCTACAATCACCAACTCGACGCTGGACACCCCGTCGACGTTGGAGAGCACGATATCGGCTAGATCGGAACCGATTTTGGGTGAAAAAGGTAGTGGGAAGAGGCTTAGGGTCAGGCTTGGGCTTAGGCTTAGGCTTGGGCTTCACTAAGGCTTGGGCTGAGGCGTAAGCTTAGGCTTGGCTTAGGTTTGGCTTAGGCTTAGCTTGGCTTGGGCTTTGGCTCAAGCTGAGGCATAAAGCTTAGGCTTGGCTTAGGTTTGGCTCAGGCTTGGGCTTATGCTTAGGCTCGGACTTAGGCTTCACTTACGCTTACTTCAGGCTTTAGGACTGTTGGCTTCGACTTTGTTTGTAGCCTAGACCAGAGCGCGCACAAAGGCAATTTGCGCGAATTCTAAGAGGCACGTGGTGAGCGCGTGCAATGGAGTGTGGCGTAGCCCAGTAAGCGACTACGCGCGACTCCTCTAGACGACGCTACTTTGTGCGGGTTTTGCATAATTTGCAGACTCTCCATGATATGGATTTTTAATGCTTCCCTTAAGACCTAGAACGGCAAAACCCACGCGTCGCGGACGCGTTACGGCGCGTCACGGGTGCGTTGCGTAGCTACTGGACTTTGCCGCAAGCTCTCATTTCCAAAATTTTTTCATTTCTCCAAGGCTCTCTGCTAGCACCCTGGACTTGAAGCCCCCCAGAAACACACATTTTTCAAATAAAATCCCTCGCGAAAGGTCAGCACAGCTTTACGGTCAAAAAATTGCGTGAAAATCCTGCCCTTTCGCCGGAGCGGCGGCTAAAAAGTGACTCCCATTTTTGTGGGTATGAGCAGCAACAGTCGGGAGTATTTGGCGGCTATTATTATGCGGTTTGGGGGGGGGGGGGAGAAGCCTGAATGGGGCAGAGGACACTAAACCCCTCCTGCCACTCTCTACTGCTCTACTCGATTCTCCATATATCGCTTCCGCTCGCAGACTGTCAATAGGTGTACACGTTTCGAAATTTACATTTGGGGAGGGCGATTTTGGACTTTTAACCCTTTTAACGGAGTGATTTTCGTCGATTTCTGTTTAGAATGTCGATACTCGCTCCTCTCTCTCCCACTTTCTCTTCTCTCTCTCTCTCTCTCTCTCTCTCTTGTCCTCTATCTCGTTTACGCAGCTTTTTTTATTACCAATCAATCAGAATTTTCACTCCTTATCGATTCCGAAGTCAGAAAATGCCAATATAACACCCGGCCCGGCCATAAATGGCCAATAACCGACCCGTGTCCTTTTTGCCGTTCCAACTTTCTGATTTCTGAGGGTCCATTCGGGGCCCCGAACATAACGCGCCCATACACGGGCAGCCTGTTTGTCCATGGCAGTTAAGTGGAATTGAGAAATTGCCTGCGAATGGCGAAACTAAGTTCCGGGGGTATTTTGGAAAAGCGAAATTCCAAAAAAAATTGGTTTTGAAAAATGATCTGGAACACCTTACGTTATCGAAAATTTTTCTGAGGGTGTTGACCATAGAAAAGCTGGATTAATACGGTTTTTATCGATTTAACGATTGCTCAAAGTAATCTAAAATGGTAATAAATACGTTTTTTCAGCTGTCGTCGCCCCTGCGCGCGAGGCCTCATCAGCCACAGCCCCCGGTACACCGGGAGAAAAAGGTTAGAACTAGCGAGAAATATATTAAAAGTTTTAACAGAATTGGGTAGCGTATCTCTCTCTCGCTCTCTCTTTCTCTCTCTCCCTATATATCTCTCTTTCTCTTTCCTTCTGTCTCTCTCGCTCTCTCTCACTCATTCTCTCTCTCATTATCTATCTCTCCCTCGCAATCTAAGGGCTAAATGTTCCCCCCCCCGTGGCCCCAAAAATTCCAGGAATAACTCCCCAATTCCCGGCCGACCGTGCCGCCGACGGGAAGAAGAAGAATTCTGGCTGGCGCTGGAGTGATATGTGCGGGTGTTTGGACGGGTTTCGGAAAAAGAAGGGCAATGAGAAGGACGGCATCATCCTCGGGGCCGAGGAACGGCGGTTACGCGCCAATGACTCGGAATATAATGCACAGTTCAAGTATAAGGTGAGCTGGAGCTTTTTGAAGGGAGCATGAGATCAAGCTCGATTGAAATTAGCCGAATTTAATTCATCCCATTTCCATTATTTCAGGACAACTACATCAAGACGTCCAAGTACAATTTGCTCACCTTCATCCCGCAGAACCTCTTCGAGCAGTTCACCCGAATAGCAAACTTCTACTTTCTAGTGTTGATGATATTACAGGTAATTGTGATAATAATTACCATGAATTTGGACATCTATATAAATATCATTAGTGTGTGCTTTACTATACCTACGATTTCAGTTTATCCCGGTGATCTCCTCCATAGCCTGGTACACCACTTTCATTCCGCTCGTCTTCGTGCTGGCCGTCTCGGCCATTAAGGACGCCTACGATGATGTGGTACGCGATTTTAAAGGACCATTGAAGCGAAAAACAAGCAAAATTATGAATTCATTTTAGCAACGGCACATCTCGGATCGGCAGGTCAATAACAGGAAATCATACGTCGTCAGAGGTGGGTAATTAGTTAAATTTTATCGAAGGATTATCTTAGACTTTGGGTTGGGATAGGGTTATTTTGACGCATTAATGAGTTCTACCTTTTCAAATATATTTTTAGGAGGTCGCCTCGTCGAGGAGCCGTGGCACAACGTCAAAGTCGGCGACGTCATCCGGATGATGAGCAACCAATTCGTGGCGGTTAGTGGAGAGAGAGAGGAGAGAGAGAGAGAGAGAGAGAGAGAGAGAGGGAGAGGGGAAGATAGAGCTGTCGAGGATTTGCTAGTCAACCGTAGAAATCCCGAATGTCGACATTTCGGAATATCCATATTTCAGAAATTGAGGTTTCAGGCTGTTAAAATTTATTTACACAAATCTCCCGAATAAACACTCCAAATACGGTGCAAAAGATTCGATATATGCAGAAATTTCGACATCGCAAAATGTCGACATAGAGATAGAGAAATACTTCATTCATTTCCAGGCCGACCTCTTCGTCCTGTCCACCTCGGAACCCCACGGAATCTGCTACATCGAGACGAAGGAACTCGACGGGGAGACTAACCTCAAGACCAGAGGTGCCCTGGCTGAAACGGCTGAAATGGGCGATGATTTGGACCAGATCTCACCCTTTCATGGTATGTCCAATTTTGATCTCCTACTCGATTTCTTCAAGGCGAAATCGTGTGCGAGGCGCCGAACAACAAGCTCGACAAGTTTAACGGCCAGCTGAATTGGCAGGGGCGGACGCTGGCGATGACGAACGACAACATTCTGCTGCGTGGCTGTATTCTGAAGAATACCAGATGGTACGATAGTTTTTGAGGGTTAGCTCCAAGCTTCTAGAGGAGCTCGGGCTTAGCGTACTTGTGAGCATGAGATATAGGCTCAGGTGTACTTTGTTAGACTTAAGCTTGTATTACTTTCTGTTCTTAGGTGCTACGGAGTCGTTATCTTCGCCGGCAAGGACACGAAGCTGATGATGAACTCGGGGAAGACGAAATTCAAGCGGACGAGCTTGGATCGATTCTTGAACGTCTTGATCTTGGGCGTAGGTTTTGAATGACTTCTCTGTCTCAATGTTTTTCTACAACTTCTCGACGTCTTCAACAAGTTCACGAGTCTATCTTCCAGATCGTGCTCCTCCTCCTTGCCATGTGCCTGATCTGCACCATCCTCTGCGGCGTCTGGGAGTGGACCACCGGCCGATTTTTCACCGTCTACCTGCCTTGGGACAGCTCCATTCCCGGGTGGAATGATGCGGACAAGGTAAGCCTCAAATCCAAAAACCCGCATTAATGACTTCAGGGCGGCAAGCAAATCTCGGTAATCTCCTTCCTCATGTTCTTCTCCTACATCATTCTGTTGAACACGCTGGTGCCGATCTCACTATATGTCAGGTGCGGATTAAGCTTCTTGATGCAATTCTTTGAATTTTAGTGTGGAGGTTATACGATTTATCCACTCGTTCTGGATTAACAACGACCGGGAGATGTTCTACGAGAACGGGGAGAATTCGGTGGCCGCCAGGGCTCAATCTACCACACTAAATGAGGAGCTTGGGCAGGTAAGAAAGCTCTTTCTCTCTCTCACTCTCTCGTTCTCTCTCTCTTCCCCTTTCCCCTATTTTTACGGCTTTCTCGAGTTCCTGAAGGAGTTCAGGAATCCGAATCCCGAGATCGTGCTTCTCCTCTTTGCCATATGCTTGATCTTTCTCCCCTCTCTCTCGCTCTATCTTCTACTCTCTTTTTCTGTTTCTTTACGGCTTCACGACGTCTTCAAGAAGTTCAGGAGCGGGAATTCCACCACGTGCTTCTCCTCTTTGCAATGTGCTCGATATCTCTCTCTCGCTCTCACCCTCTCACTCACTCACTAAATCTCGCTCTCACGCCTTCTCTACTCCGTCTTTAGGTGCAATACGTCTTCTCGGACAAGACGGGCACACTGACCCAAAACATCATGACCTTCAACAAGTGCACAATCAATGGTGTTCGCTATGGTGATGCGATGGATGCCCGTGGAAACTATCTCGACATTAATGAGGTAAGATTCGACCTGTCACTCCCCCTTTAATCCTCATTGTTTGTTCAGAACACACCCTCCGTCGACTTTCAATTCAACCCGGAGTACGAGCCGACGTTCAAATTCTACGATTGGAACCTGTTGGACGCCGTCAGTAAGGGGACATTTGAGGTGAGGTAGAGAGAGGGAGAGCGAGAGAGAGAGAGAGAGAGAGAGAGAGAGAGAGAGGAGAGAGACGGAGAGAGGACGAACGAAAAAATCTATCCTGTAGGTTACCGAATTCTTCCGCCTACTCGCTCTCTGCCACACCGTCATGCCCGAGCGGGACAACGGCCGATTGGTATACCAGGTAATTCTCGAGACCTGAAAACAGATCTCCATCGATATTTAGCCTTCCCGATCCCTTTAAACCTCAAATTTAGGCCCAATCACCTGACGAAGCCGCCCTTACCTCTGCGGCCAGGAATTTTGGATTTGTCTTCAGGAGCAGAACACCACAGTCGATTACGATTTCGGTGAATGGCAAGGAGGAGGTGGGTCTGATAATTCTCTCTCTCTGTCTCTCTCTCTCTCTTTCTCTCTCTTTTCTCTCCATTTCTCTCTCTCCATCTCTTTCTCTTACACTCTCTGGCTCTGACTATCCGGTATCTGAGCGGCATTTCACAGCTCGAAACCCAAACACTTCTTCTTTAGGTCTACGAACTCCTTTGCATCCTCGACTTCAACAACGACCGCAAGAGGATGTCCGTCATCTGCCGGAATAGCCAAAATAAAATCCGACTGTACTGTAAGGGAGCGGATATGATGATTATGGCAAGGTGAGGAGGAGATAATTCTGGGTTAAAGGAAGTAGAGAGAGAGAAAGAGAGAGACAGAGAGAGAATTCCATTTTTAGATTGAGCCCCCAAACCTCACCCCTGCTCCTCGACGCCACCAACCAACATCTCGCCGATTTTGCCGCGATTGGCCTGCGAACGCTCTGTCTTGCTTATAAGGACATCGACAATGCGTATTTTGAGGATTGGATGGTAAGAGATAGTTTTATGTCTCGTCTACGTAATAAGAAACTTATCTCCAAGGCGTTCCAAACCCGCACCACAAAAGATACGTTTTCTTTTCAGCGCCGCCAACGCGAGGCTTCCATCGACATGTACAACCGGGAGCAGAAGCTGGAGGAGGTTTATGAGGAGATTGAGAAAAGTGAGTAGGAGTTTCGTTGCTCAACCTCTCCCTCTCCCGCTCTCCCCCCCCCCCTCTCTCTCTCTCTCTCTCTCTTTGTCTACCTCTCGTTCTCTCGCTCTCAAACTGATAAAAACAGCTGCATCTACCAGCCTTCAGACATGATCCTCCTCGGAGCCACCGCCATCGAGGACAAGCTGCAGGACGGCGTTCCGGAAGCTATTGCAAGACTCGCGGCCGCCAACATCAAAATTTGGGTGCTCACCGGTGACAAGACGGTCAGTTTGAGCACGAGCTTCTTGAAATTTTGGGGGGAAGGAGAAAAATTCCTTGTATTTAGGAAACGGCCATCAACATTGCCTACTCGTGCCACCTATTGACGGACGATATGAGCGAGATTATGGTGATTGACGGGTAAGCATAGCTATCGATGTCTATCTCTGCATCTGTCTCTTCTCGCTCCTATCCTCCATACCACAAAATCTCTGACTCTTGCTGGAACTCGTGCTCCCCGGCTATCTATCGCACTGTAGCTCGGGTAGCTCAAGCTTCTTTTTTGACCAATTCAGCCCTACTCTTTTAGACACACGGAGCAAGAGGTTGACGTCCAGCTCCGAGACACCTGGAGGGCTTTCGACGCCGCGCTGGCAGCTGTAAGTTTTCTTCTGGATCTTGGCATGTTTTGCGGTGGTTTTGGGGTGATGGTGGTGATGGTTCGGCACCTATAGTCACCGGAATTCGGCACTTTTTGCACTTACGAATTTTCGCATGATGGAGCATGAACTCTCATTCATGAGAGAGTGAGAGCGTAACACAGCGAGAGAGCGAGAGCGAGAGTGAGAATGAGAATGAGCGTAGTGTGAGAGTTAGCTCGAGAGTGAATTGAAGGAGTGAGACAGAGCATGAGTGAGAGAGCCGAAGAGAGAGAAAGTGTGTCAGAGCGCAATAAATTGCTGTAATTCAAAATTTGTCCTTTCAACCCTCCTCCCCACCCCGTCGTGTCGTAGCATAGCGTAGCCCCAGGCTACAGACCCGCGCCCACCGCTTCGGCTGCACGACGGCCGTCGAACGCTACATCGACGACATCATCCGTTACGTCCGCGAGGCCGAGGCTCAGCAGCAGGAGTACAGACCCATTACGGTAGCCGTAGTCCTTGGTGGTGACGTGCCCCCACGACGCACCAACTCACCCGCACCTCGGCATTAGTGTGTGACACTTGCACGGCACTAATCAACGCCTAATAAACAGGATACTGGATTATAAATTTGATTGTAGACGGGACGACCGCCGACGTCAACAGCAAGGAGTCCAAATCGGCAAATATCGACGATACAGGAGGAAGCAAATTTTAACGGTGAGTAAGGGGGGGGGGGAGACGAGACGTGATAGAGAGAGAGCGCGCAAGAGAGAGAGAGAACGTGAGAATGAGAGAACGAGAGAGAGAGAGAGAGAGAGCGAGAGAGAGAGAGAAAGGGAAAGCTTTAGCTAACGAATATTCTAATTTCAGGCGACCAACAATCCCCCGGTACTTCCGGTGAAGGCGGTGTGGCGCTGGTCATCAACGGGGATTCCCTGGGATTTGCGTTAAACGAGCGGTTGGCCCCGACATTCTTGGAGATTGCGTGCAAGTGTCAGGTAGGCCAACTTCCAACATATAAGAATAACCGGGGATCAAAGTACCATGCCGAATGCTTGGCCGTTAGCCTCGTAATTTTTCTAATTTAGGCGGTGATCTGCTGCCGAGTGACGCCTCTGCAGAAAGCCCAGGTGGTGGATCTGGTGAAGCGGAATAAGAAGGCCGTCACGCTGTCGATAGGGGATGGAGCAAATGATGTGTCGATGATCAAGACCGCACATATTGGTGTCGGGATTTCTGGTAAGGAGAGGAACGTGAGAGAGAGAGAGAGAGTGAGAGAGACAGAGAGAGAGAGAGAGGGAGAGAAAGAAATATAGCCATCACCCATTTCCAGGCCAAGAAGGAATGCAAGCCGTCCTCGCCTCCGACTATTCTATCGGCCAGTTCAAATACTTGGAGCGACTTCTATTAGTGCATGGAAGGTAGGAGCACTTGGAATTTTTTATCCTCTTCTAGATGGTCCTACATCCGCATGTGCAAATTCCTGAGCTACTTCTTCTACAAGAACTTTGCCTTCACCCTCACCCACTTTTGGTTCTCGTTCTTCTGCGGGTATTCGGCTCAGGTAGGGTTTTGAGAGATAGCGAGAGAGCGAAAGAGAGATAGTTAGATAAATAGATAGAGAGCAATTCAAAACATAATTTTTTAGACGGTTTTCGACGCGATTCTCATCGCTTGTTATAACCTGTTCTTTACGGCGTTACCGGTGATGGCGATGGGTGTACTTGACCAAGACGTCGACGCAGTCAGCAGCTTGAGGTAGATATTCATAGGGTTTCGAATAGCATTGCCTTGTTTGTCCCTTTAAAGTTCATGCTCGGAATCAGGCGTTCAAGCTCAGGTCCTAAACTTAGGGCGAAGCTGAAGCTCAGCCTAGCTTTTAAAGAAACCGAACTTAACTACCAATTCCAGATACCCAAAGCTCTACCTCCCCGGCCAATACAACCTCTTCTTCAACATGCGCATATTCATCTACTCGGTGCTGCAGGGAATGTTTAGGTACAGAAAGTCGAGAATTTGAGGTCGTAATTGATTTCAGTTCACTGGTGATATTCTTCGTGCCATACGGGGCCTTCTACGAGGCCGTAGACCATACGGGAAAAGATATGAACGATTATCCGGCGTTGGCATTTACCGCTTTTACGGCACTGTTTATTGTGGTTACCATACAGGTAGGTACATCTCTCTTGCTTTTTCTCTCTCGCCCTCTCACTCTCACTCACTCGCGCTCTCTCTCTCGGCTTCGCGAGGCCTTCAAAATGTTCAGGGGCACGATCTCTACATCGTGCTCCTCCTCCTTTCCCTCTCTCTCTCTCTCTCTCTCTCTCTCTCTCTCTCTCTCTCTCTCCCTCTCGCTCTCTCTCTAAGACCCTCGCTCTGTCTCTCTCTGGCTATAATTCGCTCTCTCACTTCTTCAGATCTGCCTTGACACCTACTATTGGACAGCGATCACCCACATTGTCACCTGGGGCTCGGTCATCTTCTACTTTGCCCTGTGCTTCATCTTCTATGAGGGTATGTTGTTGGTTTTTCTTGAGATACCCGATAGACGTAATTTAGCCTATAGCATAGACTACCGTAGCTTACCCGAGACTACTGTAGACTAGCAATCCCCTCTCTAATTCACACGTATTCAGGCGATTTAATCACCGCCATCAAGGATATCATTTGTGGGTAGTTGAGAGACAGAAAGAGAGGGAGGAGAGATTCGTGATTTGTATCGTTATGTACTCCTCTATACACACTTCTATTTAAGGAGGGCGACAGAAATAGGGAGAGAGACAGAGAGGGAGCGAGAGAGAGAGAGAACGGACAAGGCGAAAGAGGGAGAGAGAGCGTGAGAGATAGAGAGGGAGAGAGATGGAGAGCACGAGAGTGAGAAAGAGCGAAGAGAGTAGAAGAGAGAAAGAGAGATAGAGCGAGAGGGAAAGGCAGAGAGAGAGAGAGAGGAGAGAGTGAGAGAGACCGAGAGAGAGCGAGAGATACAGAGCGAAAGAAAAATGTAACTACCTGCTGTCTGTCACGCTCCTTTTAAAACACTTGAAAACTACAAAATCAAATCTGAATCGGGCGACTACTATGAAAAATTCTGCTTTAATAGATAAAATCTTTTTTTCCATACGGTAATGCAAACTCCTCAATCCCATCCTTTCCCTGTCCCTTTAAAATCACCTTCTAAACCTCTCCTACAGTCGTCCAACCACTCTTCTTCTGGCTCCTCGAGCGATGCGGAGATTGTCGTAAATGTCCGAAAATTTCTATATTTCACATTTTCCACTTTTGACACTTAAGACGATCGCGAGCACCGACAATTTTGCTTCTTTTTGGCATTCACATTCTGGCCATACATATTTTTCTGAAATTTTCTCCTTTTTTTGGTTTGACATTCATATCGGTGAATTTTTGGGTTCCGGACGTGGAATTGGGATTTTAAGGAGGCAGCGACACATTGGAAAAGAGAGGGAAAGAGCGAGCAAGAGTGAGAGAGAGACGGAGAGAGAGACGGAGAGAGAGACAGAGAGAGAGACAGAGAGAGAGAAGGCCGATAGAGCGAGACAGAGAATGAGAGAGAGAGAACGTAGGAGAGACAGCGAGAGAAAGAGTGTGAGAGAGGGAGCGAGGCAGAGATTTGATGTGTCGCTGCCGCTATAACTATATTTTCAATAGTGAACTCCAGAACCCGAAAACCAATTTTGAAATCCTAGCTTTAACAAATAAAATTAACAAACTTTTCAGCGCTCCCCTTCTCGTTCCTATCCAAGACGGCGTCCGCCATCTCCTACGACGTCGCCTTCCGGACGATGACCACCCCGCACTTCTGGTTCTCCATTCTTATGGTAAGTTTTTACCTTTAATTTTTCTGTTGTATATATATTTTCGGGTTTACAAAATATCCCACGTGAGAACCACCAAGCGGTCATGAGAACGGAAAGGGAGACATCATTTTTTTAAGTAGATGAGCAGGAAAAATGGAGCTCCACATGACATTTGTTTTTCGGAGTGTGGCGTACTTTCCCTGTTCTGGGCTTAAAGCTGTTTATTCCCGTTTCATAGAGCAATATAGATATTTACAAATTTACACAGACTTCTTGGCAATTCTCGCGCGTCATGGTGGGTGGAGAAGAGGCTTAGTTGACCTTGCCGGAGAGCGCCTTGGGCTGATCCTTCTTCCACGGCTTCACGTCGGTCACCGGCTAAAGGGTGTTTAAATGTTCATCTACTAAGATATTTTTATGTCACTCTCTGATCCTCATTCTCTCTGTCTGTCTGTCTGTCTGTCTGTCTATCTCGCATTCGCCTCTCTCTCCCTCTTTCTCTCACCTGGTTATCGGGGCGGATTCCGGCCTTTCCTCCGATCTTGTCCTCGGCCACGTTGAACTCGGCGTCACGGGTATCGCGGCGGATTCCGGCGGCTCCTAGAAGGACAAGAATTAATCTATCTCTCTCTCTCTCTCTCTCTCTCTCTCTCTCTTTCTCGCCGCCTACCTCCTATCTTGTCCTTGGCGACGTCGAACTTCTTCTCCTCTTCGCGGGGTCGGATTCCGGCTTGTCCTAGAAAATCGAGTTTAAAAGGGATTGGATTAGGCTTAAGCTTAGCTTAGGGTTAGCTTAGGCCCATGCTTAGGCTTAGGCTTAAGCTCGGCTTAAACTAAATCTAACTCTTACCTCCAATCTTCTGATCCTTAGGCCGAATTCCGGCCTGGCCCCCAATCTTGTCCTTGGCCACGTCGAAGTCAGCGGATCGGGTGTCGCGACGGATACCGGCGGAGCCTAGAATTTTTGTTATTTAGAGCTCTGCCATGGCCCTATTGGTAGCTGACCATTCCTTTAAAGCCCCGTGCCCACCTCCAATCTTCTGTTGTTCCTTGTCGGCCTTGATCTGGCGGAGGTTGGGCTCGTTCTTCTTCCACGGTTTCACGTCGACGCCGGTCGGGGCGACGTCAGTTGGGGAACGCTTTTGCCGGTTGTCCTCGTGGGCTAAAAACATGAATTTTAGGGGAGATGTTTTGATATATTTATTTTTACAGTAGTTGTAGTTGTTTTTACAGTAATACTCTCTAAGGTACGTCGAGTCTTTTATGGCTTTAACTTAGGCTACAGTAGTATTTTTAGTACTACAGTAATCTAGAATAATATTTTTTGAATTTGGGTACGTTAAACTTTTTTTAGAGACTAACGTATGCTACAGTAATCCTTTTAAAAGATTACCGTATCCTACGGTATCTTTTTAAGAGGATGCCGTATGCTCAGTGTTTTTTAAAGGCCAACGTATGCTACAGTAGTTTTTTGAAAGATTACTGTATGCTACACAAAGCCTAAGTAATGATTTTATGCTAATATTACCATATTAAAACGAAGTTACAGTAACTCTTAAGATACTACTGTACTTTTTAAACCCTCTATAAAAACTTACGGATCACAAAAGCAGCGGCCGCGCCAACCAGGGCCAGGGCAACGAGGAAGCGCATTCTTTTTGAAGGGTGGTTCTAGAATTGTAAATTTTAAATGGACTAGGAAGTTTGAAAGGTAGAAAAGCTGTGGATAAAGGCTGTCTGGTGAATCCCAAAGCTTTTTGGGGCGCTTTATAGTCAATCGCGTGGGGGGGGGGGCACGTGCCGGGACCATGGTCCACCAAAGCCACGCCCCCTTTCTGTCTCTCTCGCTCTCTCTCACTCTCTCACTCTCTTTTTCTCTCTCTCGCATTCGATGATTCACCGCCCGTTGGTCGAAGGACGTAGAAACAAACAAGATGACTGGATGCTAATGTCACGTTTGATGGGATGGATGTGGAGGAGCGGTTTTGTCTGTCTGTCTATCTGTCTGCCCATAATTTCTTCCTGTTTGTCTGTCTGTTTGTGTGTTGGCTTGTTTGTCTGTTTTTTTCCAACATTCCCCTCTTTATTTTCAAGCTCCAAGGTCATCTAATCTTCAAGATTTACTGTAAAACCCGCCCCAAAAAATCTGAAAATGCCCCAAAATCCCTAAAATATTTAAGACCTAAGGTTTTTTTTGCATGTTTTCAAAAACTTTTTTACGTACATCTCCAGGCGCGTAGGATTTAAAGTTTTAAAACTCAATTCAGAATATAGAGCAGATTAGAAGCTACAACATGTTAGATAACGCGTTTTAATCAGAATTTCTAAAGATTTGACACGATTTTACAAGAATTAGCATAGGTTTTTCTTGAAAAATTGCCCTAAAAATGCTGACATATTTTTGACACCAAAATTGATCGAGAAATTTCCCATATTTCTATTTGCCTGCAATCAAGGCAAAAGAACTGGAGCGTCTCGGAATTTCAGTTTTTTCACCCCAATGTCACCCAATTTTCCCGGCTGACTCATCGGGTGGCGAGGGTGGACTGTTTGTAGAGAAATTCGAGGGTAATATGGGGCTATTGGATGAATTAACGTATTAACGATATTTTTTGGGATATATTAAGCTTGTTTATAAAACAGTTTGCCTCCCGGTCCTGCTCCCGATTTTCCAGGCATTGTTTAGGCTTTGGTTTCTAGGGAAAAGTCGCCGATCGAGGATCCTATAAACTGACCACTGAACTATTTTGGAGGGAAAAAGCGAGTCTAGCCTGTCGATCCCCCCGGGCTCAAAATTGCCGCTGGAGCATGAGCTTTACGCCAGAGCTAGCTAGCGTCTTGTCTATAGCTCGGGCTGAGCTGAGTTTTGAGGAATCTGAGCTTAGCGAAGCGAGAGAGAGAAAGAAAAACAGAGAGAAAGAGAGAGAGAGAGAGAGTGTGAGAGAGATTGAGAGAGAGAGCGAGAGGGAGAGATAGAGAGAAAAAAACACAGGCTTCCCTCCCTTCCAAGTTCCTTTAAAAATTTTTGGTTTGGCCAAAACAACGGCTGTCAGGTGCCCTTTAGGAAACCAATCTGACTCAATCCCCCCAGATCTGTCAAGCCATTCCCGTTCCCTAAAAGTTGCCCACCACTTCAGTCAGAGCAAGAAAGAGCAAAAGCTGTGGGTCATTGGGTCAACGTTTCGGTGTGTGGCAAATACACACATCGGATTGAGGGCCAACAGTTGGCTCGATCCCCCCTCCTTGTACACAGATAAACTTCAAGGCGTGAAAAGTAAATAGCGGATTTTTGGGCGGTAATGCGGAAGGGATTCTGCAGAAAGAGCATAGAAAATTCGAGAAACGGCCTGCTGCCCGTAAGTAGTATCGGAATGTATTGGAAACCGAAAAACTAAATTCTAATTGATTTTTAGCGAGCTTTCCGCTATTTCTTAGCTTCTTGATCCATTCAAAAAGCTTTGGAAAACTTTCTGCCGGTCGTCATAGGGATAGCAAAGCCTATATAAAACATTTCGTCATTTTTGGGTTCTCGCAAAATTTTGATGAATTTCGATCTTCCAAGTCTCCCTAAAAATATCATGGCCGTTTTTCGACCTTTGCCCCCAGTGGTCATTTTTTGAGCGCACTTTAGCGACCAGTCGTTCGAGAAGGATCGAAACGGGGAGCTGTGTAAGAGCCCTGGGGCTACGGGACACAACATACGACAGGCCCATTTTTTATCGGCGAGCTTTTCGGGAGTTGATTTTTTGGGAGAGAGGAGAGAGAGAGGAAGAGAGGGTGAGAGCGAGCAAGAGCGAGAGAGAGAGAGAGAGAGAGATCGAGAAAGACAGTGCTGTGTTGAACCTTGGGCTCGAGCACTCGAGGAAGTTGAAATGGGCGCTGAAAGTCGGATTTTTCGGTTTTAATGGGGTCGTGACAGCTCCCGATACCGATTCTAGCTTGCAAAATTGGCGTAAAGATCCATTCAAAGCGTCACGAGTCCGTTACGGCTGCGGTCTCTCCAGCGCGGATTCTAGCGGTGTTTTCTATACGCAACGCACCTGCAAGGCGTCCACGGAGTCCTCCTACTTTTCCGGACGTCTTTCTTTTAACGGGACCGTGACAGCACGTGAACGATTTCAAATTCTAAAAATAGAAAGCCATGATATCATCACTCTTTAAGTTCTTCTTCTTACGATTTTGATTCCACGCATCGTAAATACGCCCTCAAATTTCCCCCAAAAATCAACAATAACATCGCGATACGTTTTATGCAAACAAACACATAGCGAGACAGAGAGAGAGAGCGAGAGAGTGAGAGGGTGAGAGAAAGAGAGACAGAGAGATATCGTCCCTCTTCAAGATAGTGCATCCGGTGTGTCTCTTTCTTCCTTTTTCCCAGCAAAAATGAGGATCAAAAGAAATCGAGCGAATCGGCGGTCAGGGGGCCGTCTATTCGCCAAGGTGTCTATTTGTCATTTTTGTACTGTTGGGTCACCAAATGGCCCGGAACACCATTCACAATGTGGGGGATGAACACTATTGGGATCCGGGTCACCTGCACAAACAAAATACGGGGGGTGGGGTCGAACTGTATTTTTCGAGAAGTGTGGTAAATATTTTTGGGGGTAGTGTTGCGGAATTTGGCGGAAATTACAAAATGTGATGCCGTTCATTGGAGTATTGTGGAAAGCTGAAATTTAACGATTAATCCTAACGAAATTTTTACATTTCGAGAAATGTTGTAAATACGAATGTTTTTCAGGTGTGCGTGATCCTGCTGATGCCAGTGGTGATGGTGCGGTTCTTCTGGCAAGACGTCCATCCGACGTTCGGCGACAGGCTGCGAATTATGAACAAGAAACGGCCGCCAAGCCCGAAGAAGCAGCGGGAGGACAAGGAGAAAGATCAGTAAGTGGAGAGAGAAAGAGGGGGAGAGAGAGAGAGAGGGAGAGAGAGCGAGATAGAGAGAGAGATCCGGAGGGAGAGTGAGAGAGTACGAGAGTTTTCTAGAAAACCTTTCCCATTTTACAAATCAACTTACCCCACCATGTACCCCCTTTCAGAACGGCGTTCCGACGTACCAGGGCTACGCGACGCTCCGTCCGTGGCTCCCTCCGATCCGGCTATGCCTTCTCCCACTCCCAAGGCTTCGGAGACCTCATCGTCAAGGGCAAACTCTTCAAAAACATCGAGAACATGCGATCGTAGGTTTTCACTGAATTCCCCTAAACGCCAAATTCTTTAGAAAATCCCCACGCGGCCCGACGACTTCATCAGGGATAGCCCCGGTCGTCGATAGGGAAATAATCGAGCATCCGATGTTGTCACCAATCGAAGAGCAGCCAACACCTAGACAGGAGCCGCCACCGATGCTGACCACGATGGAGACTACGTTTCCGGTGACGAGGAGAAGGGTACGAGCTTTTGAAAGATTCATAAAATTTCTGGCGTCACATCTTCAAGAAGTTCGGATTTTCTAGGGAGGTGTGGGGTAAGCTAGCAAAAATATGACGGAAGTCGTGAAAATCGAGTTCCTAAAGAGCAGGTGTCAGAGAGCGAGAGAGAGAGAGAGAGAGAGAGAGAGAGAGAGAGAGAGAGAGAAAGAGAGAAGCAGAGCAAGAGAAGCAGCGAGGAGCAAGAGAGAGAGAGATTGAGCGAGTCAGAGAGAGCGAAAGCCAAAGAGAGAGAGAGGGTGCGGCAGAGCAAGAGAGCGAGAAAAAGATATCGACAAAAACGCTCTTTTTGGGTGTCACTTCCATTTAAATAAGATTTCTAGAATTCGAGGATTCGAGGAGGAATCCGAAATTCCTGAAAATATTTTTTATGAAATTTATGCGCCTAAATACAAGTTTGTTAGCTATGCTCTGCGCTAGTTTTTCTCACATGATCAGTGCCAATCCGATTTTTTTCAGGAGAGCACCTCATTCGTTTCCTCGCCCGGCCAACATAACCTTGTCGTCAACCAGGAGCAACCGCACGGGTATCCAGGCCTGGTAAGTTGCGCCCTAAACGACCGTATGTCCCGTATTTAGATCACGGCTCGAGACCAGCCGGGACCCTCACAAGGTGTCCGTATCACGGGTGATGGCCGTCCGGTCGCGAAAAAGGGCAAACGGACCGAGACCCAGGTATAGACTGCCGGCGTGCCGTCCGCTTCCGCAACCATGGATTCCGCTTCTATACTATCCCTATGTTGTCAGTGTGCTTTGTCAGGTCTTAAAGGTGATTTACCTTAAAATTCTGTCGTAATACCGAGAACTTCACCTACGTCTATTAGTGCGCCCTTTCGATGTTGAAAATCTTTCCCGCCTATTTTGACTCCTTCTGTCGTTTTTAAGTTCGACCTGTCCTATGCTACAATTCCCTAATTTCCCATATGTTCTTTGTGTGCTCAATTTGTTCTATTAAAGGGCACGTTCAGGGACGTTTTTGGAAAAAGCAAAGATTTTCGCCGCGGCCGGGGGTCGAACCCGGGTCTCCCGCTCGGGAGGCGCGGATGGATACCAGTCAGCCACAGCTACAACCTGGCAAGGGGCGAGTGGCGCCCCAGGCCGCAAAGGAGGGGAATGGCCTGTCCCAGACGGGCAGGCAGTGCGCGCGGTTGCTACGTCCATAGGGTGTATACGTTGGGACGAGTATACGGCCCCTCCCTGAACGTGCGCTTTAATGCGTGATTGTGTTGCTTACTACCCTTTGTTTTGTGGCTACGACTAATCTGAGCCTAAGCTAAGCCTAAAAGAAGCCTAAGCTAAGCTTAAGCCAGGCCTGAGTGCCTGCTAAGCCTGCTACGCCTCTAGAACGTGATCGTCGAACGATTCTGAAGCGCCGAACGTCGACTATATATTTTCTGAATTTGCCTACCATATCCCTCTCCACACTACTTTACGGGTGATGTTTTTCTCGACTAGGCGCTGCCGATTTTGGGCTTTTAAATGCCATTTTGATACTTTTATATTTTGATTTTTGCGCACATCTACCGTAGCCTCATGCTCAAATGCCCCTCGCTAGAATACCCCACCCCATAAATTTCCCAGTGCCAAAAACTCCTCCCTCACTCCGTACGCCTCACTACTAACAACACGCGGTTTCTCTGAAAAAAATTCTTGGATTGGGTTACTGTAGAAAAAATTGGAAATAAGAATACTATCTTTATTACGAATTAAATTAGTAAAATAAGCTGCAAAATTTTTCAAAATATGTAAATTTCACAGTTTTTAATTGCTACAGTAATCCGTATCGACTTAGCTATAGCAAAATTCAAAAATGTTTTAATTTTCATTTCAAAAAATGAATTTTCTAAGCTAGCAATTATCTATAGTAGCCCGAAAAATGCTGTAAAATAATTATTTTTGAGATTTTCCCCGCTGTCTTGAAATCCGCCAATAATGTTCGCCCTACCCCAAATACACCCCGCCATACTTTCAGCCAAATTTTTGACCAATTTTGATGCACATTTCTTTGCGCGCTTTGTTTATTGTGATATACGATGTGGTTATGACCGGTGAATTTTTTTTTGTTAATTTGACTACACACATTATGCAGATTTTTGGATGGAATAAAGATATTTTTATGATTTGAATGTCTAAAACGATCTCTCTCTCTCTCTCACTCTCTCTCTCTCTCTGTTGCTCTGTCTCTCTCTGTCTTTTCGCGCACTTGCTTTCTCTCTCTGTCTCTCTCTTCTAAATTAAAACAAATAGCAATACTTCCCCCCAACCCCGCGTGGGTTATTTGGCCACATTTTTCCGGGCGTCCCCAGTAGCGTTCTGGAGCTCCACCGGATATCAAAACTCAAGCTCGTTGCCCGAAACCTAATTGATCTAAATTTTGTAACACTTTTGACTCGCGCGCTGTCTCCAGTCTCTCTCTCTCACTCTCATATTCTTCACTCTCTCTCTCATATTCTTCACTCCTTATAGCCTTAAAATTCGAGGCAACCCTGCTGATCAGCAGAACATATGCTCGGTGCTTGATCTCAGAGCCGGAGTATGGAATTTCACCGGCGCCTAGCTGTTGGCTTTTGGTGGATGGTCAACAGACGATCTCCCCCCTAGGGGGAAGTCTATGACCATTTTTTGGAGCTACAAAATGGCTCAAATACCGTGTCGATTTGTACCTGTAACTCGACAACTCAAGCCTAAGCCTAAACCTAAGCCTGGGCCTAAGCCTACGCTAAGCCTAATAAGCTAAACCCAAGCCTATGCCTAAGTCTATGCCTAAGCAAAAGCCTAAGCTTAGCATAAGCCTAGTCCTAAACTTTTTCCTGATCCTTAGAATCCGTTTTCCCTGAATTTTCTCCCCCAATTCTCCACAATTCTCTTGTCCTCAATGCAGAATTTTTCCGAAATTGCAAAAAACTGCCCAACAAATTCGGAGAAGAATCGGACGATGATGATGTTGGGGCGGAGGCTGCTGATGGGTTTTGTGGGTGTTGGTGAATTCTGTCAGCCTAACCTGTCACTTTCCCAACATCCAATTTGTTCCACCCGGTGCTGGGCCTCAATTCGAGCCCCAGCTTGAATTCTTGAATTCGGAGGTCGAGCCCTCAATCTTGGAATCTCCCAAGAAAAGAGGGTGTTCTTTAGAATTCACAATGCAGTCACTAGACTATTTTTCAGGGTTTGAGCTTTCAAAGTCCCTCGCTCTCTCTCTCTCTCTCTCTCTCGCTTTCGCTCTCTCTCTCTCTCTCTCTCTCTCTCTCTCTCTTATATATATATATATATCTCGCTTTCCCTCTCATGCTCCCCCTCTCACCCACTCACTCTTTCTCTTTCTCTCTCTCATTCTCTCTCTGTCCCTGTCTAGCTCACGATTTTTGGCTCCTAACCAGGCTCTCTAACACGCGGATCCTCGATCCCCCCTTAAACAGATGCTCACCCCCGCTATGCTTGGTTTTGTGGATTTTTTCACGTGGCCAGGGTGAAAGGGTGGAAGTTCTCGGCGGGGGAGGCTCCGCCGAGAAGAAGCCGGTGGCCCATTGAGGAATTAGTGTTGGAAGGAGGAGGAGCAGGAGGGGGAGGATGAGTGGCCCTCCTTCCAGGCGGGGCCCAGATCTCGTGAAAACCCCGGCGTTTTCACAACGCTGAATTTTCCCGAATCGTGGCCCTTCCTAGTCCTGGCTATCATGGCATACGTGCGGAGATTATTTAGGAAAACGATCGAGCACGATACCTTTTTAATTTGAATATTTTGGCTCTCGATACCCCTCACGTTCTCGGTCTATCTTACATCTCTCTCGCTCTCTCTCTCCTTTTTCTCCTCTCTCTCTCTCTCTCTCTCTCTCTCTCCCTCTCTCGCTCCGTTTTCTAGGCATATGCAAATGTTTTTTGCTCCCCAACACTTTGGAAGTTGAAAAACTAGAGTCGGGGGCCCCCGAAGAACACGCCGCCGGCCGCCGCCCCCCCCCCCCCCATGTTCAATGCCCTCCATTGATAGGCGGAAATTCGGGCAGGGTGAAGCTCCTTACGCCACTTTCTTTGGCTAGCTCATAGGTTGACGTGCGGCAGACTAGCATGATTCTCACGGCTTCGAAAATCCACTAGCTCTCTCGGTTTCTCTGTTTCTTTTGCTATATCAAGCTCATTCTGTCTCCCTGTTTCTCTCTCTCTCTCTCTCTCTCTCTCTCTCTCTCTCTCTCTCTCTCTCTCTCTCTCTTGCTCTCCATCTCTCACTCTCCCGCTCCGCTATCAAGCATTTTTTAGGCAATTTCTAGAAACCCATTTTTCCTGGTCGATCGAGGACGTCGGGCCAAATACTCGAGGCTTTTCATTGGCCCCGCAAAAGCTTCCTTGTATCTTTTGGGAAGTGTCTGAAGAGCTTTTCTCCCTACTTTATCCCGCTTCTACTATTCGCAGCTTCACGTAAGGCCTGAATACTGCCAAAAGCAACCTTGTGTCCTTGATCACTCTCTCGCTTTAGGTCACTCTCGCTCTCTCTCTCTTTCGCTTTCCCTCGCTCTCTCTCTCTCTCTCTCTCTCTCTCTCTCGTTCTCTCTTGCTTCTAGCTTTTACAGGCCACCGAAATCAATTTGCATTCTCCAAAAACATGCGATTCGGAAGATACTTTTCGTGCTTTCCGGCAAATTAGTGTTGCGGGGCGATGAAAAGCTACAAAGGAGAATCGGCATCTACCGCGCAAAGTACACGTGTCTAATGGAGTTTTGCGTAGTTCTATTTTGAGGCTACGCGTCGCTCCAATTGACGGGTTGCATGGTTGCTAGATAGCATTTCCTCTGCTGCTTTTGGGCGTAGCTTAGCTTCTAAAGAACCGTCTAGTTGCAAGGGATGGAATCTTCGCTAGACCGTCTTGAATGAGACGTAATCCATTGCGCCATTGCGTCTCGCGTCAGCGTCAGACCGGATAGCGCCGCCTTGCTCATCCCTTTAAAGAAACGGAGCCAGCTAGCTTCGTCTTCAGCGATATTCCATCGGCCAGGCGAGAGTCTAGGAGTAGAATTCTCGGCTTTTTGCTACCCGTTTTGTTCATCTCCCCCCTTCCGAAACCCCACTGGACCTCCCGCGAAATCCTTGAGAATGGCAGAAACGTGCTAAAAGTTGTGTGTGGCGTGTTCAAACACCTCCGTCGCACCCCCCACGCACCCCCACAGGGGGCACTTCAACGCCTTTTAGGGGATCCTGAAAACGGCCATTCTGGATAGAATCTGGAAAACAACGCCATGGAACAATTTGGGATTCGGCACAATTCATTTTGCATCTCCCGTGACAGCCCCTTATAACGCAACAAAATTGGGAGCAGCGAATTATGGAGCAGAGAGGCGAGAGATGGTGAGAGCGGGAGAGAGAGAGATAGAGAGAGAGCGAGAGGTAGATAGATAGATAGAGAGGGTGAAAGAGAAGCGCCAGAGAGAGGGAAAGAGAGCGCCAGAGAGAGGGGAGAGAGAGAGAGTTATTTCTTGCTTCCCGCGTCCTTTCGGATTCCTCAATGATCTATGCTCTCTGACCCCGGAAAACGACGCTAGTGGAGATGTAGAATGTAGGGTTCTTTTCTCTCTCTCTCTCTCTCTCTCTCTCTCTCTCTCTCTCTTTTTCTCTCTCTCTCTCGCTCTCCGCTGACTCAGTCTCTCGTTTTTTCTCTCACTCCCTCGTTCTCTCTCGCTCTCTCGCTCATTCTCACTCTGTCTCTCTCTCTTCCAATAAAGCCATCCGACCCATCGAAGCACAAAGCATCGGCGTATTTTGGCTAGACCATGCTTCCGCCACTCCCTCCTCCAGTCATTAGTGCCCCCTCATTGACCACGAATCTGTTCTGAAGCCGCCCGTTTTCGGCTTTCACGATTTCCGCGTATTTTTGGGTCCTTTTTTTTGACGCATTAAAGGGACGGGCACGGTGGGGCTATGGATTTGTTGGTTATCGGATTTCTGTAGATTTTAACACAACAACGCAACGTAACGCAGCGCGCAATCCAGGATTTGTCTTTTGTAATGAATTACGAATCGTAAAGGACGTCTTCGCTACCACGAAAATTTGGAAAAATCAGGAATCCATAACCAAAAGTTAGGCCCATGCCTGGCGCGACCCTTTAAAAATTTTTAAAAAAGCTAAAAATCGCCCTTTCAGCGTCTTTCCACTGTATCTAATTCATGATCTTTTCCTCCACAACCTCTTTAAAATTCCTTAAATATTTTGTCTATGCGTGGTCCCCCGGAGCCTATTTCCCCCCAAGCGGCCCCAGGGTGGAAAGCCTGATTTGTGGGGCTTCGACTCGAGCCACAGGGCCCATTTCACGACGACCCATTTCTCTCGACGGCGCTTATATAGGATGGCAGAAAGGGGAGGTAGATGACCTCGGCCATCTACCCACAAACACGCACCCACAAAAATATGAATTACCCCCACGCAAAGGCAACATTTTCGGCAAGTTCCAGGCTACACAAAATTGCGGGGGTTTGGGCTACGGTGCGAAAAACCTGATTTTTTGCAGGCTTATTGATAGATTTTTTCCACATTTATTGGGTAGAAAAAGAAACGCTTGTCGAAGAATTTTGGCAAGTCTATCTTTTTCTCTAGCTCCTCTCTCGCCTCTCTCGCTCTCTCTCTCTCTCGCTCGCTCTCGCTCTCTTTCCCCCCTCTCTCCCCGCTCACTCTCTCTCTCTCTCCTTTCATCCTTACCTTTATAGGCTGCAATCGTTTTCCTTTCAAACCTGAATTTTCTAACAAAACTTTGTTTCGAAAATAGCCCACTGGCCGGATGGCTGCCGGATTAGCGGCTCACAACGGAATCTGATAGCTTTCTAGTTTTTGGCCTTCCGCGTGGCTCCACGTGAGAAATTTTGGTCCCCCAGTGGAACCAGAATATAGAAAAGTTTTAATTTGTCATTTTCCGCATCCGTCTGTCCGTCTCCCTCTCCCTCTCTCTCTCTCGCTCTCTCGCTCTCGCCTTATAGTTTTGACTTTTTGCGATTTCTGCATAA
This sequence comes from Mesorhabditis sp. LJ9110, assembly GCA_038088335.1. NCBI lineage: Eukaryota > Metazoa > Nematoda > Chromadorea > Rhabditida > Rhabditidae > Mesorhabditis > Mesorhabditis sp. LJ9110. Next base: position 432,691 of record JBBGBA010000024.1, on the reverse strand, counting down.
ACCTAATCACCTTTTCGCAATCTTCAAAGGCCGTGGCCATATGCAAAGTACAGCGTTCTTGGAAGAGCCCTCAAAAAGGGAAGAATGTGCTTTTTGACTTAAGCCTCTTTTCCTTTTCCGTCTAGGGCATGGGATCGAACTTTCGACGGTCCATTTGGTTCACGCGGGTTGACAGCTCTGGGAGGTGTAGCTCAGAGTTTTGAATAGCTTGAGGCGAGTAAGAGCGAGAGAATGAGAGAGGGAGATGGAAAGAGCGCGAGCTAGAGAGTGAGAGAAAGAGGGAAAGGGATAGCAAGGCTAACTTTTTTCCTGCTCCTTCGATGTTTTATGGCTTTCTTCAACGCGTTTTTTAGTCCATGAGTTCCGGAACTCAACCTCCTTAATTGCCGGTATCAAAAAGCGGAAGCTCTGTAATTTCCAAGACTTCCACTTCCGGAAACGGGCCCTCCAAGCAGCTACAAAAATGGGCAAGGAAGAGTGGAGCAATTCCTGTATTCTGAGACTAATGGCCACCTCGGGGATCTGGTTTTTTGCGCCCAGGAGTGCTCAATGGTTTCGAGAATTACTGTGACTAAATAGAGCGTATTTGGCAGGTTAATTTTATTTGGGACGTGTTTTCTTTTAGAAGTTTTCTCTCGCTTTCTCACTCTCTCTCTCGCTCTCGCTCTCTCTCTCTCCTTCCAAAGAAACCTAGCAAGCTTGCCTACATCAGCCGCAAATCCAGATTTTTACTTGAAACCCGAAGAGAGAGAAGAGAGGAGGGGGAAAATTAAAATTATCGTAATTCATTCTCTGCTTCCCATTTTCAAAATGCCAGCCACCCCCACTTCGAAATCCACCCCGTTTTTCCCCGGCGTACACACTCGGAATTTTTAAGCGGACGTGCCCCAAAGTTGGTTCCGGTCTAGGAAGTGTCTCCTGCTCTGCCGATTCCCACGCTTTGCATTCCGGCTTCCAGACTTTTTTTTGTCTATCTCGTGGCTGTTTCGGGAAATTTCGGCCTTCAGACTTGCTTGGTAAATTGCCAATGGACGGCTCATTTTTCTGGTTTGGTTTAAGGGACAGCGACAGATGAAAAAAATAGCCATTCCCTCCAAGTCGCTCTCTTGTCCATCGCTCTCGCGCTCTCTCTCTCTCTCTCTCTCTCTCTCTCTCTCTCTCTCTCTCTTTCTCTCTCTCTTTCTCTGTCCTCCAAAATAGCTACTCGATGAAGCTAAACGTGCATGAGTTTTTTTACAATTTTTGTATCACTTTCATTCCCATTTCGCCCGAGCGTGTTACGTTGAAAAAGCCATGAACTTCTACTCGTTCTACGCCCGAACTCCTCCACCCAAAGACCCCCAATTACCGCTACACCACAGCAACTTTTTTGTGTGATGCTTTAGGCTTTGAATTGAGGGGTTGGTACAGTAATCTGGGGGTTTGGATCAAATAACACATCCTAAACCCGGGCTTCCGGCGTTATGGCTCCTGAAATGGCAGGTGTTCGGAAGCGGAGATTCCGTTCTGAGGGTTTGGGTTATGGTGGTTAAAGGGACAGTAAGACCGTTTTCTGCTCTCTCTCTTTCTCTCTTTCTCACTCTCTCTCGCTTTCTCTCTCGCTCTCTCTTTCTCTCTCTCTTCCTTGCCCAGTATCCGAAATTCATCCAACAAATCATCTCCTCCAAGTTCTTGTTCCGTCTCCCATTCACCAAAAATCAAAGCGGGAACTGGAGCTCCCTCTAAGGGGGAAAAGGCCAGCGGATTTGTTAGTGTCCATCTGAAGAACTGAGCTGATTGTGTCCCTTAACTCACAAACATCCTCCTTTTTTCGGCGCAATTCAGAAGGAAGGGTAACTGGGGAATGCCCTCCGTCTCGGGTATTTTTTGACCCACCCCCGTACGCGGTTTACGATAGTTTCCGAGGTGACGCCATTTTCTGTTTACGGAATAATGCTAGCTCTCCTCAATGGTCTCTGCTAGCTCTCCTCAATGATCTCTGCTAGCTCTCCTCAATGATCTCTGCTAGCTCTCCTCAATGGTCTCTGCTAGCTCTCCTCAATGATCTCTGCAGAGCTCTCCTCAATGGTCTCTGCTAGCTCTCCTATGGCTCTGCTAGCTCTCCTCAATGGTCTCTGCTAGCTCTCCTCAATGGTCTCTGCTAGCTCTCCTCAATGGTCTCTGCTAGCTCTCCTATGGCTCTGCTAGCTCTCCTCAATGGTCTCTGCTAGCTCTCCTCAATGGTCTCTGCTAGCTCTCCTCAATGATCTCTGCTAGCTCTCCTCAATGGTCTCTGCTAGCTCTCCTATGGCTCTGCTAGCTCTCCTCAATGGTCTCTGCTAGCTCTCCTCAATGGTCTCTGCTAGCTCTCCTCAATGGTCTCTGCTAGCTCTCCTCAATGGTCTCTGCTAGCTCTCCTCAATGGTCTCTGCTAGCTCTCCTCAATGGTCTCTGCTAGCTCTCCTCAATGGTCTCTGCTAGCTCTCCTCAATGGTCTCTGCTAGCTCTCCTCAATGGTCTCTGCTAGCTCTCCTCAATGGTCTCTGCTAGCTCTCCTCAATGGTCTCTGCTAGCTCTCCTCAATGGTCTCTGCTAGCTCTCCTCAATGGTCTCTGCTAGCTCTCCTCAATGGTCTCTGCTAGCTCTCCTCAATGGTCTCTGCTAGCTCTCCTCAATGGTCTCTGCTAGCTCTCCTCAATGGTCTCTGCTAGCTCTCCTCAATGGTCTCTGCTAGCTCTCCTCAATGGCCTGTGCCAGTTCGCCGCTATTTCACTGGCAGCTTTTCATCTTCCCTTATACTTTAAAACATTTTATAACGCTTTAATATTGTTTCCAGCAGTTGAACGATGCGTAAATGGGTTGTCTATTTCCTATTCTGCACCCTATCAACCGTACTCGGCGCCCCGGGCCTGTCCCTCGTCCCAAACACCCGCCCCGGCCAGCCCAAACGCCATCGCCACAAGAAAAGTGGGTTTTTCTGGCTTGTTTCCGCTACAGTACCTTACTATCGTATCCCTGATTTTTACGAATTTTCATTACCATCCCTCTATGCATGCATTAATGAGAACTGTCAGCGCATGCGCGCACTTTTTAATTTTTTGATTTTGGGGTTGTCTTAAGATGCGCCAAAAATAATTTTTGTGAAATTAAAATAGTCACAGTAAATTTTCCGGCTGCTGAAATGTTTTTTTTTAGATTCTACAGTACAAAAATACTGTTTTTAGTCGCAAACTTGTGACAAAAAATGCTGAGATATTTAAGGGTTTTTATATTTTTATATAAGGTAAGGGTTTTTATATTTTTTTTTTGCTTAAAACGATATATATTTCATAATTTTTAATGGCTAAACGGCTAAAAAAGGTGTCAAAAATTTGATAAAATTGCTATTTGCATTTTTTAAAGATTTTATAGTACTTTTCTGCCGGTATCTGTTCGGCCAGGATTTTTTTGCCATAGAAAACTCGCTAATAACACCTCTTTTCGTCACCCACTCCTGTCCCTGTCCCTTTAAACCACCGTAACAAATTTCCGCTACACCCCCTAACAACCGGGCACAGGCTCCGACGAGTACGCGACGCTCCCAAATGACGACGACTGGGTGCAGGAGGTGCAGCAGCCGGTCGAACAGATGGACGGAGCAGGTAGAAACTCCCCAAAACCCTGGCCAATATCTCCGTTTTCTGGAGTAGCATGTAGTTTGTTGTACCGTGTACACCGCATGGGATTTCCTCCTGGTTGCAGCGATTTTTTTGGAAGTAAAAAAGTCTGAATTTAAGCTACCGTAACGGCGCTGCTGGACCATTTGACGCGACACTACGACAAACGGGTCCGACCCCTCGAAGGAACACATCAACCCGTCATGGTGCATATGACAATTGTGTTGGGGATTCTCACGGAATTGGTAAGAGCTGTGAGGCAAGCCGTGGATAGTTATTTGAAAATCATATTAACGAAAATCACCTTTCGACACTAATTTTTCGAAAAGCACTTCTTCCGGAATTAACATTTTCGAAAATGTTAATTTTGAAAAATTAGCATCGGTATTTGCTACCCGGTTTTTCCCTTTTCGAAAATCCCAACTTTTTCAAAATTTGATTTTTTATAAAATATCACTTTTCGAAGTCACGACTTTCCCTAGATAATAAAATTTAATGTTTTAAAAAATACCACAATTTCCATTTCTCGAGTAGCAGTTTTTACTCGTAAAATAACGTTAAATTTCGACTAAAAGCCCAATCAAAATTTGCATTTCTAGGCATAGCTCGACTTTACAAAAGATACCCCTCCCCCCGATAACGCGAAAGCACCGAAAATGATTTTTTGAGAGAAACTGCTTAATTCTGACTGGGAGTTGGAAGTTAGGAGTTAGAAGTTGAGAGTTAGAAGTTGGGAGCTAGAAGTTCGGACCTAGACGTTGGGAGCTGACCCTTTAATGAGGGCAGGCTGCTGATTCCCAGGGAATTCATCCGGCAAAGGCAGCCAAGATCCGTAGGAAATCACGATTTTTCGGTCTCAAGTAGCGGTTATAAATTTTTTACATCACCCTACAAAGTTTTTAGCCTTCCCATCACTATCCCTTCCAGTACCATCCAGTACCAGAAACCCCCAAAAAATGGGCGAAGCCGAAAACAAGGTGCTTGGGGTTAATATTTGAACTGGGGCTCCTCACAACGAGGGCAACTCGGCCCTCAAGTAGCCTCCGCGTTTCCAAAAGCACCAGTCCCACCTAGCGACCCATTATGCATTTTGGGAGAGCTTTTTGAGGCCCTCCTCCCCGTCGTCCTCTTGGGTGCCACTCATTCCGAGAATTCGTCGATTTTTGCTGGAACGCGTGTTGGGAAGATTGGGAATTAATCAAAAAAACATGGAATGGGTCATGTGGGGGGATATGATTGGAATCGGGAATATTTAGGGGATTGGAATTTGGTGGGGGTGGATGCGAGAGAAAAAGAGATAGAGAGAGATAGAGACTGAAAGACAGAGAGAGATAGAGAGAGAGAGAGAGAGAGAGAGAAAGAGACACAGAGAGAAGAAAGAATTCTGATAATCGACGATTGAGCTAGGACTCCGATTATCACAGGGTCCGGCTCGCTCTCTCTCTCACGCTCTCTAACTCTCTATTTCTCTAGCTCATGCTCTTTTCTAGCTCCTGCTCTTTTTCTAGATCATGCTCTTTCTCTGGCTCGTGCTCTTCCCCATCCTCCGCTCACGCCAAAATTTTTAATCACTTAAGGTACCAAACAGGGAGAGACAGAGCGAGAGAGATTTCGAGCGAAAGAGAGCGAGAGCTAAAGAGAGAGCCAGCGAGAGAGAGGGAGAGTGAGAGTGAGAGAGGGAGAAGTGAGCGAGAGCGAGAGAGAGCCACAGAGAGAATACAAAAAATTTTCTATACGGGAAATCTCGGAGAAGCCTAGTCTTAAAATTCATAAATTCGAATTTTCAGCGCGAAAACCAACAAATCGCCTCGTTGGTGATGTCCCACATCCAGGTATTGTCTTTTTAAAACCCCCAAAATTCCTGCTTGAAGAAGTGGCAAGAACCGAAGCTCTCCTGGAACCCGGCCGAATTCAACAACCTCACCCAGGTGGTGATCCCCCAGAATTTGGTCTGGCTCCCGAAGCTGTTCATCTACAATAGGTAGCGAAATCCGATAGTTTCCCCTTATCTCTCACCAATACTATAGTATGGAGACGAAGGAGATGCTCACGGAAAATCGGTTCGATGTGCGGTTGCAGCACAACGGCGAGGTGAAGATCAACATGCCCGTGTTCACGTCGGTGCTCTGCCGGCTTAACATTGAGCTGTGAGTTTGTTGAAGATGATCAGTAGCACTTCTTAACAAACCGTCAAGTTCGAGGGAGTCGTCAACAGTGACTTGCGGAAAACCGCCATTTTACCCCATCGTCAAGCTCGAGGAGTTCAATAACAAATTACGAAAAGAGCTTGATACTTTTTTGCCTATCGTAAAGTGCTAGAAGTTCAAGAAAGAAACGGCATCTACCGAAAAGAGTAGCTAGTTTTTTCTTTCCATCGAGTTCAACGAGTTCAGAACCAAACGCTGTCGGCTAATGACAGACAATAATTTTTGATTTTGGGGCGCTCCGCCAAGTTCAAGGGGGTCAGAATAATCAAGTCCGTATCTAGGTTCCCCTTCGACACGCAGTTCTGCGCCGTCGCACTCGCGTCCCCGTTGCTGAACGTGCAGGAGATGGACGTCAACGCCACGCAGCCGCCCAAGGATTCTTATTTTGCGGTGCGTGGTAGATGCTCTGAAGATTTGTCGCGTTTTTCCAGGGCAACGCCGAGTGGGAGGTGATGAACATCACCGTGCGGCAGTTGCGGTTCGTGGAGTACGGCGAATATAGGGTTGAGGTAGGCAGAGGTAGAGTGGGCGAGAGAGTCAGAGAGAGAGAGAGTGAGCGAGAGAGAGAGAGAGAGGGAGAAAGAGAGAGAGGGAGAGAGAGGAGAGTGAGCGATCGAGCGCCAGAGCCGATTCAATTCCAGGTTCACTACATCCTGCACCTCAACCGTCGCCCCATCTACTACGTAACCGTCATCGTCGTGCCGACCTTCCTGATCTCGGCCCTCTCCATTCTGGGCATATTTTCCCCGGGCTCAAATGATGGGCCCAGAAATGAGAAAGTGTCGCTAGGGCTGGGGTCTCTCTTGGCCATGACGGTGTTGTTGGACATCGGTAAGCGAGTAACCTTTCAAAGGGATGGTGACAGGAAGGGGTACCAAATCTCGGTACATTTTCAATTTTTTAGTGGCCGGGGCGATGCCGAAATCAAATTCGATTCCGTTGCTCGGCTTCTACATCATTGTCGTCATCATGTTGTGTGCGGTTGGGGTGGCGATATCGATGGCGTTGCTCGGGTTGTCGAGGTATCGGTTATCTCTCTCTCTCTCATCTCTCTCTCTTTCTCGCTCTCTCTCACGCTCTACATTGTAACGAACTTATCAAATGTTCCGAATTTTCCAGATCGTACATCCAAACGGAGCGGATGCCCTCTACACAGGCATACCGAATATTAATGCTGCAGCCAATGAAAAAATGCGCGATGAATGGGTTATCGCAGTATGCGGCAAATGAATTTGTTAAACAAGCGTAGGTTTTAATCACGATTTTTCTCACAGTTTCTTTCTCACGCTCTCTCTCTCTCTCTCTGTCTCTCTCTCGCTCTCTCTACCTCTTGCCCTGTCTCTCGCTCTCTGTCACACTCTCTCACATTCTCTCTCGCTCTCGCTCACACTCGTACTAGATGTCTCTTTTCGCCCTTGTCTCTCGAAAAGCCACAATCCGACAACCAAATGCCGACACAAAATCCAAAAAAACGAACCCCCAAATGCCGACCATTTGGCATTTGGCAAACCCAAATTCGCTTTTCATTGCTCTAGCCTTGTGCGTGTCGGCATTTTAGCCTGTCGGCATTTTCCCCGAAATGCCTGCCTCATCCTTTCGATCCCTATCTCGATATCGACCCCCTCTTTATCCAGCGGTGAAAGCCTAATCAGCACCTCATCTGCCTCAATACTACGGTAAAGTTGACGGCGCGAAAAAATGAAATTACCGTCTTTTCGTTTCTTTTTTTGCCTGAATGGCTATATTCTGCAACTGCCAGTCAATATAGAACATTTGCTAGATATTCAGTTGCCGCCAACAATCCCCCCATTGCGGCTTGTCAATGTCGTGCTCTTCGCAAGACCGCGTTTCTCATTTTCAGTTATAGCCCGAAGTTCCCGGATCTGGCGGCCATATATGTGCAATTGACGGAGGTGGCGAGGGCGCAGAAGACGTATCGGGAGAGGATCGAGAGGAGTGTTTGGTTGAATAGGGTAAGAGAGAATGAGAGAGAGAAAGAGATAGAGTCAGTGAGAGCGAGAGAGAGAGAGAGAGAGAGAGTCAGAGAGAGCGAGCTTGAGAGTGTGAGCGGGCGAGAGTGAGAGCGAGTTAGAGAGAGAGAGAGTCAGAGAGATTGAGAGTGTGAGAGAGCGAGAGAGAGAGAACGGTCCTCAGAGCGAGAGAGAAACAAGGCGAGCGACAGTGCGAGAGAGATCGAGCAGGAGAGTGAGAGAGTTCGAGCGAGAGAGAGAGCGAGAGAAAGACGGAGAGACAGACAGACAGAGGAAGAGACCTTGCTCGGCCTCTCCTTCCGGTCGAAAAAGAGTGGAATCGTATGTTCGGCCGTGTCGACCACATCTTCCTGGGCATCTTTGAGCTGTTGAACTTCTTGATCTTGGTGCTGTTCCTCCGCTACGCCTTCCTGCCCGTCCCCGATCTGCCTGACGACTTCACCGTGTAAGCGCTGGTGTGGGCCAGTATCCAAAGAAACGTGTGTGTTTGCTGAGATTTCTTTCCCGTCTTTTTTCTACGGCTATCCCTGGCATCTGTGGTAGTTTGTAGTTTTGTTGTGGAATAGAGGGGTATGGGGGAAGCGCGAGTTTAAAGGGCCCGGGAAGGCAAGTTAGGGCCATAGATTGAGTTACAGAGAGATCGAGGGGGAGAGAGGCGAGTGATATGGAGAGACCTAGAGAAGGGAGAGAAAGAGAGAGTGAGAGGGGGGGAGAGAAGAGAGCGAGGGGAAACCGAGAGAGAGAGACAGAGAGAGAAAGAGGGAGAGAGAGACAGAAAAACGCGAAGTTAATTTCATGACTACAGTATGCCATTTTTTCCAATCGACGCCCCCAATTGTGCACGAGTAGCCCCTCAGCTTTGCATGCGCCACTCTCTTTTTGCCTTAACCCAATAACCTAATATTTTTTTACCCTGATTTAGAAGCGGCGCCGACATGACGTCCATCTTCACGGCTCGCCACTCCGAGTACTAACTATTTACGGATCAATTTTATGTTTCGTTACCCTTGCTATTTTTAATTTGAAAGTTTTAAAGGGATCGGCAAGGCATGGCTATGGATTTTCTTGAACGTTGATTTTTTGAATTTTCGAAATGTCGAAATTCCAATAATGCCGATATTTTAGAACTTTTTAGAATATCAAAATGTGAAAATATCGCCATTTCCTAGTGTCGAAATGTCATATGGCTGACATTTCAACACTGTCATAATTTCGTAATGTCAAAATTTCAGAATACCGAAATTTACATCAGCAAATCCGTAGCCGTACCTTGCTCATCCCTTTAACCCGCCCAACTACCCCCCAAATTTACCCAAACTTAATTTGAACTTTTTTTGCCAATCCCGCCATATTTTATTATCCCTAAAATCACAAAACCCTCCAGAAACTGCATTTTTCTTTTTTATTTTTTTGCTACCATAACCGATTTTTCTACCTTATTCGATCCAGATTTTAGCGGTTAACTCGAGTCACTAAACACCGTATTTTCTTCGTCTCCACATCGACCAAACGAGATCCACAGCGGGTTGGCGCCTCGGCTACATTTTTTCAAAATTTACGAAATTTGCATTAACTCGCATAATTTTAGTATTATTTACATAATTTGCGTCATTAAACGACGTTTAAAATTAACATATTTTTGGTCGGCGGTTTTGGTTTTTTTTTTTTTAAAATTTAAATTAAAATTTAATTTAAAATGTTTTTAGTGTTTTATCCGTGTCTGAACGCTAAAAATCATAAAAACCTCCAACAATTCGATTTTTTGGCTTTTTTTGGCATTTCTAAGCAGGCCGCGGCCCCCACACCCGTTAAGAGATTAGTACCGACATGATTTGCATATTTACCCCGTTTTTTCTTGCCTCTTTCGTATCGCTTGCCTGTTCGAGTGCTTCGGGTAATCTGTGACCGTTCAAGAATTCGATCAAAAATATGAGATCTGGCCATCTTCATACCGTACTCCATTATTTGCCCCCACGTCATTTTAAGATTTTTTTGTGAATGTTTTTCTCCATTGTTGCTCAATGTATGCAGTACTGAGATTTTTTTTGACTCCCAGTGGCCCGGTGCATTTTTGCAATTTCAATATTTTGTGTGGAATTTGGATTTGCCTATTGGGATTTTTTGGTTTTAGTAAATAAACTTTATCTTTACAAAATCACATAAAAAGAAAAATGACAAATAGCAAAATTTAAAATCTTAATAAAAAATTACAAAATGACAAAAATACGGGTTCTTTAGGATTTCCGGGAAAGTATTTGGGAAAATTTGGGGAAACAAATTTTTCCTGGTTTTCCGGTTGACCTAGTAATCAAATATAAAGTGTTCTGACATTGTTTTTAGTAAGATTTTAACTATATTTAAAGTAGAAAAACCTTTCAAAAAAGTTAGAAAAATGTTTGAAAAACTCGAAAATTGGTCATTTTGGGTCTTCCCCCCTAATCCTAAAGGTTCTATAGGATTTTTCGACCTAAAATTAAATTTTTTAATTAAAATGTGGGTAGTTTTTATGCTTTTAGATTTAAAACCATTTAGAAACGCATGCGCTATTTAGAAAAAAAATTTAGGCTTGGGCCGAAAAATTTGGTTTCCGGAAACCTAAAGAACCAAAATACGTTATTTCTTCAATTTTACTAAATAATTCAATTTTTAGGATATAAATTTAATTCGTTTAAAAATAGGTTACGATCATACGGCAAAAATAAACAAAAATAAAACGGAAAAATGGGTTTTTAAAGGGGCTTGTAAAAGACGAATTGATGCGCATTAAAAGATATAATCAAAAATATTAAAATTGGCACTTTAAAGTCCCTCCAAAACTAAAAAATATTACATCATTTAAATCGCAAAAATCCTTTCAAATCAATAGACTTTTTCCACCTCTTCATAGCGCAACTCGCTGTCCTCCATCCCAAGGTTCCCCTGCATGCTGAAAAGCGGGGGGATTGGGTTCGGCGGGGGATACGGTAGTTATGGGGGCCACGTTTTAGCGAGAATTTGTTACAAGCCGCGCGCACGTGGCGACTTATATTTCGAGAAGGGCAACAATCGGGGTGTAAATTGGATAAATTTTCAAATTAGGGCAGGCAGAGAGCAATCACATATAATTGACATTCAGAAAAGAACTGTAAGGATTAGAAGTACAAAGTACGCATGAGTACCAACTACAAAGTACTGTAACAAGGCGTAGCACAGCGTACAGAGTAGTACGCGTAGTAGGGGAAGCCTTCCTGAGAGAAGGGGCCAGTTTAAAGCTAAGCCCAAGCCTAAGCCTAAGCCTAACCCCAAGCAGCTTACACACCTTTTCACGTAGTATTATTACTGTCCAAATCACTCCATGCCAATTCGTGGCTGATCGGATGCCGGTGGTGCTTCTTGTGCTTCCGGCGTTTTCCCTCTGTCTGGCTTCTCCGCTGCTTCAGGTTCGTTTTGTCGAGGTTGTTCTCCTCTGACTGCAACGGGGGCGATTAGCACACAGAATTTAGGCTTAGCAAAAGGTTACACATTGAACATTGAAACTCGGCATTCCGGAATAAAACTTATGGTTTTGGCAGCTTACCCGTAATTCGTGCGCACGTTTGAGCCCTAAATACGCAAAGTCAACTAGCAACTTTTTGAATTTGCATCATTTCATGGAATGGAATTTGTAAGCGAAGCATGCGAATAAACTTAAAATATTTCGAATTTTGTTGAGTTGCATGGCGTTGAGCTTGCTCCACGAAGGAAAAGGAGAGCGAGAGAGGCAAAAAAAGCGAGAGAGTGAGAAAGAGCGAGAGGGAGACAGAGGGAGAGAGAGCGCGAGAGAGAGAGGGAGAGAGCGAGGTTATGTGTCGGTATTTTGGTCGTCGGCTTTTTGTCTGTCGGCATTTTGACGAGTCAGAGCGAGCGACAGAGAATAGAGAGAGACAGAGATAGAGAGAGAGAGAGGGAGAGAGTGAGAGCGAGCGAGAGATAGCGATCCTGAGAGACAGACAGACAGAGAGAGAGAGAGAGAGAGAGGAAGAGAGAGGGAGAGAGAGCGAGAGAGTGACATAGCTATAGTGACTTCTGAAGCTTTTGAAGTATCCCTACCAGCCTAGATTAGGCTTGAGACCAAATCCATAAACCAGATTGGCGTGCATGGCACCTTTAAAACCCGAAAAACCCACATCTCCATTCTTCCAGGCACAAAACTCCATCGGCAGTCCATCGGGCCCAATTGGACATGGTGCGTCGAGCCCCGGGATGCCCTGGTCGCCCTTCTCACCCGGTTCACCGGATGGCCCTCTAGGTCCGGGCGGTCCTTGCGGGCCCTAAAAAGGTATCATAAAATCCCAGTTTTACAATATAAGAAAAGAAACCAAGAACAAGCAAAAAACTGTGAAAATTTGAATTTAAATTTTAAACAGTAGTTAAACGTTACATTCAAATTTTTATTTACCCACCATCACTCCGGGGTCTCCTTTGGGTCCTGGTGCGCCGGCACGACCCTAAAAATGCAAATTAACCAATAAAAAAAATCAGAATTCTTGATTTTTAATAGATTTAGTTTAATTCGAGTGCATCTACAACTAAAAGAAGAAGAACACTTCACACAACAGTGCTCTCCAAACCTGGTCACCGCATACCCCGGCAGCTAAAATTCACACTTCAAACAACACGGCAAACCCTGGGAGCTCAGAAAACGAGTAAAACTTGCCCCTTTCGGTTCGGGACCAGGGGGGCCGCGGAGTCCCATCGGGCCGGGTGGACCCTGCATTTTGAAAATGGTTATTGACACTGACACTGACAATTAACTAACAGGAAAACCTCTACAAAAAGTTTATTTGCAAAATTATTGTTTAAAAAATTTTATTTTTGGTTTGTTTTCAATTTTAATTTTGCAATAAAAAGCTATTCTTACCGGCAATCCAAGGCTTCCTGGTTGTCCTGGGAGTCCTTCTCCCCGTTCTCCTCGATCTCCCTTTTCGCCGGGCGGGCCGGGGAGTCCGGGGATGCCAGGGGGACCCTGGACTCCGCTGCCTCCTGACGTTCCGACTTCGATGACTTGGCCCTGAAAAGAGATGAATTCTCTCTCTCTCTCTCTCTCTCTCTCTCTCCACCCACCGGTTGCCCAGGTAGCCCTGGTGCTCCCATATCCCCTCTATCGCCTCGTTCTCCCTGATGTCCAGGGAGTCCCTGCGGTCCTCTGTCGCCCTTCAGCCCCGGTGGGCCCTAAATTCGAATTCTGAAGCGTGTCCCAATCCCTCACAATAGGTCCAGAGGGTCCGGCGGGTCCCGGCGGTCCCGGATATCCGTGTTTCACCCGGATCTCCGTCAACTGCTCCTTGATCGCCGGCATCAGCTCGCGCAACAGCTCGTCGGTGTTGCCCAACTGGTTCGAGGCGGGCGGGCCGGGGAGGCCGGGTTTTCCCTAAAAACGGGTTGCTGTCTTTATAGCCTCCCCGGGGAAAGGGGGTTTGTCCTTTCCCGATCACAACGGCCTGTTGGCCGATTGGTTTTGCGTTCGCTTACCACGCACAAGGCCCGGGTTCAACCCCCGGTCGTGGCAAAGATTTTTGCTTTTTCATCAAAAGTTGGGGGTTAAATATTTCTTTAAATCTATTCTAGCCACAGTAATCTACAGTAAGTCCTCACCGTATCTAAGCCCCTCTTTTCCTGTTACAATACCCAGACAACAACCGAATAATGCGGTGGAATTAGTAGCTGAACGGAATATGGCGGTGGTGGACAAGACTTGAACAAGTTCACCAGACAATTTGTGCCCGAACATAGGACGATCTTAGGACCTTAACGTTAAAAAGCGATTCTTACGCGTCTGCCCTTCTTGCCGATCTCGCCGGGCGGCCCGACCGGTCCCTCGGGTCCTGGGGGTCCACTCGTGCCCGGTTCGCCCTAAAAGACGCCTTAAAAATGCCAAAAAACACGGGTTATTCGGGGAATTTGGAATTATCGAGAGATACAAGAGGTGCCGAAAACGACAGCGAGTAGCCTGGAAAAACGCGAAAAATTGATTAGTTTTTGAAACATTCAGGACAAAGACTGGAGGCTTACAAGATAATTTAAGATGGATTTTTAAAGATAACTTATGTTGCCGACTAAAGGTTTTTCAAGCTAACTGAAACAATTTAATTTTCTGTGAAAATTCAAAATTAAAATTTTTAATTTAATTTAATTATACCATACTGATTTACTTTTAATTGATTCTGGTTATTAATATCATATTCCAAACATAATTTTTAAAGAATTTTTGTTCGATAACTTTTAATGTTTCCAATTTTTTTAGATCAATTCTCTATTATGAACTTTATTAAATTCAGCAAGCCGTAGGATAAGGACCCATTTTTACATAACATTCGCTATGCAGGCCCGGAGGCTCGAAATTACATAACTTCCGCTATTTACCATACCTTTTCGCCCTTCTCGCCATCTCTTCCATCACGTCCGGGAGGTCCGGGCGGCCCTGGAGTTCCGTTTCCACGTCCGGAATTTCCGGCAGATACAGCAACGCCGGGGGCTCCGGGGTTTCCGGGGGTACCGTTGTGGCCACGGTCGCCGCGCTCGCCTTTCTCACCCTGGAAATATTTGAATTTTTGGACTATGGGTCGAGATCGGATGAAACGGATGATGTTAGAGCGGAAACTCTGTTAACCAAGCTTTCTTAGGCTTAGGCTTAGGGTCAGGTGGCTTATGGTCACAGGGACGTAATCGGTTACGCAATGAAAAAGATGGCCTGTACGTTACGTTGCGTCGCGGTTGAACCAAATGCATACCCAAACGATTGCCATCAAAATCCATAGCCATGGCTTTCCGATCCCTTTAAAACTCAGTCAACATCTTTCTGGCACACCCCCCTTTAAAGTGAGTGAAAGCGGCACACTTCCGAATTAGTACAAAACGCGATGCTACCTTCGCACACAATCCGGGCAACCCGGGCTCTCCGGGCAACCCGGGTGGCCCAGGGGGACCGGGGGCCCAGATTGGCTGCGCGCCACCACCGGCTTCGGCCTATCGAATGGAATTCAACGTGTTAGGAATGGAAAGGAAGTCTATGCAAATTGTCAAACCTTTGGTCCTCGCTCGCCGGCCGGGCCACGGGGTCCTGGCATTCCATCTCGGCCAGGTTCGCCCGGATCACCCTTGGGTCCCACCTGGAATTGAGTGGGTTTATGGGCTAAAAGAATTTTAAAAGGCAAGGTGTCGCGTTGAGAGAGAGCGAGAGGGTGACGGAGAGAGACAGAGGGAGAGAGAGAGAGAGAGAGATGGGATGCAGTACAATCCCTTACCTTGCTCTCCCCATCAAATCCAGGCAGTCCACGTTCGCCTTTCGGCCCCGGCAACCCGTTGAGCCCGTCACGACCCGGTTTTCCGGGTTGGCCTGGAAAAGAGTTTTTATCTCAAAAATACCCCGAAAAAAAGCCAGTTCCAAACCCAAAAACCCACCAGGCAATCCCGGCGGTCCGGGCGGGCCGGAGACCATCATCGACGCGCCGGTCATCGGCGAGCCGGGCAGCTGAAAGTCGGTTTAAAGGGATCGTAAGGCAAGGTTATGAATTTTGCCTGCTATAGACCTAAATTTAAAATCCCGAAAGTCAGAAAAAAACTTTAATTCTTTTGAAGAGATGGTTCCACCCTGAAGACCCTAAACTTACAGCCAAATTCGTGCAGACGCCCTTGTCACCCTTCGGTCCCATCGTTCCTGGGGGTCCGACCGGCCCTCGGTCACCACGGTCACCCTGAAAGTGAGGCATTTAACAGAGCTTTCAACGCGTGGCGTGTCATGCGCTGATGGGGGCACGCTTGCGCGTTGCTTCAAATTCAAAGAGACCAACCTTGATCCCTGGAACGCCTGGCAATCCTCTCGGTCCATCGAGTCCAATTGGGCCCTGGAAATTGGATGGTTAGGAGAGGTTAGTTTGTAAAAAAGACAGAAAAACCAAGGGAAAGATGGGTGAGTGAACAGAGACAGTACGGCACAGTACGGTGAACGTGCAGTTGTATGGATGTCTTTTTGTCGAATTTTGTAAGAATTTCATGGCCTACTACGATTCTGAAGTCGAGAGAAAGAGAGAGAAAGAAATAGATAGAGAGAGAGAGAGAGAGAGAGAGAGAGAGAAAGGTCGAGAGAGATAGAGAGGGAGAGGGCGAGAGAAACCGAGATAAACACATAGATAAATCTTTTGTAACCAAATCTGCGTGCAAAAAGCGTAAGCGACATTTGAACAGAAACATTCATGAAGAGTCCTGCACCGACAGTAACCTACCGGAAATCCCGGGTATCCGCGTTGTCCCTTGGAGCCCTGGAAATGGAGGGGGTGCGTGCTATTGCGGGGATAGGGATGCGGGATTTGTCATTTTTAATGGCATATTGTATTAATTATATTATTTATATCACATTTTCTCGCAAGCGCCGCCCTGCCAAGCACAACGATAGCACAACAGAGGGGAAGAAAGTGGGGGAAAGGAAATGGAAGGGGCATGCTTTGGAAAGAATTCAGGGGTACGGTAGCTTCAGTAAAAAAAATTTATTTAGGATGATTCAAATTATTTTTTTGGCTTTAAATTCCGGGTAGATAACTTTAGAAAAATCCAAGTATTTAGAAAATTTATACTTAAAGGGATCGTGCCAGAACTGGTTCAACGGTTTCGACTATTTCAGCAAATTCACAGCTGTCACCTTTCCTTAAACCGTTTTCAGCGTATTTCAGAAGCTACCGTACTATTTTCAAGGGACCGGGAAGGCAGAGGCCGATGTTTCTAGTCAGGGTTTAGAAGCTTGGAAGCCAGCCAAAATCAGCTGACACGAAATTTTTCAAAAATTTATAGAAAAATCGTATTTTTGGCTTCCCAATCTCGTTAAAGAGGTTGGGAAGGCAAAAAAGCGAGATGGCTATAGATTTTTGGTAAAGATCCAAGTCGCTAGGGGCCATTTTTGAGCTGGCGTCAAAGGGCCGTAGGCCAAAGCTTCTTGCTCCTCTTGCCCTGACGGTCCCTTTAGATTGTTCATCTCCTTACCGGCGGTCCTGGCGGGCCCGGGAGACCCTGTAGCTGGATGGCCTTCCCGTCCGGGGAGTAGAGGAACCCGAACGATCGCAGCTTCCGGCGCAGAGCCGGGTCCAACCGCTGCAACGACACCAATTAACCAAGGAGTGGCCGGATTTACGAGTTTTCAAAAATCAATAAATAAAATGGTATGAAACGCCATCAAAAAATGAAAAAAATTGTAGGTACATCTAAAAATATAGGCAATACAAAAATCTATAAATTTGTCATGTCTGTCTCTTTAAAATACGGTATTAAGAAGCGATGAGAACGGTACAAACTACAGGCTACAAACTATGGCCTATCAGCTAAAGCTACAAACTCTAAGCTGTAGCCTACAAACCTTAGGCCTAAAAATTCAACTACAAATTATAAACTATAGGCTACAAACTCCAGACTACACACGCACATTAAACGGCAACGTAGCCGGGCTCGCGTTCAACTTCTGCTGCTGCTGATGGTACTTTTTCTTTGCGTAATACGGTGCTGGGAGACCGGGCAGACCCTGAAATTGCACCACCACTCAACCACCAACAAACCATAAGGAAAACTAATTAAAATAAAAGTTTACAACTCATAAATGTGTAAAAATGTGCTGAAAAGGACAAAAAACGCTACATCACGCACTTCCCAATCTATCGCATCGCCGCGACGGCACTAATTTTTGGTAGTTTTTTCGGATTCCTTGCGTTGTATATTTTTATAATAATTTTTGATAAAAAATACTGTATTTCATTCACTCAAATGTACAGAGAATTTTTTAGAATTTTTTAAGCTGCTAGAAATTGCAGAAACACGACTTACCGGCGGTCCTGGCATCCCGGCCTCGCCTTTCGGGCCTGAAATGGAAAAATTAGTCAAAGCATTTTATGGTGATTTTTTTACTTAAAATTTCGAAAATATATACAGATTTTTGCCTTTTCAGCCCCTTTAATGCCTTATCAACCCCCGGCGGACATGGAGGTCCAGATAAATCAAGGTGGACAAGGTCCTGACCGGTGTGGGGATCTCTCTCGCTCTCTCTCTCTCTTCTTCTCTCTCTCTCTAGGGTCATAAATCAAGGTGGCACCCGAATGGCCATGTCGAGCCCCGGCTCCAAGGAGGTGAATTACTGTAACCCCCTTTTCAACTGGCCATCAGCCAGCGAGCGGTGGTCCGGCTCCCTAGCTCGCACTCCCCCGGGCCAGGAGAAGGTGACTAATTGAGTGGCCCAATCGACTCCCCGGTGGCTCGACGGATTGAGCGGGGATCGTAAAAAATTGACTAGGCGGAGAGGCTGGTCCAGGAGGTGAAGCTAGGAAAAATAGGCCGTAAGGGGGGAGTTTTTGGGATTTTCCGATGGCTTAACTTAAACGGCCTAAGCCTCGGCCTAAGCGGGAGCCTAAGCCTAAGTCTAAGCGGTTCAATAGGCTACGCTACGACCCAATCCAACGCAGAACCGCTTCATAGTTTAAGTACGCTGCAATACGCTACAGTACGTTCAACTATACGCCAAAAGTTGAACCCAAACATAGCGTACTACGCAGCGCCACGTATCACTACGCATTGCTACATCGCAATGCACAGCCTCGTTCGCCACGGTTTCCCCGATCCGTAGCACCCAAAATACCGTACTTCAGTACTTTCCAGTACGCGTGAATACGCCCGTTTCCGCTACCAAACGCAACAGTAAGCGCTTCAATATTTAACACTGCGCCTCAGTACGGTATACTACGGATCTGGATAGCTTCCCGGTCCCGTTAAAAATTCCAATAACCTCCGGCTGAGCATGCGGGTTTCTAAAGGTTTCCTCCGATGTCTGAGGTGGGTCAAGGCGTAGACTCAGGGGGGTGTCAGGTGTAATCGATCATGTCGGAGGGGCCCCATCGGTCAGCCACCCATCATTTCTTGCTGTCACACACCAAACACAAAGCGAGAGATTGAGAGCGACCGGAAGGAGTGGGACTCCATGTGCAATTGAGTGAAGTGGTAAGGTCTCAAAAAGGCTAAAATTCAGATAGGAATTACGGTGTGAAGGTAAAGAGACGGCAAATAGGAGTAGCCTCTCCCGCTCTAGCTCTCTCTCTCTCTGTGTCTTGTTGTCTCTCTCGCTCTCTCGCTCCTCTCTCTATGTCTCGTTACATATTTTTCCCCTGATTTTTAGATTCACCGCTGTGAGTTCAAGCGCGGATTTCAAGCCCGAAATTTCGAGTTCATATTTCAAGCTTTCAAGAGCCTGAGAGAGTGAGAGAGAGAGAGAGCAATACCGACCCACGAATCCCGACAATCCCCCATTCAGTTTGACTATAAGACCGTAAGCAGCATCCGATCCCCCCGGGGCATCGAATCCCCCCTCGAGACCCCCCGCGGGGTGCAAACAACCCGACAATACGTCTCCCTCCTCGAAAACTTGGCGATTTGCGCCTCTCCATTTACAACCCACTCCTCATTTGCATTTTACAAACGGTTGCAAAAGTGCGGTGGGTGGCTAGGTGTCGATGGTAAAATACGGAACAGGGAA
Organism: Mesorhabditis sp. LJ9110; assembly: GCA_038088335.1. Taxonomy (NCBI): domain Eukaryota; kingdom Metazoa; phylum Nematoda; class Chromadorea; order Rhabditida; family Rhabditidae; genus Mesorhabditis; species Mesorhabditis sp. LJ9110. The sequence goes on along the minus strand of JBBGBA010000024.1, from coordinate 413,340 downwards.
GCTGCGGTGACACAGGGGATACTTTAAAAGCTACGAAATTTTACGGATTACGTTCTATTTCGAAATCCCATTTTTTGGCCTAAAATTTCTGTGATAGACTACGGTAGCTACAAAGTACCGAATTCAGAAATTGGCTTCAAAAAATCCTGAAGATGCAATTTCTGTGATAGACTACGACCTTTTCCTAAGGAAAAAATTTCAAAGTTAAATTTACAATTTAAACGAAAACTTTTTTATATTTTTTTTTGATCAGTTTGGGGGTTTCTGACCACGCTCTATCCGAATCCGAAGAGAGCTAAGCTCTAGCTCCTTTCCCCTTCGAGTTGAATTCGGCTTCAGACACACTGACGCCTCAAGAAAATTATTATAGTTGATTCCGTGTACTGTCGAAGCCACGCCAGCAGACAAGCTTTATGCTAATTTTACAGGTAAAGCCAGTCTTAGGCTGATTTTCCTGGACTTTCCTGACCTCTTTAAAGCCCCCCCCCCGAAAACCGCGTTAATTTGCATACTCTTCCAACTCACCGGGCGGGCACACACAGTTCTGCGATCGGTCGTATCGAATGGCGCGGGGGCGCCGCGTGAACGCTTCCGTTTCGTTGCTGCTCGGTAGTATTGTTGGGGTCTCCTGGAAACTGAGAGGTAAGATAAGCTTAAAAAATGAATAGTTCGCTCTCCATTTTTCTCGCTGTGTCGATCTCTGGCCCTCTCTCCCGCTCTCTCACTCTTTCTCTCTCTCTCTCTCTCTCTCTCGACGTCTCTCTCTTACCCCCGAAATCGCGAAATCGGAAAATCTCTGAATTCTCGATCAAAAATCCATTTCAAGACCCCCGGATCTTCTTCTTTGGATGGCCACCGGGTAGGGGGTAATTTGTAGCCGATCGGACTCGACGAGGGGCGCCGTTTTTCGGCGGTTTTTACCCCTGTCGGTGAGCAGCGGCCATTCAGGGGGAAGGGTTTTAAGACAAGAAAAAATGGGCTGAGTGAGAGAGAAAGAGAGAGGGAGAAAGAGAGAGAGCGACCAAAAAGAAGCACAGACACACAAAACCCGGGGGCCATTTATCGGAAGGACGAGCTAGTGGGACACGGTCAGCTGTCCCTGCAAATGGTCACTCTCACTCATTCACTACAGACAAGAAGCCGCGTTGCTAGGGTAGAAAAAGGGTGTTTTAAAGGGACTGGGAAGCCAGTACATGGTGGAGTTTGGTGTTGGCGGGTGTCAAGAGCTATTTATCATAACCGAAAAACGCAGTGCGCGAGAACTGGCGGTACTGTACTGTTAGCGGGGCGATAATTATAAGATACGATAAATATATTTTCCGAGTAATCGATTACGCTCCTATAATAAAACATCAACATTTTTTTACAGCATGTTACGCGGTTAAACAGGTTAGAAACCGCCGATAAAAACTTGGTCAAAATGTAAGAAAAATCACCGAAAAGGTGAAATTTTCGAATCTCCCAAAAATATTGAAAATGTTTTTTGTACTTTCTAGGAATCAAAAACTGCAAAAACATTTATAAATCTATTATTATCTACTATTGATTATCCCACTATTTATTATTGCCAGGCGGAAAACAAAAATTAGTCCCTTCCCGCTAAAATCTCCCCCGCTAACAGACAAGTACCGAATACGCGCGCGATTGTTCAGACATGTTTTCCAGGCAAAAATTCAGCCTTCGCGGTCCCTTTAAATACATCTATTCCTCTCCCTGGATCCCCAAAAATCTATGTATGTAGTAAAACCCGGGGGGCTATCAGCCGTGAGGTGGTTTTTCTGATGGGGGGGTTGTATGGCTTTTATGGGGACGGCTGGCCACAAAAGAAGGGGAATGTTGAAAAAGAGAGTCGAGAGAGTGAGAGAGAGAGAGGGAGGGAGAGAGAGAGAGATGCGGAATTGGAGAATGGACAGTACGAAAACGGTGGGAAAGAACACCGCCCGGCAGGTGTAGCCTTTCGGAATTTGGGGGAGTTACGGGGAATAATGGGTCGTTACGGATTTTTAGTGAGGACGAGGCCGACCACTTTGAGTAGGAGGTCATCAAGGCGAGTAAATTTTGGAGTTTGGCTTTTTTAAAGGGATGGTGTCATCAAAGGAATCGATTTCTCCTCTCTCGCTCGAATTTTATTTCAATCTCATTGAATTGTATCCAACTTGCCAACCCCTTTAAAATCCAAGCCCTCCCCCTTTAGGCAACAAGGTACCAATTTATACCCATCCATTGGCCCTTTGGCCACGATGGGCAGCTGTCGATTTTCACGCCTTTGTCCCAATTATTTGGGGCCAATATCTAGCGGGGTGGGACACCTGTTTTTGGGAAGCAGTCCCCGGACATTCAGGTAGATTCGAGGCTCGGGCCAATACCCTTTTGGAGGGCAGTATATTTGTATGGTTTGGAGAGGTTAGAAGAGAGAGAGAGAGAGAGAGAGAGAGAGAGAGAGAGAGAGAGGGAGAGAGGGAGAGCGAGAAAGGCCCTAATGATCATCATAACACTTATCCCGTTTGGATAGGTATCGTCCAGAGCAAATAGTAGTCGATAGGATGGGATAGAAGGATTTGATTGTTAAGAGAAATGCGCGGAAAAGTATGTAATTTTCAATTGCCTACTTCATCTCTCTTGTCTCTATCACTCTCTCGCTCTCTTTTCTAGCTCTTGCTCACTGCCTCGTAGCCAGTTATTCTCATGCTCGATCCATCTAGCCCTGCGCCTTTCGTTGTTTTCTCTCGCCATGTCTCTTTCTTTCTCTTGCCCTAGCTCTCGTTCTCCTCTCTAGGGGTGAAGTGTTTTGAGAAGATGTTTGCCAAACGCAGCTTGATATCACCTGGCCCCCGGGCATGCCCCCTTCCTTTTGGGCCCTTGGAAGCAGGGTCCCCCTCCTCTAGGGGTCACCACCTGTACGCAACCATACGTATTGACAGACGCCCACCCCCGGGACCCAGGGCCAACGAGAAATTGGAAGCCATAAATGATGGTAATGAGCCTGAGCGCAAATAGTGGCCAAATGCCAACCTCGGATATCGGGAAATCGAGCATGGTCGGGTCGCCGAATCTTCGCTCCAACCGGCCTATCCGGAGGTGGAGGAGCCCGAAAACGATGCCGATCAGTAGAAGGAGAACGGCTGAGGGGAGGCAAATGGCCCAGACGGGTAGAGAGACTTCGTCTTTGAGGAATTGTAGTCTGGAACATCTGAAAAAGCTCGAGATGATTTCCAAAAAAAAGGTCTGAATAAATTTCCTAAAGAATTTCTGCTAGCCTGCCCGAAAAAAATTCCGTTAAAATCTCTGCTAGCTGGCCTGCGCACATTTCTCAACCCACAAAAAAATGTTCGAAGGAGTTTTTGGAAGCGCTTTTGGTGAAAATATCACCGAGAATCTCATCTAACCGGCTTGAAAAACCCAAAAATTAACGCTAGTTTGTATATATGCGATCTTTTTGCAAATTATTTCTGCTAGCCTGCCTCGCTCAAAACCCGAAACCAACCTCTGTTTCCGCTTCCCAATCTTGCCCGTCGGCATTTCCGAATACTCGGCGGGCGTCGAAAAATTTGAGGTGGATGGGCAGTCGGCATTCTCGGGCCAGCCCGCCACGACGGTATGGCCGTCACCTAAAGACGTTTTAAAGCGACATTCAAGGCAAAAAAAATGCTACAACTAAAACCAACCATTGACGACGGCACAGCGTGGCATGGCTATCTTCTGAGGGGGCACGGTAGCTGTTGGGAGTGCATTGTAGGGAGCAAGAGAAGCAGGAGAGAAAATTCAAGACAAGTGCCGTGGCGGTGGGTGAGGCTGAAATCGTGATAATACGCTTAAAGTAAGCAGGATAACCTATGGAAATTCATATGAAAAGCGAGAGAGAGGGAGAGAGAGAGAGAAAGAGAGAGAGAGAGAGAGAGAGAGAGAGAGAGAGCGAGAGAGGGAGTGAGAGCGAGAGAAAGATAAATCTAATGAGAAAGAGTGAGAGATCGAGACAGAGGGCCCCTAGACCTGCGGAACTGCTTAAAAATGACTAGTACTACTGGAGAACAACAGCCACACGCCGAGTTTCGCGGGCCCACTCCCCAAAGAAGGGTGCGAACACATAGACGCATGAAGTTTGAATGAGGCCATAGACAAACAGCCCTCCCTAGCCGCCTCCCGATTTTATGCGTGATCTGCATGGCGGGGGGAAGGCCGTGGTGGGACAAGAGGGCCCTCTTCTATTCACCCACTCACGGCACATGCGAACATCCGTGGAATTCGGGGATGAAGCCCTTGGGCAAGTACGTGGTACTATTCGAACGCTAAAAATGGCCCTAGGAGGAATTCGAAGTCTGGACTGGTAGATTTGAGAGTGAAAGGAGAAAGATTATGAGAGAGATATATATAGAGAGAGAGAGAGAGAGAGCGAGATTATGAGAGAGAGTGAGAGAGATAGCGAGAGAGTGCAAGAGAGAGGGAGTGAGAGACCGCGAGAGACCGAGAGCGAGGAGACAGAGAAATAGACCGTGTGACTGAGAAAAATTTTTACAAAACTTGCAAAAAAAAACAGTTTTTACAGCTTCCGGTCACCAGATGGTTCACAGGTCGAGCAGAGCAAACTTACTGTCACGCCGCCTTTAAACCCCAAAATTATCTTAGCCGGACGAAATGGAGCGCAACAAGTCGACAATAGAAGGCACCGCCCTCCCTAGTTTGCCTATTGCGTAACCGATCGTAACGGATAAAAACCGTGGGTTTCTGGTTGGATTGGCCCACCGGCGGGGCAAAGGAGTGGTTGATCGGTCGTGTCTTGATGAATGGGCGAACAATCAGAGGAAACAGCGGGGGAACAGATCTTATCCCCTGGCACTCATTTTTTGGGCAACCCCGGGCCACCCGACAAATTACCCGCCGGGCAGCGAACCGTGTTGGCCTGATCGTCGGACCAAAAAATCTAGCAAATCGGCTGATCCATAAAGTCGTAAAAATAACCTGGCTGCTAATAAATTAAAGCTTCATCGGCAAAATTCCGACACAAAAATTCGGCTGAGGCTTAAATACAGAAAAAGGTGTCTTGAAAAATACCGACAACGCCATATCCTTATAGGTGCAAAAATTAAAGCTTAAAAAGAAAAGTGCAAAAATACCGAAAATATTGGATTTTTGGAATATATCGAAAGCGGAGGTCGTGCGTCGGGCAAGATTGGCGAAAGCTGAAAAATGCCGACAACTCCAAAGAAATGTCTAAAAATTATCTCTTTAATATTGTAAATCATACCTGTCGGCATTTTTTGTTTTGGGGCTGTTTTTGTCGAAATAACGGGTCAGTCAGAATTTTTCGTGTGTAAAAAAAAATTTTAAATTTTGGTTAGTTATCAAATTTTTGTCGGCATTACGGCTTAGGCCCGATTTTCGAATTAGCGATTTTTTAATAAAGTTTTCGAGGCTAAATTCAAAGAATTTAAAGCAACCGCCAGTTGTTCCCGCAATCAAATTGCTGCAATTAAATCCAGACACCCGGGGATGGTGTTGCTAGGTGTGTAGTGTAGTGATTGGAGAGGGTGGATTGGTGGCTGCAGATCACAGCGGCACAGATGAAAGGTGAATTATGGCTGGGGGAATAAATCGTGGTCAAGGCAGACGGAAGGGGGGAGGAGGAGGAAAAGGAGGTGGAGGTGGACAACCTGGGGGCAGCCGTCAAGAGGATGGGGGCGGAGTCGCAGGAGGGGAGGATGGGCCACAAGGGGTGTATGTGTGTACTCATGTCCTCAAAGGGGAGGCTTACCTGGGGGGTGAATGGTCATTGAAATCAGAGTCAAGCACGAGAGTGAAGCTATGTTTTAAAGGGACTTGGAAGGCTTGAGAAGAAGGCTCTTTTTACGGGCTTTCTGCCAAAAATTTCAGAAAGAACGCGAGAGGGAGAGAAAATGGGAAATGATGGGAGATGCAAAATGCGCAAATGCTCGATAAAAAGAGCTAGAAAGAGAGAGAGTGCGAGAGAGAAGGAGAAAGAGAGAGAGAGAGAGCGAGCGAGTGAGTGAGAGAGAAAGAGTGAGAGAGAGATGACGAGGTGATGGATCCAGGGGAGAGAAGGAGAAAGAGAGAGAGAGAGAGCGAGCGAGTGAGTGAGAGAGAAAGAGTGAGAGAGAGATGACGAGAGAAAGGTATCCAGAGTCTCAGAAAACAAGCAAAAGCGAGAGATAGAAAGTGAGTGAGAAAGAGACAGGTAAAGGGTGATGGATCCAGGGAGAGAGTGAGAGAAAGAGCTAGAGAGAGAGAGACCTGGCGTTAACTAAAACAATCGAGCCTGGGACACAAAGACCAATTATGGAACTGGTAGTGGCTGCCCCCGGAAGCTGATTGTGGTTTCAAGCCCTGGCTCATCAGGGGCCGATCGTTATCTGGATCATCGCGTAATCCACCCCCTCAAGACCCCAATTACCTAGGTAAAGAGGGGCTGGTCAGATGAGCCTAACCGGGGATTCACCAAGGTTAAAACATCAAGATTATGACCAAATTCTGCGACTGTTAAAGGCAGGGGGGAGTCATGCTAATTTTACTGTATTCCCCAGCTAACAAAAAATGATAGACACGTCTTGTCCGTCCCTTTAAAACCCCCAATTCCCGGTTGGGAATCCTCGCAACATAGGTCGAAGCCGGGCCGTGTGGTGACTAATTCCGTAAGTCAGTGTGTACCCGAAAACCCAGGTCGGGCCGGCCACCACACCCTAACTAGTTATGCAGGACGTACGCTTCACTGGTTTTTCGCGCGGCAACCCCCAGTGGTATCCGTGTTGCTTCGTCTCGATACGAGACACCTTTTCGGCTTTTCACCTCGCCTATGACCCCCGTGTGAATTTGTGGAATGCGTGAAAAGTCATGGGAAAGAAAAGTGCACGTAAGGTCAGATTTTTATCAGAGACAAGCGGCGCGCTACAATTCGAGCTTGGAACGTCGTTTTGGTTTCTTTTGCATTGGCGGGGGGCAATTTCTCAGGATCTAAATTTTTATGATCAATAGAGGAAAGGTTTTTAGGTTTTCCGATTCCTAAGCGTAAAAACTAAACAAAATTTGCTTGAAAAAATACAAAAACGACCACGACAAAAATTAAATAAAAAAGGTCTAACCTTTTTATTCATTCCCACTTAAAATATTGTTAAATTTTAAGAAAAACTTATTGAAACACTTACTATTACGTTACTAGGGATTTCTGGACTATAGAAATATAGAAATTTGGTTCCCCGCAGCCAAATGCCGACGGCTTCTTCCCGGTAGCCAAAATCCCGACACAACAAACAATGAGTCCAAGTCATAGCAATCTTCTTCTTTTTACAGTCCTTAAATAATCTTCAATTATTGGCCATTTTAAAACCTTTTTACGTTACGATTTAGCGTGTGGGTATTTTGGCTGTCGGCGTTTTCCGCTTGCCGATCCCTTTAATCCGAGGCCTGCGGTTGATCGTCCAAAAAACGGCCCACCCAGCCGTTCGATTGGAGGGCTGTAAAACTTGCTGAAAAACCCGGGAAAGAAGGAGGAGTAGCTGTCGTTAGCCCCGAGCGGGGGGGGGGGGGTAATAAATTTGGGTACCGGGGGCCCGGGAGGGGTGGACGACATCCGGGGGGCAAATTGGCGTACCAAAATCTGCGGGGACCCATATGGGTCAGCGGGTCCATTCTTTTTTGTTGTTTTTTTTGGGGGACTGCGGGGACGGGTTATGACGGGCAGATGATCGGGATCGCTTCGGGAGCTGCGTGATTCATATAAGGGAAGATGAGGCGAAAAAGTGTTCGGCAACTACTTGGCGAGACTGAGTTGCACTATGTGGGACATTCGGGAGGAGTACATGCTTCCAAATGTACAGTTTTTGGTTGTTGAGAGAGAGGAAGCGGGAGAGTAAGAGAGGAAGATAAGAGAGCGAGAGAGAGCGAGAGAGAGCGAGGGCGAGAGAGGGAGAGAGAGAGCGCGAAATAGAAAGAGATAGTGAGAGTATGGAGCGATAAAACTGAGAGGAAGAGAGAGAGAGAGAGAGGGATAAAGAGCGAGAGAGCGATAGAAAGGAGAGAAAAGAGAGAAGAGAGCGAGAGAGAAAGGGAGATCTTTATGGAAATTACGCTGTAAAATGTACACTAAAAATTACTGGCATGCCTATTCAAACTTCTCATTGTCAATCTCGAAAAATTGCCCAAATCAACCGCTCCGCTCAGAAGTTCCGGTCATAAATCTGAACCCGCCGCCCGAACCCGTCCGCATTTTATGAGGTGGAAGAGGTGTGGCGCAAGCCCTCACGGAGGTCACTTCTTCCCTCCGGGATTGATCAATCCGAAAGGTCTTCTTCTAGAAAGGTTGATGGCTGCTGATCAGGATCTTCATCTGATAGCCGCAAGATTGGGCAATGTGGCCTGGGGGGTAGGGCGGAAGGGTCGTTGTTTACCTAGCTGCCCCCTCACTCGAAAAGACCCATATCCGGCCATCAACCCGGTTATTAACGAGTTAAAGGGGGTCGGAAAGGACGAAATGGGATGTAAATTGCGAGAGAATAGAGAGAGAGAGAGAGAGAGAGAGAGAGTAAGAGAGAGCGAGAGAGAGAGAGAGAGAGAGAGGGGGAGAGAGGGAGAGAAAGTGAGAGAGAGCTAGAAAAATTGCGAGAGAGATCTAGAAGAACACAATCATTACGTTAAAATACTAATTACTGTATTACGCCAATGGCGAATGTACGATTTCTAATGCCGCAAAAACTAGTCAACTAGTCAGCTAAATGGTGCCATTCGAACCCCGTGCCGTACCAGATGTTAATGTGTATTTCCGGGAGGGTACCGGGTATCTGACCGGACCACGAATGCAAAGGTGAGTTTACAACGCTCCTCCCCAGAAAATCGGCAGCCATTTACCGGATCGGCAGAAGGCCTAGAACGTTTTAATAAAGGACTCTAAAGGGTAATAATGTGGATTTTTTATGTAGCGAAGATGTCGAAATTTGAAACTCCGATAGTTGAGGGTTTGGGCCCAAAAATCCGACCAGCTGAGGAAAAGACCACGCAGTCCCATCAATACAAACGCCAACACCCAAAATCCCGACTATCGGCTAAAAAAAGCGCCAAATCCCGACAAGCCAAAGGCCCCCAACCCAAAAAACCCCGATTAGCCAAAATTCCGAGGTCCCGCAATCCCATCAAACCAAATGCCGACAAGCAAAAATGTCGACGCCCCGCAATGGCGTGAATCCAAAATGCCCACGCGCCAAACCCCAACATTCAGCCCAAGATACCGACAAGCCAAAATGTCTACGTACCACAATACCGTCGATCCAAACGCCGACACAGGGCATGCCAAAACGACAGCCCAAAATGCCGACGCGCCGAAGTGCCGACCTGGTCCCAAAAATGACATTGGAATCCACCGTACCACCTACAATTTTCACATAGCCTTGAGCACCAGCGAAAACGGGAAACGCTAAATTTTGGCGCCACGCAATTTTTCGTTGTTGGTGAGGGGCGCCCGGCGGGACGCCAATCCGAGCAGACAGCCGGGGAAGAAAAATGGACACAGATTTTTTAAGGGGGTCACGAAATATTGGCCGTTTGGAGTTGATGGGGAGGCTAGCAGGGATTTTTAGAAGTATGCAACCGCGCAACGCAATGTAATTGTCCGTCCGGGATCGCGACGCGACCGCAGCGCGTTGCGTGTCGCGGCGATTAAAATAGCTTTCCTCTCTTAAAAAATTGAACTTTAATCTATCAAAAGCCCAGCACCGGACGGGCATCGAACCCGGGCCTTGCGGGTGGGAAACTGCCCACTTACCATTTAGCTACAGGTCAAAATGGATTTTAAGTTTAATTTTGAATTTTACTAAATTCAAATTGACGTTGAAAATTCGCCTAAAACATATACCGAGGGTATCGATGTAGAATACAGCCTCTCAAAAAGGGGTTGTCGGGGTGGGATTAGACGATTTCTGGGGCCCTCACCCTTCGCGTAGAACAAAGACCCGACAACCCGGGTGATGCAACCACCTAGGCCTCGTCCATGGGCTCCCTTCTATTCTCCACCTGGACACCACAATTCGCACCCCATTTCTTGGGCTATTATATGCTAATTAGGCGATTTGTTACCGAATCGAAGAACACAAATCTATTCGAAAAAAATCGAAAACCTTGAATTTAAGTTCTGGAAGCGAGAGCGAGAGATAGAACGAGAGAGTGAGGGAGAGAGTAAATGAGAGAACGAGAGAGCTAGAGAGAACGAGAGAACGAGAGAGCTAGAGAGAAGAGAGAGAGAGAGAGAGAATTCCAAACCCCGACAGCCTTAAAAATTAAGGGATAGGAGACAGGAAAGGTGGGAGAGACCGGTGCCCCCGGGGGGAGACGCTCCATAAAAGCCGTCCGTTCCATTCGGCTACTACTGACACTGACCAACCCGGACACCCGAGAATGGTACTTGGGAATCGACGAGGAGGGGGCTGCTGTCGATAATCCCATAAAAGCTATAGCGACGTGCGGTGTTACGGAAGGCATTAGAACGTATAAGTTGATGTATCGCCATGTACACCATTGTAATACTACTAACACAGCTTTTTAAGGTTAACTTTGGGGTGTAATTAGCATAAATTGGGACTAGAACCATTTATTAACCCAGAATTCATCAGAATTTCAGCATTGACGGCACCTTGGAGTGTAACTGAAAATGGAAAGATTTCATTAATGCGCCGATCGAAATCCATAGAGATTTTTGACTTGCTCGGCCCTTTAAAATTATGGTAACTAACTGACTCACAATTGGTTAGCTCGATGTTTAGTCGATGCAATCGATGCACGGGCGAATGGGGAGCTTGACATCGCGTGGGGGGAGCAGCATCGTTTCTTGTATTACCTGTAAATTCCAAGGTTGTGGATCAGAAACTAGAGTTTGAGGAGCATAGCTAAATTTAATAAAAGCGGGGAAAAATCGGGTTGGGTGCGCAATCGAAATGCCGCTTTTATACCCAAACCTTATCACGCAAAGATCGGTGGGCGGAAAACGCTGGGAGCGCAATTTTTGCTTGTTTACTGGTTGGAGGGGTGGGGTGATTCGGAAAAGATACACATGAAAATTTATTAAGCAGCTACTAAAAACGGTAATGCTCGAATTTAAAGGTACGACGAGAGATAGAGGGAGAAAAGAGAGAAAGAGAGAGAAGAGAGAGAGAGAGAGAGAGAGAGAGAGAGAGAGAGAGAGAGCGAGAGAGAGAGAGAGAGAGAGAGAGAGAGAGAGAGAGAGAGAGAGAGAGAGAAAGAGATAGAGAGAAAGAGCGAGAGCGAGCAAGAGGAGAGCGAGAGCGAGAGCGAGGGCGAGAGAGCGAGAGAGCGAGATAGGGAGAGAGAGAGAGAGAGTGAGACGGCAATACAGTCAGTGCGATCGTTCGTTTGCCGCTTTGATTATCTATATCGGCGCATCAATGGCAACGATCGACTAAAGAACCGCCAATCGACGCATTTCCCACCGAATACGCGCTGAAAAGTTTACTGTTTGCTCAAGGGCGACTTGATTAAGTTTCGGCCAAGTATATTTGAGGTGTTAAATAAAACCAGTGTACTGGAGCAAGGGCAAAATATCATAGCGTGATCGGATGGCAGGTTGCCAGTGTGACCCGACATGCAGGGGTCATGTTGTTTAGATAGCTGCCCGGCCGGATGTGCAGTCCGGGGCTACAGTCAAGCCACTCGATCCATGTATGCCACACTGCAACAATAACGGGGCGGCTTTTCGTTCCGTTTGAGCTGGCTTGGGCTACCTTGAGGCTGGCTTCCGCTTATGGGTGGGCTTCGGCGTCGTTTGACTTCCCTGAAGCTTCGACTTGGGCTTCGGCTGGAGTTTAGGCTTAGGCTTCGGCCTTGCCTTTGGCTTTGGCTTAGGCTTAGGCGGTGGCTTCGTCTTTGAATTTCGCCTTGGCTTATTTGGGTTGTAGGTTTTTGTCTCGGGTTTAAGCTTAGGTTCAAGCTTAGGCCATTTTAATAGCTATTTTAGCTATTTTAAACTAGTTTCTCCGTCTAATGTATCGTTTTTGGCCCGATATTCTCTACTACCGGACGGTATAAAATAATCTGAATGACCGGCGATATTGATCTGTTTTGATAGCATCCTCTTTTTGCCCGGGTCGACCCCTCGCCGCGCCACCCGCTCTCCCCTCGCCATTGACCCCAGCCATAAATAAGCGGCTGTCGCTTTTTGAGTTCCCACAACACCCCACAGCACTCACGTACGCAGTATAACTGTACAGATTTTTATTTGCGAGTCGAATTATCGTGTTTTAATCTTGAATTTAACGTTTTTACGCTTAGTTTTCAATTGCCTGATAAATAACAGCTCAGACTTCAAAAATTACGTCTTAAACGAGCTAATAAGGCATACTGAAGCTTTAAAACAAAACTCCATATCTTCCTGACCATCTTCCAAAACTCAACGCCAAAAAGCAAAAAATTCTTCCGTTGCCGGGAATCGAACCCGGGCCTTATGGGTGAGAGCCATAAATCCTAACCACTAGACCACAACGGAGGATGGGACGGAGGGCGGGAGAGGGGCTTTTGAGGGGTGGCTGCTTCCCGCCAGTCAAAGGGCACGGCTGCCCCAGAGGCTGGCGCCCAAAGTCTGCACTTGGACCCCGGGCATGCTAATTCGTAAATTTTCGCAGATATTCCGCCTTTGAGATGTTAACGCATTCTTAGATAATTGATAAAATTTTATCTAATGCGACTAACCGAATAAATGATTTTTTTAGATCGTCTATATTAATGGATTTAAGTAGATTTTTAGAACCAAATTTCTTTAAAAATTTGCGTTTTTTTGTAATGTTGAAAAAATTTACTCTAGTTATATGTTAGAGCAATAGACGACCGATACAATTTTCGGTTTTCGGCGCACTAATAGGACTTATAACCGAAACGTTGGAGCAAGGGGAATTTTAAACAAATTGTTATCAATGATCATAGGCGCGATCGATTTTGCGTTAATGGCGCATTAATAGCCTTTCAAGCAGCTTTTGCACGGCTAATTTACAATATTCCAAGATTTGGGGATGTTGAAATTCTGAAATGCAGAATTCTGAACCTTTCAAAAATCTTGAAATGTCGCCATTTTGAAATAATAATTAAGTATTTCGATTGCCATTTTTCTATTTTCCATATTTTGTTCCCAATTCCCTTTGCCCATCTATCAATATATCTGATCACGGCTTCACCGACAAGTCTAGACGATGAATAATTCATTTCCGATTCTCTGGCTTGTTCCCGGGATGCAGATCTTGGGATCGATATGGGTCTGGGGCCCGGGGACACGGCTCTGATTCATCGCACCCCCAATTTCCCTGAAATGCACCTGGAATGTCGGCGCAAAGTACGCACGGGCGGACATTTGCTGTTTTTTGCCATAACGCAGGCCCCGGAAGACATTAGATTAGACCTCAAACTCTATTCATGATTAGATACCTCCGTACGTGGCTCATAGCTTTGCCAGTTACGTCATGAAAATTTGAATTTTATCGTTCCTAAAGAATCTTTGCAAGTCCGCCGATTTTGATCAAATTGCTAGAACAAAAGAGCTGGATTTAAAAAAATATGAAGAACAAGTGCCAGCTGGCCCACTAGCGGATTTCAAATTCAAATCTAATCTTCAAATCTCAAATTGCCCCTGTATTGTTCATCCTATTCTGTTTTCTATTTTCACGTGATACGGTATGAATTTTTGCGTGTCCAGATGGGCAAGAAAAATGCGCGGGAGCTCGAGCCGCTCGACAGAAAAGTTGGCGATCCGGAAGTGATCGATGCGGATGGAGAAGCTGGGGTAAGGTCTCTCTTTCGCTCTTTCTCTCTGTCTCTCTTTCCGTCTTTCTCTCTCTCTCCCTCTCTCTCTCTCTCTCTCTCTCTCTCTCTCTCTCTTCGCCTTCATCAAACTCAGAATTCAAAACGGGCAAGTGGGCAAATCTTCAAAAAAACCTTAATTCCAGGGTCTCAAGAAGAGCATGACCCTCTTCAACGGGGTGAGCATCATCGTGGGTTGCATCATCGGCTCCGGGATTTTCGTGTCACCGACCGGCGTCCAGGAGCGTGAGTGTTGTTTTACAGATATTTTGTTAAGATACAGATTTATATACATCCAAAAATCGTGAGATTCATCGTCAACCGTAGTGGGGCGTGGGGAGCGGCTTCAGGCAATTTAGCTGAGCAGGCTTTGCAGGAAAGAGTCATGGGTCTCGTTGTGGTTTAGGCCGGCTTTTGCTAGAAATGATGGTTTATGGGAGAGAGAGAGAGAGAGAGAGAGACAGAGAGACAGAGAGACAGAGAGAGAGAGAGAGAGATGCAGAGAGAAAAACGCTATGATAAAATCTTTATTTACCTTTCAAATATCTCTGAACCCCATCCTTCAGCCGCCTCCTCCGATGATCATATTTCACAGCCTCAATAATCACATCATAGATCTCCTCCTTTGCCCTCTGTCCCCACAGGAAATCATTGTGGTTGAAGTCCTTTAGCTTCCTTAAATTGCCAGTATCTTTCCAATCACTCCCAAGGTGTACCTCTTCAACCGGATGTGCTTTCCGTCAATTTGACGCAATATAAAGCCCTCCACACCTTCGGTGGTAGCCAGCCAATCCGAGTCTGAGTAGAAGAGGTACGTCGGCACGTCAATGTTCGACAGTTTGAACTCGGGTGGGTGAGGCTGCAGCACGGGGTTATCTCTATCCCTCTCTCTCTCTATCTCTCTCTCTCTCTTTGTCTCATTCTCTTCCTGTCTATCTCTCTGTTACTCTCCCACGCTCGCTCCCACGCCCTCTCTCCCTTGCTCACTCTTTCTATTTCCCTCTCTCTCTCCTCTCTCTCTCTCTCTCTCTCTCTCTCTCTCTCTCTCAGCACACCTAGCTTCTCACAGGCGCCGCAAGACCATAATCATCAGTCGTGCCTGCCTTGCGCGTTCCTTTAAAGGACTCACAAGGCAACAAAATCGACTCCTTCCAAGTCTGCCTCTCGACCATACACCCACCATATTGTAGATCATCTTGCTCTTCTCCACCCCCATATCGTAGGGGCGCATCCGGCCGTACTTGACCATCTGTGCGTAGTGCACCAGGTTGCGCCACGACGTGCCGGCCGGGTTGTGCGCCAGGTAGATGCCGATGCGCGTCTTGTTCAGCTGGTTCGAGTCGGGGCCCGAGACCTGAATGAGGGTTTGCGCTAATAAGAGCAAACGAAAAGGCTTTTAGCGGAAACTGCGTTAGGGCTTTGTGCGTCACTCGTCGCGGGCGCGCGTCGAACCATACCTGATAAATAAAATCCTCGCATATCGGATTCTTCATCTTCTTGTCGCACAACATGTCCGTCAAGAGCCGCGTGAACATGTTGTTCGGCAGGAACTCGTGGTCCCCGATCATCTCGTAGAACAGCTACAGGTTGTTTGGTAACGGGTTACTTGGCATTTGGATACCTTCAACTGGGGATACGCCTCCCCGATGGTGTGGAACATTCCCTTCACGTTGACCAGCCTTGCCACGGGGGCCAGCGCGAAGAATTTCCGAATTTTTCGGGCAAACACGGCGTCGGTGGCGAGCTTGGCGAACATGGTGAGGGTGCCCTGGCTGTGGCCAACGTAGTATAGCTGGAATTTTTCGATGATGGCGTTTTTAAGGATGTTGTCTCTCTATCTCTCACTCTCTCTCTCACTCTCTCCCTACCTGTTCCTGTTGTGTAACGTTCAACACCCCGTCTACCATCGCATCCAAGTCGTATCGCGCCATTTCTTCCCAAGAAAATCTGGAATTTCGAGGTTTAAAGGGACTGTGACAGCAAGCTACTTACCTCCAGAATCTCGATTCTTTTGCGTCCATAGTATAATGCGTTTTCGAGTAGGTATTCCCGCGCATGTTTCCAAGCCAGACGTCAAATCCGGCGTCGGCAAAGACGAAGCCTTAAGGTCATCTATCTTTCTCTCCCGCTCTCTCTCTCTCTCTCTGTCTCTCTCTCTTTCTCTCTCGCATCCTTACCTGCACTCTGACTCGGCAAATTCAGCAGCCAAATCGAGCTGGTACATAGCAGTCCGTGCTGAAGCAAGACGACAGGTCTCGGCTTCCTCGAGGGACCTGGATGAAGTCAAGCAAAAAGCTAATATTTTCCTACCTTTTCTGCCATACGGTATCCGGTGTAGAGTCAAGATATATCCATCCCTGGTGACGACATTATACTCCTCCACCGGATACCCCCAATGGGTGATGATCTCGGGCTGGAATTTGGTGGGTTGTAGCTTGAAGTTTGTAGTGACAGCTTTGCGCTTTTTTCTCTGCATTTAATAGCGTCCGTTTATTAACTACTGTATAGTGTAGCGTTTCTGTATCGTGTAGTCCGCAAGCGCATGGCCCTTGTTTGTAGTCTGTAGTTTAGCGTCTATAGCTTCTAATATCCCCCGAGACGGTTTTTACTAGCCCCAAAGTTAATTAAAAGATTTTAAAGTTAAAGCCAGAAGCTAAAACCACTGGAAACGAAGCTTTATTGGAATGTAATGTACAATTGAGGCCCGGAAACGTAAGGTATGGCTGAATATAACTGACCACCGTCATCAGGGCCTCCGGGTCGACGGTGAAATTGACGGGGGCCATCAGGGCTGAGCCATTAAAAGAGTTCATCATCCACCTCGGGTCCATCGTTGGAATGGGTTGCGGGGGTGGGGGTGTTGGAAAGGTTGGCAGTGTCCCGAGTTCAAAGCCATTTCGAAGGGGAGAAGGGGTGGGGAAGAGCGGGTTTGAGCCTGAAAAGTATTTTTGGCAAAAAAGCGGTTTTCTGGGATTTTTCCCTGGAAATTGGCTCAATATTAGACGTATTGTTTCCAAAAAAAATTGTAAGTAAAGATCGAAATTACGGTTATTTCGTATTTCCTCTCATTTTAACTTTTTTAGGGCTCAAATTAAACACAAGTTTTCTATAGGCTTACCGAGAGAAAATGGTGGCTGGCTTGGCGTAATAAAGGGAGGCAGAGTCGGCGGGTTTTTCGGTAGATATTCCTGAAAAAATTTGAATATCAGGATTGC
Source organism: Mesorhabditis sp. LJ9110 (assembly GCA_038088335.1). Classification (NCBI taxonomy): domain Eukaryota; kingdom Metazoa; phylum Nematoda; class Chromadorea; order Rhabditida; family Rhabditidae; genus Mesorhabditis; species Mesorhabditis sp. LJ9110. The sequence goes on along the minus strand of JBBGBA010000024.1, from coordinate 396,331 downwards.
GTAACCGATTCCCCAAAAAATCCATGCTAGACTGCCGTAAGTGCGTAGCATGTTTTAGGCTTAAGTCTCAACTGCAGTAGGCTTAGGTCTAACAAGAAACATCGGCTTCAGCTCAAGCTTGGGCGTGGTTTTAAGCTTAGGTTGGCTTCGCTTAGATTTAATCTTCTGCTTAGGTTCACGCTCAGGCAAAGCTTAGGCTTAACGTAGCGTAGGCTTAGGTTTAGGCTCAGGCTTAGGCTTAAGCTTACACTTAGGCTTAGCTTAGGCTTATGATTAGGCTTAGTCACTGGCTTAGGCCTAGGCTTACCCACCTTGAACCAATCGGCCGTTTTCTCGAATATTGTGTCGAGGTCGTTCTGGCCCGCGGCCATGCAGAAGAATAAAGATGGCGTTAGCAGATGAAGGCATCGCATCGGATGGGCTTGGCAGAGCTAAATTTCGGCTTCTATACCGTATCGCCGCCCCGCCCACCACGTGGATGCCAAAAGGGGATTCCCCGTACCCTCTGCACGCGATGATGCAAAAGTTGTTTTTATTAGCCGATGGCTGTGTGGAAGATCACGAAATTAAAAGTTCAAAAACAAGATCAGGAGAGGAGGGAGCCGGAAACGGTTGGGAAATTGGGGTTGATGTCTGGGTTTGGGGCGGCTTCGGGGCTCGGAAGCTAAAAATAGGTATTCTTATGAAATCCAGGTTTTTTTGGAAACAGCACTTGCGGTGGCGAAAATTCTGTATTGGTCCTAAACGTTGGGAGATTGGACTTCGAAGACTTCAAGAAATTCAACAGCAGAGAGAGGGAGAGAGGGAGAGGGAGAGAGAGGGAGAGAGAGTGATAGATAGGGAGAGAGATACCGAGTTAGAGAGAGCTAGAGAATATTTAGAATATTTGAAGTTAAATTGGATGCTTTTTTAAATAAATTGGAGCTGATTTGGACAAATTTCGAGGCATTTGATAGCAACTAGTACGAGATATGCTTCCAAATACAAAACTGCGCGCAGTAACACACCCTCAAAAATCCTAGAAACTCTGCCGACCCGGTTTTATAGCACCAGGACCGGATTGCGCAACCCGAAAAGTGACCGGCAAAGGGACTTTTTTGGCAATTGGGAGTGGAGGGTGGGCTAGCGAAGAGAATTGTGGAGGTAGAGGGCAGGGGGACAGCGGGTAGGGGAGGATGATCCGGATATCCGAGGGGGAGGATGGAACCAGAAATGGACCGATCAGGGGGGATGGATGGACTGTGTGGAAATGACTGGCTTCTGACCCCGTTTCTCTTTCTGGCACTACTTGGATATCTCGCTCTCATTTCCTTCGCCCTTTCTGCCTGTCTCTCTCTCTCTCTCTCTCTCTCTCTCTCTCTCTCTCGCTCTCGCTTCTCTCTCTCTCTCGCTCTTTTTCTCTCTCTATCGCTCTCTCTTTCTCTTTCTCTCTATCTCTCTCTCCCTCCCCAGGTGTTTAGCGGATAAGGCCTAGATAAGAGATGGATATGAGCATTAACTTGTTTTTGAGCATCAACACCAGGGAGCAGGAGCTTGCGGAAAGTGGAAAAAATTTAGAAGCCGGGGCGCCTCCCGTTCACCGCGATCGGCGCGTACTGCTACGCGGAACTGGGAACCTTGATCAAGGTACGGTACCTTGCTACGTTATTGTGTACCCGCGTTGATACGGGGTGTAATCAGTACTCAAGAGTAGCAACTGTAAAGGGCCCGACGTCTTGTGTAGAAAATTAGGGGGTCGACCTCCTCGTTCAGTGAGTACGGTAGTGTACAGTAACCACATTTATGACCCCTACAGAAATCGGGCGGTGACTACGCGTACATCATGGAGGCGTTCGGACCCTTCCTCGCCTTCCTCCGGCTCTGGATCGAGGCCATCGTTGTCAGGTAGACATTTGACTTTGCCTTCAAGGCCCCTTTAACCCTTGACAATTCCACGTTACAACAAATTACGCAGGCCGTGCACGGTGACGATCACGGCGCTGACTTTTGCCATCTACATCCTCCGCCCGTTCTTCCCGAATTGCCCGCCACCGGAAATGGCCCCTGAACTGCTTGCCGTCTGTCTGATTGGTGGGTGAATACATTAAAAAGTTACATTTAATTTATGAAATAACCAGGGTTGAAAAGCCGCTTCGCGACTTTTCAACCTGGCCTTCTGATCCGATGATATTCTGTACTTGCATTTTTTCATGAATCACCCATGCCGAAAAATGAAAAACATCCCCTTCTGTCCCTTTATATAGGCTTTCGCCACTTCCGGCGCATGCAAATTGCTTCCTAACAAAGAGGGGGACCCGGATTTTCATAAAAACGTAATTTTAATGTCGAAAATAGCACTTTTTGTAAAATCTCGTATGTGTGCAGTCGTGTCATGACCATTACGCACCTTTTGGCGTATCAAACATACCCTTAACTTCCTCCCCTATCGAGATACGACTGGAACATAATGACGGAAGTTGCATGCAAAGTGGCACACACACACACACACACAAACACTATTTTTTTATATATAGTAGGATAGTAGGATTATAAAAGTTAAAATTAATTTTAAATTGAAAAATCTAGTAATTCTTAGGGTATTAAATATTGCTATATGTAATGTGTTATTAGCTAATTTAAGTATTTAGGAATTTAAACCGTTCTTAAAAATATATTAATGACCTTAACTTTAAATTCTAATTTCCATTTCAGTCCTGATGACGGCCATCAACTGCATCTCCGTACGGGCGGCCACCTTTGTCCAGGATACTTTCACTGTCGCTAAGGTGATAATCCTGATGATGTACCTTTTAAACCAGTCGCCTGCTTGGCCGATTGGTAGTGGGCTCGCCTCCCACCTGCAAGGTCAGGGTTCGACCCCCGCCCGCGGCAGAATTTTTGCCTTTTGGCCAGTTTTTTAGTTTAAACTTTAAAGCTAGAAAACGATCGATCTTCGAGAGTTTCTAACTGCAAAACTTAAAAATTCAGGTATTTGCCCTGTCGATGATCATCGTCACCGGCGCGTATCTGCTGTGCACAGGTTGCAGTTTGAGCTTTTTGACTTCACTACGCATTTAAAATATGTAAAGTTACCTGAATAAATTCTTAGGAAAATCGCAATACTACGACTCGTTCAACCCGCTGTTCGAGAACACTTCCAAGGACTTCACCACGATGTCATTGGCCTTCTACTCGGGGTTGTTCGCCTACTCGGGCTGGAATTTCCTGAATTTTATCGTCGAAGAGATGAAGGACCCGAAGAGGTGGGGATTCTACTCAGTTAACTGAGTCTTGAAAGGGATCTCCCACTAGCCATCGCCATCTCGATCTCGTCATGCACGATCATCTACTTCCTGACGAACGTCGCCCTGTACACAGCCATCTCGCCGGACGAGATGTTGGAGAGCCCGGCGGTGGCTGTCGTCAGTTTTTAACAGTTTTTGCTTTTTTAGCTGGGCTTTAGCTATTCGCCAACAAACTCTTCGGGCCGCTCGCTTTTTTGATGCCAATTTTTGTGGCATTTTCGACGATTGGGTCGTCGAACGGGCTGATTTTGACGTCGTCGAGGTGAGAGAGAAAGAGAAATCGAGAGAGAGACAGAGAGAGAGAGGCAGGGAGCGCGAGACAGAGAGAGACAGTGAGATATCCACTTTTGAGACTCTTCTACGTGGGTGCCCGTGAAGGCCAAATGCCCGAAGTGTTCACGATGATCAACAAACAGACCGGAACCCCGATTCCAGCCGTCCTGCTTACGGTAGTTCCCCTAGAACGCTGAAGCCATTTTTCAGGGCCTCCTCTCCATCATGTACCTGGTGCTGTCGAAGAACGTCTACGCGCTGATCAACTACATTCAGATCAGCTACTGGCTGGCCATCGGGGCGGCCATCGCCGCTTTGTTTTATTTGAGGAAAACCATGCCGGATGCGCCGCGGCCGATTAAGGTTTGTGAAGGGTATCTCTCTATCTCTCGCTCTCTCTCTCTCTCTCTCTCTCTCTCTCTCTCTCTTTCTTTCTCTCTCTCTCTCTTTCTTTCGCTCTCGCTCTCAAAATCTATAAAATTAGGTAAACCTCATCTGGCCGGCCATCTTCTTCATCGGCTGCATGGCCCTCGTCTTCATCCCAATCTTCGCAGCCCCCGTCGATACTGGTATTTTCCCCTTGCGGTTACGGTAACCCGGCCGCCCTTTAGCCATCGGCCTGTGCATTATGCTGACCGGGGTCCCGGTGTACTTCATCTTCATCGCGTGGAAGGGGAAGCCGAGATGGGTGCAGAAAATGACGGGTAGGTAGCGAGATTCCTTGAATCCTTTCATAAAGCGACAGCGTAGAAATGAATTAAAATTCAATAAAAATACTATTATTGTTAATAATAAAAACTAAAAATTGAATATTTCACCGGAATTTGTGGGTCTTAGAAATTTGGACGTCTTCAAGCGGTTCAACAGACAAAAAAGCGTAGTTTTTGAAGTATAACATAACAAAATTAACGATTAAAAAGTCTCGATGAGTTTTTTATGTAGCGACATCTTCGAGCAGTTCACAGGCCAGAAACCCTCCAATTCTCGATGGCACTGAAACAAAAAACCACATTAGACGTCCTTAAGAAACTTCTTTTAGAAATTTTCTTTGGAATTTCGCGACGTCTTCGAGCAGTTCAACCCCAGAAACCTTCATGCTAATTTTAGAATCGACCACAATCTTCATCCAGAAGCTATTCATGGTGGTCAACGACGAGAAGACCCAATAGATGTCCGGGAAACCCCCGTCGTTCTTTCAGGTGTCCCCTGCCTCACTCACTTCCGGTACGAGTTCAAAGCCTTCAGCGTATCTCAATAAATTTCACTTTATTTTTATGAGTAAAATTATGCAAAATTATATATGCAAATCAAGGACAAAAAAAAACCATGAAATCGTTGTATTGCACCAGAGGAAGTCATATTGCGTCTCTCTCTCTCTCGCCACTCTGTCTCGCTTTCTCTCTCTCTCTCTCTCTCTCTCTCTCTTTCTCTCTCTCTCACTTCACGTCGGCTTCTCTTTGTTTTTCGAGTTCCCGTAGTAGGTCCAGTAGAAAATCTAAGCGTTTAGAGATTACCGTATTTTTGGTACTTTTGGCTAATTTGCATACGAAGACTTCCTCTACATAAGTTAATTGAAGATTGAGTTCAAAACCCACGTTAAAAGCCAAAAACGATAGCGGAAACATGATGCTGCTGATCTGGTCGATGCGCTCGGGCGGCCAGTTTGAACCGGTTCGGCGCTTCCATTTACTGTCTGAAATGTTTGCATTTTTGCCTGAACGGGTTGCGGATGCGTCGCGTGTGCGTTACGTTAATGCCATTTAACTTTTGTTTTCCTTAGAGCCTAGAAAGCTCTGGATCTCCAATGGTTTCTTCTAACCGGCCGTTGGCCAGGAAATAGCTTTTCCTATCTCACCCACCTTTCTTGGGCTCACTCTTACAAGCCGCCGGGAGCATGAACCGTTTTTCGTAAAGGCACAGTCCTTTTGGTGAGGCTTCATAGGCTTCGCTCTAAATTGAAGGATTTCTCTACCTCTCTCTCGCTCTCTCTCTAACTCTCTCGCTCCCTCCCTCACGTTCTCTCTCAAAATCCCGTACTACCTACCTCCTTCCGCTTCGGACTCTTCGGTTTCGGCGGCATCTCGCGCACCTTGTAGCCGATGATCGCCAGCTCTAACAGCGAGCAGAAGATGAACGTCATTGACACCAACATCCAGACATCTATAAAATTTTGGCAGGTATTTCCAGGGTAATCTACCAATTGCTTTGACGTAGGAGACACGCGGCAGATTCCGCATAATGTTGCCGAACTGGAAAATCATCGCCAGGAGGGCGTTGACGCCCAGCATCGTACGAGCAGGGATGGCTCTCGGGCCAAGCGAGAAGGAGACCCAACTAAATAGGGGGTATGAGAGAGGAGAGAGAGAAGAGAGAAGAGAAGAGAGAGACGGAAAGAGAGAGAGAGAGAGAGAGACTAGAGCGGGAGAGAGCTAGAGCGGGAGAGAGCTAGAGCGGGAGAGAGCTAGAGCGGGAGAGAGCTAGAGCGGGAGAGAGCTAGAGAGCGAATGTGAGAGAGACAGAGAGCGAGATAGATATTGGGAGAGAGAGAAGAGAGAGAGAGAGAGAGAGAGAGAGAGAGAGAGAGCGAAATAGGGAAAGAGAGAGACCTGAAAGCCCTACTTCGTCATGGATTTCTACGAAATTCTAGCTTTGCACAATTCGACTTTCTACCTTCTTACCCACCTGATAAATATCGTGAGATATGTCGGAAGATACGCCTGCATAAAATACCAAATATAACGGCGCTCAAAAACGAGCGTGAGATGCAGCTCGTCCCACATTCCCGCGGGGTACGGCTATAAAATACGGTTATCCAGCAAAATTTATTTAATTTATTCAGCGTTTTCCCCTTTAAATGAGCCGAAAAGGCATGGCTACGGATTCCAAATAAATTTTGTCGCGCCGCGGAACGCAACGCGTCTACGTCTGCGCCGCTGTCTTGCGTGGCGGATTTCAACTCTGTCTCTACGGCCACGCGGAGTATACGTTGCGTGTCGCGGGCTGCAACTTCGTTTCCGAAACAGCCAAGAATCCATAGCGATGCGTTGCCTTTCCCTTTAGAAACGAAAAACCAGGCTCACCTCTTCTTTTTGCATCGTTCGAATGCCGACAAGCGTGAAATCTGGGAGCGTGATTTCCGCCAAAGTTCTCACGGCAGTTCCGTCATCGGTTGTCCATCGCATTTTGACTTCTTGATTGTTATAATTGAAACTAAGATCTCTATGGCTTATACGGATGGCATATACCTTTCATAAATCAACCCGCACTCCTGGATGTCCATCGGAAAATCGGCTAGATCAAGGTAGCATGGGCCTTTGACGCGGACGCGCTGGAAAGAGGGTTGATCGCTCTTTTGGCTCTCTCTCAATCGCTTTCTCTCACCCTCTTTTTCGCTCTCACTCCCTCGCTGTGTCTCTCTCACTTTCTCCCTCTTCGCATTCTGTCTCCCCTTCGCTTTGTCTCTCTTTCTCTCGCTCTCTATCTCTCCCTCTCACTCGCTCTCTCGCTTCAAAATAAACTTTTTCAACCTACATAATTAACCATAACAGTCCCATTCGGATAGAGCATCAGAAATATACTCCGAAAGGGCGAGTCGTGAATCTGGGCCACCTTGCTGTTGATGAAGCAGCTATTCGGGGTCCACAGCCGGTCGAGCACCTAGATACCCGGATGCGAAATTCATCATTAAAGGGCCAAGGATGTCAGGCCATGGATTTTTCCGCGACCGCGACACGCAACGCTTCTTCTCCTCCTCTCTTCCCGCTCTCTCCTTCTACTCCTCGCCATCCATAGCTATGCCTTACATGCCCCTTTAACCGCCCGTGTCCCATACCTGATGATTCAACGACAAATTCCCCTTGCACGGGTTGAGGTGCTCGAACCGCAGCGACGGGTCGTGCCACGTCTCCGTGATGTAGATGTCCATCTGAAAATTTTGAGCTTCAGCTGCTTCAGTCCGCCCACCTCGAAGTCGTTGGTCATCTCGTCGATAGACGAGATGGCCTGGATCCAAATCTCCACCGACACCGTCATCCCGTCATCTTCTAGAAGTTCAGAAAGTGCATTAGATACGTCAGTAGGGCTTACTCGGAATTCGAAACTTGTTGTAGCCGGTCTCATTGACAAGCTTGTCGATGATGTCGGTGTCTCGAGAGCAGTTCCGCTTCGTCGGATCTTCGCTAAAATTTTAAAGTTTTAGGAGGCAAAGATGGTTTTCTCCGGTTGCATTAATGGTAGGACTGAACGAGTTGAAACGACCTACAGGTGATGAACATCATGTTCCTCTTCGACCGACAAATTGTAGTCGTGGTCGATGACTACGGTAGATAGGACGGCCTGCAAAAAGGCATAATAATCCAGTTTAAAGGAGCGTGTCGTCAGCGTAAGTATCAAATTCCTGTCAAAATACCGACAGCTAAAATGCCGACAAGCAAAAATTACGACGCTGAAAATCCGAATCGATACGGACCCTGGTGCCGGCATTCTTGTTGTCCGCTTTTGAATGTCGCTATTTTCAATGTCGACATTTTGCTTGTCGGCATAATCGACGTCGGTTTTTTTTGACTGTCGGCTTAATGTCCGTTTCTGTCCGTGTCCGTTTTTATTTTTCCTGTCGGTATTTTGCATGTCGGCATTTCGCCACCACATCGACAAACCCACCTGAAACACGAGCGAAATAAACGGCGCCGACTGCCACATCGGACGGTTTAGACCATTTTTCTGGAATTTCCAGTTCCACGGAGCTGCTAGATAATTGAAGGATTAGCGATTTTTACATAAAATTTGAAAAAGTATACGAAAATCAGGATATATATTTAAACCTGTAGATATTAAATTGTCAAAATGGTGAAAGCCAAGGACGAGCCATAGACGCAATTTTTCTAAAGCGAAAATGTTTCCTCTCCCCTGTGACTCTCAAAATTCGAGGCGTTCGAATTTCCGGCGCGCGCCCGGGGGCCAACATTGGAAGTGGACTTCCGGGGGGTAGGGGGAAGGGCCGGAAATCCAGACGAGGAGTCAGAAGCTTTCATAACCGAGAGGGAACACCTTTCGAAGGGTCGTAAAAACCTCACGCAACTGGAGTTTCGGTAAGTGGAGCCGGAAGATCGAGCAGAGAGCGTTTGGGATTAAAGGGATTAGGACAAGGACTGATTTTCCTGATCCGGGAAGAAGCTGGCAGATTTTCCTGGGGATTAAAGGAGCATGACAGGCCAAAATTGCTTCTTAAAACAGAAATAACGAGCAGGGGGGGGGGAAGGTCTAGGGCCATTCTTGGGGATTAAAGGGATGGTGACAGCTAATGGAAAATGGAAAAGTAATTGAGGGCAACGGGCAGAGACTCTTGGGAGTCCGCCTGGGAGCAATTGCCGATGACCAAAAATCCACGCTGCTCTCTGCTAGCCTGCTCTTGTAATTAAAGGCATTGGCAAGGCATGTCTATGGATTTTTGCTACGGTCTAGATAGAGGTCAAATTTGTCACACGACGCGGATTTGACGCCGCGACACGCAATGCGTGAAATCTACATAATCCATTACGCTATGAAAAAGCAATTAAATCCATGTCCTTGTCTTTTCCATACCTTTAAATCGCCGTAAAAATCGCAACAAACGTCGACGTTTTGTGCCGTTTTGGCGCTTCTACAAGCTAAAAAGTACCCTTTTTCTCGGCTTGAAACAAGGCCTAAAATGCCCTTGGCCATGTCGAAAAGCACCCACTTGTCGGGAGTACGTCCAGGTAGCGCTAGAAAAAGCGGGCGCTCCCCCGGGGTAATTGCCCTCTCGACCCCTGACCGGACGAGTCAGAGCCCCGGGGGGTCCCGCAACGAAAACATTCCAGCCCGGTGCGGGAGCGGTTGCCGTGTGCCGACAATTATCCACTTGTGGCCCTAGGGCCCGGCCACGAATTGCCACCTAGTCGACTTTGGGCACTACTTGGAGATGTTACGGCTTCTGGGAAAGGCGGGAGAACCAGGAAGGAGCTTGGAAAATCTGTCATTAAAGGGACGGTGAGGGTATAATGGATTTTTTTTGTCGATTTTGGAGGGATCGTGGTGTGTACGCGTTTCCTATCTTTCCATTGCGTAATGGCTTGCGATCCTTAGAAAATCGCAGGCGACCAGCACACGTCACACAAGCTGACGAGACCCTGGCGAACCAGGGCGTCGATGCTTTGCTCTCTAAAGGGACTAGAAAGCGCTTGCATCGACCATGTTTGTTTACTAGGCCATGGCAGCTACGATATACGGCAAAATCTGTTGTTCAAAAAAAATTTGTTGGTGTCCCTGTCGTGACCCAGCGAAGACTGGCGTCGATCCCTGGGCTTTTAAAGGGGCTAGAAACCGGAATAATCGACCCAATCGGTTCCCTAGGTCTCGACAAGCACGCGCGATTATTTTGGTGTGCGAGGGTATTACTGTGATTTAGTTTTACGCTGCAAAACCAGGCGTCGAAAGCGGTCGTTTTAGCGTTTCCTAGTCCCTTTACTCTAAATGTAAAATTTCTAAGGGAAAAACCGATTTTTTACAATTTTATGAAGGATTACGGTAAGCTGGGCTAAACGGCTCGAGGCTAAAATGGGCACTCAACCCTTGTATAGCAGTTAGTCGTGGCTGAACAAAGCCGGGGCCGGTGTGCAAAAATGGGCCTTCTCCCGCCGTCCATAGGAATGAGCCGTAGCCCCCCCCCCCGCCACATAAGCATATCACTCGCCGAAAATGCGCCCAGGGCTGTCCCTGCCGGTGAGTTTAGTCGTCATCAGACTTCTCTCATGGGAATGTGGGGTTCAGGAAAATGGATGGGGAAGGGCAGATCCACTTTTCTGGAGGGCTTCATCTGACTCAAGTCTTGTCACAGGTGGTCTTAGGCTACGGCTTGGGCTTAGCTTAGGCTTAGGCTTCGCTTACTCTGAAACTAGGCCCTCGCTTATCATTAGTGCGTTAATCTATTCAGAAATGCTGCTAAATTCAGCCTCGCTAGTCCCCTAAAGCCCCGTGAAGCCCCAAAAATTCGGCTTGAAGACGTTGGCGGGACTATAGGTTGGGATGGGAGAGCCTGGGAGGTTGTGTGTGGCGTCTCCGTTCCATTAGTCTGGCTGTCGACGTTGATTTGACATGAGGTATCCAATAAGGGACACGGGAGAGAGAGCGAGAGAGATGGAGAGTAGGAGATAGGGAGAAAGAGAGAGCGTGAGATAGAGATAGAGAATCAGCGAGAGAGGCAAAGCGAGAGACAAAGCGAGAGAGAGTGAGAGAGAGAGTGAGAGAGAGAGTGAGAGAAAGAGAGAGAGAGAGAGAGAGAGAGCGAGTGTGAGAGATAGGGAGCAATATATAGCGATAAAGAGTTGTGGAGAGTCAGAGGAAAAAAATGCAGAGAGAAAGGGCCAAAACCCAAAATTTATGAAACAAGTGAGATATGGTGTGTTCGTGTGGGCGTATACATATGAGGTCGTGGGTGGGAAATCATAATTCTGGGGCTTAAGAAAATTTCGAAATTACGCGACTTTCAAAATTTCCATGCGGGCTTCTTGTCCTCCTTTTTCATGGCGCGTACGGGGGTCCGGGAGGGAGAACGGCGGTCCTGACGGCCATCTGGTGAGAGGGGGACGTGGAGGAGTTGTCTGGAATGGAAGAGGTAAGGTAGGTTATCCGGACTTCCGCTACGCTGTAAGCAACGGGAGGTATACCGCGAACCGCAACGCCTGCTGATTGGCAGTCGACACCAACTCCGATCTCTCTCTCTCCCTCTCTCTCTCTCTCTCTCTCTCTCTCTCTCTTTCTCGCATTGCCTAACCTTCCCGATCCCGTTAAACCTCACCGGCTTCCGGTCAAAGGTGGGCTCTTATCACGTAGATCTCCCTTCGAGCCGATCTGTTCCGGCGACCTCTCCTAAAAACTGAACTCCTTGAAGACGTCCCTCCACCCCACCTTCTCCCTCTCCTCACTGCTGTCCCCCGATGAGAATTGTGACGACATTTGGTGATGCATGTCGGCGATCAGATCCGATTTTTGCTGAATATTTTTGCTCGAGTGTTCGAAGAATTTTTCAAACCTCCAAGGCTCGCTCGAGATCAGTGATTCTCTCTCGGAGCGCCTGCTCATCAGAATGGCCGTCTTCGGTTTGACAGTCGATCGAATTTAGGGAGGTAGTCCTGGAACATGGCATTAAACACTTAAGCGACTGTCTCTGCCCGAATCTTTCAATCCCCCGACTCACTTTCGCCGCTTCCGAGCCTGTTGCTCCTCTTCGTCCTCCTCATCCTCATCCTCCTCTTCCTCGTCCTCCTCATCGGCTTCCGCTTTCTTGGCCGCTTCCAGAGCCCGAATCCTCGCTTCAATGACTCGTTCTTCCTCCTCAACTCCTCGGTCTCCTTTTGGTGGGCCTCATTCAGCTCGGCCACCTTTTCGCTGTCCTTCACTTCGCGAGGTCTAAAAACAACGGGTTTCTAGGTGTCACTGTCGCTTTAAAATTGGGCAGTTGGGTTAAGGTGCCAGTACATTGAAAATCATATTTTGGGCTCTGATGAGTTAACGGAGGGTGATAGACTCCTCCCCCCGTTAACGAACCAGAACCGAATTCCCTGACCCTAACTTACCGCTCATCAATGCGGTCGGCAAAGCTGTCGAGTTGCTGCGTTTTTCGCTTCAAATCGTCCTAAAATTCGCCATAAAAAATCAAACCCTCTCTCACCTTCAATGCCGCCGACTCGGAGATGAGCTCGCGGATGCGGGCCTCGAGCTGCTCGAGGCGTTGCGTCTTTTCGGTGTTATCGTCAAGCAGACGATCCATCTCGTCCCCGTGCGCGTTCCGGAGGCGCCGATTCTCGCGTTCCAGCTCGCTAAAATTCAGTGGAAGTGATGGGAAATGTAAAAATCGGGTAACTGACGCGACAACGGCGACAAGTAGCGACAAATTCGAAAAGTTTAACTAATCTTAAAGTTTAATAGTTAACTAACCTAATCCGTTTCTGCAGATCGTCGCAGTCACGCTCGTGCTCTAGTTCAAGCTCAGCCACCTAAAAAATATACTATAGGATCCGGCATTGCATTTTTTTCTAGACCTAAGCCTAACAAGGGAACCTCACGGAGACATGGTGGAATTTCGGAAAACGTTTTGCTTTTTGCCAGAGATTTTTGTACAAGTCCAAAATCATACGTCCTAAAGTACTTATAAATTTTATGACAGTTGTCGACGCTACGTGGTCAGAAAATTATTCTTGTAAATTTTATTTCATTTTTGCAGATGGTCAGGTGAAGGAAGCCTGGCCGGCAGAACTGATTTTCATTTTTCGATTTTCTTCGCCTTTAATGGCTAAACATTAGGGATTTCGGGCTATTACTAGTAACATGCTGGACTAAGTACTACATAAGTACTTTAGGACGTATGATTTTGGACTTGTACAAAAATCTCTGGCAAAAAGAAAAAACAAAAATCGTGAGCGGATTCGAACCCTCGTCAGAAACCTATCAAGCGAGTCCCTTACCACTCGGCCATTCAACTGGTGATTCCATAGTGATGGGAGAGCCTCATAAACCATCCTTCTATGCAAATTTTTTGCATGTAAATCAGCATTTTCCGGAAGTGCTGTATCTCTGTCCACAGGTCTATTTAGAAAAATCTGACAAGCGCATCGTGATCGCAATGGCCGATTACCCGGGGGTAGCCGCGAGCGTTTTCCGAAATTCCACCATGTCTCCGTGAGGTTCCCTTGTAAGCCGAATTTCGACCCAAACATATCAGCCTAACGCTAGCTGAACACCTTGAAGATGTTCGCCTACCTTTTCGTGCATCTCCTGCTCGGTGCTTTTCCCCGAAAACTCCGGAGTCGCTAGCAGTTCCAGGCTGAAAGGTTCGTGCTCCAAAAAAATGCAAAAACTCCCACCGTATCTCGTCGCGGATGACCATCAGCTGATCGGCGTGAACCTGGTTCTCCTGATGGAGGTGCTCCTTGAGCTGCTCGATCTCGGCGTCCTAAATTCATTTTATGGTCTCTCTCTCTCTCTCTCTCTCTCTCTCTCTCTCTCTCTCCCTCTTCCCCTAACTACCTTCGCCTCCATCCGCTTCCTGTAGCCATCGATCTGCTCCCGCAGCGCCGCGGCATCGTCCAGAATCTTGTTCAGCATCGGTTCAAGCTCGGTCTCCTAGACATAGCGCTAACTTGTTGAACTTGTGGTGTCTCACCTCATCCTCCTGCTTCTCCCTCAGCTCTACCCTTAGTGCGGCGACCTGCGAGTTGAGGAGGTCGCGCTCGGCTTTCAGGGATTCCATTTCTTTGGACGTCGCCTGAAAATTGAGAAATGAAATCTCTCTTTCTCTCTCACTCTCTCTCTCTCTCTCTCTCTCTCTCTACGTATCTCGCTCCAAGGTAAACCCACCTCACGCAGCTCATCCCGATCAGCCCTAGCCGAGTGCTCGAGATCCTCCTTCAGCGCGTTGTACTGCTCCTCGAGCTCGTTGAGCTTGGTGCTGAACTCCTTCTTCATTGCGTGCTCCCGGGCTTCGGCCTAAATGGGAAAGGATGAAACCCTCGGTGAGGCTCTCGGTGCTTGGCTTAGGCTTCGGCTTAGGCTTAGGCTTCAAGCTTGCAATAAGTGGAAATCAGAGAATCCACAAACCTGTTGCTTCTCCTTGGCCAACAGCTTCTCGTAGTTCTCCTTCGCACTCTCCTTCTCCTTGCTCACCGTGTCGAGCATCTAAATTTAGCCGCCATCAACCCAAAGCCGTTGAACCAACCGCCTCGAGGGCGTGGACCTGCGAGTCGTGCACATGGCTCTGGGATTCGCTTTCGGATTGGAGGTTCGAGCGCTCCTAGGATTGGTTTTAGAAGTTCCCGTGATCACCTACCTTTTCCAGGAACTCCACCTTGTTCTTGAGGGCCTTCACCTGGGTGTTCAGGTCGTGGATGACCGACTCGAGCTCGTTGCGGGCGCACTCGGCCGAAGCGAGCGTTTCTGAGGAAGATATTAGTTCATAACGCTGGAAAGTCAATAGTAGCGCTTCGGAATTTTTTCTGCACTACGTCTAGCTCTAAATTTCATCTACTAACGCCCCCCCCCGATCCTAAAAACGCCGTAACCCTCACTATATTTGCTCTTCAGCTCCTGCGCCTTCCGGTCGGCTTCGGCTTTTCCCTCCGCGCACTCGCTCGTCATCCGATTCAGCTTCCCGAGCGCTTCACCCAGCTGCCGGCGAGCATCTCCAAGCTGAAAAGACGACTCTCAAATTCTTCTAGAAGTTCACCCACATCCCGGTTGATCTCGTCGACCTGTTCCTCCTTGGCTTTCAGCTTCTTCTGGAGGGACGTCACCTGGAAGGAGAGCGTTTTAAAGGAACAGGTAAGGCAGGGCCATGAATTTTCGGATTCTCCAAATTTTTCCGAGACGCTACGCACACACTCGCTTTCGCTTCGAATTTCGACATTTTTTTCAAAATAAACCTATTGCTCACCTCATTTTTCCAACTATTCAGCTCATCCCTGACGCTCTTGGAGCGATTCTGAAGCTCATTCAGACGATCGTTGAACTCGTCTTGCCTGAAATCACGGTTCCGGTTTGAATTTAGCTCTTAAAGGGACAGCAACAGATAGAAATCGACTACCTAGCGGCGAGTTCAGCCTTCAGGGCGCTTTCATGGTCCCGCAGCGCCTCCAGCTCTTTTGCGTACAACATCTTCGCGGCGGCCAACTCGGTCTCGTACAGCGACTGGGCCCGGCGGAGCTTCATCTCGAAAGTCTCGCCGAGGCGCTCCTGAAAATGTGATTTTCGTGGGTTTTTACCACCTTTTATATCAAAAAATTCGGAGCTGGCTCCTTGCCAAAATTAAAAAGAGGCTGCGAGCCGACCTTCTAGTTCCTAAAAACGATAAAAACTCACTTTTTCGGCCCTCAAGCATTTCCGCTCCTCCTCCAGCCGCCGGATCTCGAGGATATATCTAAGAAACGTTTTTAAGGGAAAAGCAAAGCTAAAAATAAGCACAAACTGCTCACTTTTGCTCCAAGTTCAGCAACTGGCTCTCCGAGAAGCGCTGCTCGAGCAGCCGGATTTCCTTCTGGTGCTCCTTGCGCAGCTTCTCCAGCGCCGACTCCTTTTCGCGCTCAAACTTGTCCTAAATTGGTTGATTGTAGCTGAAGCTAATCAAATTATTAATACAATTTAAACATGATTGTAGGTATAATTAAACTATTTAATTTAATATTCATTACCATTCTTAATAGCTATTTAAATCATGGTTTAAATTCTCAGCATTAAGCCTGCTAAAATCTGATACCTGCAACGCCTGGAAGCTCTTCATGCGGTGCTCAAAGTCCTTTTTCGCGCCTAGCACCTCTTCGCTGAGCGCCAGGATTTTTGTCGAGTACTCGGCCTCCAGCTTTCGCTCGCGCTCCGTGACGCGCTCTCTGTGAGGTTGCGGTATTGAACGAAAAATTAAAAATCCCTACTTGTACTCCGTAAACGTGCCCATGACATTGTATTTCTGGCGTTCATACTCGGCCACCGTGTCCTCAAGGGATTGGATTTTGCGCTGGAGTTCGCTCTCGCGAATTCGGGGTGTTCCTGGAAATGGATGATCGGTTGGAAATTGCGATTTTTGCTATGGATTCTGGATGAATTCTCCCGAAGCTGAGGCGCGAGCGAGAGAGAGAGAGAGAAAGAGAGAGAGAGAGAGAGATAGAGAGTTTGCGAGAGAGAGAGCGAGAGAGAGCGAGAGAGAGACAAAGAGCGAGTGGGATGGAGCGATAGATAACGAGAGACTCCGAAGGAACGAAAGTGAGAGTGAGAGAGAGGTTGGCGATGCGCGGAACCCAATCCGTAAAAATATGTGGCGAGTGCGACTCAGGACTTGGCGGAATGGCCGATAGACTTGGCGGAGAGCCGCAGAGTTGCAGCTTCTGGAAGGGATACAACTAAAGAACGGCCATAAACACACGAGTCAAACTAACACTTGGGTCATAGGGGTCGAATCCTTGGCCCTAGGAAAGGATTACGATTATCTTGGCAACTACCTGATGTGTGGATACAAGGTCGGGCTTTGGCGGTGGCGCCGGCCAGGCGGAGATCATCGGATGCGAGCAGTGGGTGCGCTCACTGAAATGGCTGCAAAAAATGGGACTAGTACGCCTAGGAACCGCCAGAATCGAGACGCTCTGACGACTAGGCATGGGGAGCTAGGAGCTAGGTCAAAAGACGCTAACGGAGCAGGGAAGTACCTTATTACGGAACGTATTATTACTCAGTACATTTTTTCGTAAATACCTACCCATGCGGTCGCGGAGACCGTGAGCTGCGCCTCGACCCGTGCGGAGAGCGGAGGCGCTCCTCCAGCTCATCCGCCATGCACAGCACGCCCAGCCGATCCGAGTTCATGTCGATGGGAAAGTGGTGGGAAATTGTGGCACAACAAAATCGAGGTTATTCCACCATTCGGAGTCGCTGAAACGGGCAACGGATAAAATTTTCCGGTATTGAAATGAGAACAAGGGAAGGTCAAAATGGAGCCGGATGGCAGCGGCCGCGACACGCAACGCGCACCCCTCCGGCTCAGAGAGAGAGAGAGAGAGAGAGAGAGAGAGAGAAGAAGGGGGGAGGAACAGAGAGAGACAGAGCTACAGAGAGACAGTGAGAGAGAGAGATAGTGAGAGAGAGAGAGAGAGAGAGAGAAAGTGGGAGAGACAGTTAGAGGGGGAAAATGCGTCGCTGGGAATGACGCAATAAAACGAGGTGGTCGACAAGGCGCGCGGTTCGTGTCGCGGGCAGGGAAAATCTAGAGAAATTCCTGAAAAATGCCCGTGTACCTCCAAATCCGTGACCCTCCAAAAAACCGGGCCAATTGACTATAGACATAGTCCGGAATCACCGGAATCACAACCAGCCAAACGTCAGCTGATCTATACATATTTTGATCAGCCGGGCCCTGTTCTGGCCGTGAAAAAGAGAAAACTGGAGGAGAAGGGAAGAGCGTAAGGAGGGATGGAAGCGGAATTGACGTGGATGGGGGTGAGTGATCGTACAATAAAGGTACGAGACCCCCGAGGGGGGAGGGCATCAGCCTGCCTGGGTCAGCTGTTCGACATGGCCAAGGAGGACCCAACCTGGCGATTACACACGAAAGACAGAGAGGAGGGAGACTCTGAACCACAGACCCATCAACCCCATGTCCGCCTATTTCATAGCCACAAATGGATGAACGGAAGTGAAAGGGAAGGCAGGGCGAGCTAGCAGAGACCATTGGGGAGAAGCAGCAAAGACTACAGAAGCCTGAACAACTCTTTCTTGCTCTGTATAGATGATGCTTGAAAGTTCTCGCGATGGAGGTTCGAAGAGTGGTCTGGCCGTCGACGAGTTCGAGGAGTTCGAGCGGTTCAGAAGCCACACGTCAACAAAGTTAGCTGTCGCTCATGATCTCTGCTAGCTCTCCTCAATGGTCTCTGCTAGCTCTCTTCAATGGTCTCTGCTAGCTCTCCTCAATGGTCTCTGCTAGCTCTCCTCAATGGTCTCTGCTAGCTCTCCTCAATGGTCTCTGCTAGCCTCCTCATTGATCTCTGCTAGCTCTCCTCAATGGTCTCTGCTAGCTCTCCTCAATGGTCTCTGCTAGCTCTCCTCAATGGTCTCTGCTAGCTCTCCTCAATGGTCTCTGCTAGCTCTCCTCAATGGTCTCTGCTAGCCCTCCTCATTGTTCAACGTTTGTTGTGCTTTTTTGCCTCACTGGCTTCTTCGCCCTTTCCGGGTCAAACATCTTTTCCTTTAGGACCTTCTCCCCTTCTTCTTCTTCTCTCCATAATTCTGAAATCGATGTCCCTCCTCCCCTTTTTCCAATCTCATTTAATCCGCCCTCCACGCATGTTGTCCGTTGTTTGTGTGCGCAATGAAGGCGCATAGCAACAGCCCGCCACCTTCGCTGTTGTCAATATTAAATTGTTAGCTTTTAAAGGCGGCTTTTTGCAAGTTAAAAAGTCGGAGCGCTTAACTATATTCTTACGGTTTATTTTGATTTTTTGGGGGTATTTTTCAGCCTTTTTCAGCTCTTGCAGGCTTTATTTTTTGCCAGAATTAGGTTTTTTCAAGCAGCATTGTGGTGTCCATTTATTGTTAAGAATTAGTCAGTAAAATTTCCAAGATTTTTAAGATAATCCAGGCGGAAAAAGGCAGATTTCGGGCCCCTTTGCACCCGACTGCAGCAATTCCGGCCAATTGGTACTCATCGGGGGCTTCCCCAATTCTCTCGATAAAGCCAAATCGACCCCAAGGTCATCCTGGCTATCTCTCTCTCCCTCTCTCCCTCTCTCTCTCTCTCTCTCTCTCTCACTCTCTCTCTCCCTCTCTGTCTCTCTCTCACTCGACCTACCAGCCGGTGGGTCGGTTATCTTCCCTATCAAGCCCGCGTGGGTGTGATTTGTTGTGAGCACCTCCTGACCACCTCTGCGATTTTCTCAAGGCTGCTCATATTTG
Organism: Mesorhabditis sp. LJ9110; assembly: GCA_038088335.1. Classification (NCBI taxonomy): domain Eukaryota; kingdom Metazoa; phylum Nematoda; class Chromadorea; order Rhabditida; family Rhabditidae; genus Mesorhabditis; species Mesorhabditis sp. LJ9110. Next base: position 377,333 of record JBBGBA010000024.1, on the reverse strand, counting down.
ACCCCGCTCTTCCGGTTGAGCACGAGGTTGAGCAGGAGCTAGTTCGAAATAAGGCTCATTTACTCGATTTTTAGCTAAAGTCTTCGCTGACTGACAGCTCGTTTGGACCAGATCTCAGAAAAAGTCTATTTTGTGTCTTTATTCTACTCTGTTTTTTTTGCTATCGTTTTTGAGGACCGCCCCTACCTAAATCTTCAAAGACCATAAATTTAAATGCTCCAACCCTTCAAAAATTCCCAACAAGATCACCGCAAAATGTGGTGGCGGCTAATCGAATTACCCACTTGCCGGCGTGCCCAAGAAATTACGAGCGTTTTTACGGCTCGCCTCGCCGTGATTCATCAGTTCAGCAAATTTTGTTTTGGTCATTTTTGTCTTTGCCTCCTTACCTCTTAGTTTGCAATGTTTTACCTGAAAGCTCTGTTCCGGTACCAATCCGGAACCTACGCACCGCCCAACCTGCTATATTTGCCGTGCACCGCCGGGCTTATGCAAATAGGGGCGGGCACTTTGACGTTGTTGCCGGCCACCCGGACCGTCCCTTTGATATTTCCGATTGATTGCTTCGAATTGGCTTTCGAATTTGGTAGAAAAAAAACATTTAAATAATACCCTAAGACTAGGCCAATCTATTTTTTTTCGATTCTTCCAAATTAGAGGCGAGAATGAGAGAGAGAGAGAGAGAGAGAGAGAGAGAGAGAGAAAGAAAAAGACAGGGAGAGCGCGAGAGAGACAGACAAAAATTATCTCATTTTATAATTTTAACAAATTTCTGTAAATCCGCATTTTTCGCGGGTTTTTCGCAATTTCACTTTTTATATGCTCATTTCCGAATGGCGATAGAATTTTAAAAACTCGGGTTTCCAGAAAAAGCACACGCTTTTTCCTACCCGAAAAAAACATCTATGTTCACTTTGGGTCCGTGGCACTCAAAAAGCAGAATTTTCTGTGCCAAATGTAGAACTCGTAACGACAGAACTTTGGAGTTACGCGTGTTTCCTAGAAACGGAATGCCGTAGAAATTTTCGTTCGGAGCTGGTAGAAAGCCAATGCGGCGAGGACGAGAGAGACAGAGAGAGAGAGAGACAGAGAGAGAGAGAGAGAGAGAGAGAGAGAGAGAGAGAGAGACTGAGAGAGAGAGAGACAGGAGAGAGAGAGAGAGAGAGCTAGAGACATAGAGAGAGAGCTAGAAAAAGAGGGGAGGGGAGAGAGAGAGACAGGAGAGAGGAAAGTGAGAGAAAGAGAGAGAGAGAGCGAGCGAGAGAGAGTGTCTGAGATAGCGAGTGACATCCAATTTTTTTACTCCAAATTTCCATGCCCAAATCTATAGCCAGAACTACACAACCGGGTTTGCCCGGCGCCCAGATTTTGGCATTATGAGCCCCAATGCAAATAGAGAGCTAGAAAAACTTCACAAAATTCGTGCCCGCACTTAGCGCTGACTAACGCAACGTTTTTTTTGCTTTTTCCGGGTAGCACTGGTCAAATAGTTTTTGAATTCGGACTCCCCGCTGCCCCCAACTAGCCCCCTTCAATAGAATAGGGCGGAATGGCTGACCGCACACACAGCCACCGGTAAATATTTTCTTTTTCTGGTTGTCCATCTCTCTCTCTCTCTCTCTCTCTCTCTCTCTCGCTATCTCTCTTGCTCCTTTTCCCATTTTGCCACTCAAAAACCCGCGGCTCCCACACCCGTCGCATACAACGGATTAGCACACTGCACCCGGCGAGTTGACGAGTTTTTGCACTAGAAAAACTTTTTTTGATGGATCCCAAGCCTCTCGGCTGCGTTTGACAGCGTTTTAATGTGCTTCCACATGTCTTTCCGGCCGTTTAGAGGTTTTTTTTGAACACTTAAAAGTATGGAATGTTTAAAAATAAAACATTTAAAGTTGTTGTTATCTTGAATTTTTGAAAGTTGAGGCAACTTGTAGCTTTTAAATGCACTTAAATCACTAAATTTTGATACAGTTTTCAATAAATTTTGTAAAGTACGATAGTTAAATCGTTAGAAACTAATTAAATGCTGATTTTTTAACCTATTCTCTCCATTTTTTTGGCGCCATGACAATATTCTTATTATTTTGCGAGAATATCTTTTATGAAGATTTAATTTTTTATGAGTTTTTGTGCTTTTCGTAACCTGCCTTCCCGGTACCCTTAAACAAATTTACTGCTCGTTTGTGATGTTTTTGTGGATATTTTTGTATTTCCATTCCGCGGCATTCCAAATTACACCCAATTTCAGCCCAATGACGATCTCATATTCGGGGAACTTCTTCCGGTTGCTCGCCCGGTGGAAGGGGTCCATATGGCGGTCGACGTGGAAAGAGCTGCTCATCTACCTCGCATTATACTACGCTATAAAGTAAGTAATGGGTTTTATTTTCTAAAATACAAATATTTAAGCTTTTAAAATATACCAAATTATGGTATCGCTTAACCATTAATGCACTAGCTAGACACTTGAAATTCAAGTTTACAAACATTTAAAAGGATCATACGTCATAAATTTTTCAGATTTTTCTACATGGAGGGTATCGATATGTTTTTTGACACGGACAAGTCGAGGCACGAGGCGAAGTAAGGGATTTTCGATACCATTAAACCATTTTTTGGGCGCTACTTTATCGGGATGTGCCGCCAGTTCAACGAGTACACCAAGCTGATCCCGCTCACCTTTTTGCTCGGCTTCTACGTGTCGAATGTCGTGGGAAGGTGTGAGAAAGTGGCTGCTCCCAGGAGCAAACTAGCAAAGAGCATTGAGGAATTTTTCGAAAAAACTTTTTTAGGCTATTTGAACCATTTTTCAGGTGGTGGCGCCAGTTCGAATGCTTAGCGTGGCCAGAGGATCTGCTCTCGCTGCTCGTGTTGGTGATCCCCGGGGAGGACGAGAGGAGTCAGAGGAGACGGCACGTCATCGCCAGATACCTCAACCTCACGGCAGCGCTGGCCTGGTGGGTGGCTTTAAAGTAGTTTGCGTACCGCGACGCGACCGCAACATCTCCGACACGCGTGAGGACAATTTTTTTAAAGGGATTGTGCCTCCGGGAATCCACCGAGACTTCCAGTTATGCTCCTTTCAAAATTGAGCCCAATTTGAATTTTTCAAGTTGGCCAGTAGTAATGCGACTACCAAATCTAGAAGATGATCTAGGCGTGACGTCTCGTCAAAGCTGCGACTCCGCTTCCCGAAAGTCCGTGACCTCATCGACGCCGGGCTGATGACGGAGCAGGAGTATGTACTGCTCGAAGACGTCCATGTGGGTTTTCTAGCATTTATTTGCGGTAAAAATGGCTTCAAATGCCTGCCGTACAATTACATACGCTAGAAACTACAACCTACATTTTTAGGCCTCGTGCGCGTCGGTGCGCTGGATGGCACCGCTGCAATGGGTGCAGCAGATCATGATGGACGAGGTCAAGGTGGGATTCGGGAGCACGAGCTTGAACTTGGCCTCATTTTCTGAATGTGTTGAATGAGAGAATTTATGTAAAATAGAAAGGAGAAAAATTACTATTTTCAGGACAACAACCCGACCGCCTCGATCGTCAACAACTTTATCACCGAGCTGAAGCTGTACCGGCAGTCGTTCCGCAAGATTTTCTGCCACGACTGGGTGTGCGTGCCGCTCGTTTATACGCAGGTATGCAACGAGATTTCGACAGGCTAAGAAATCTCGTCGCCGCGCGCGGGCCTCCACGCGTCGTCAGAGCGCACGGAACGCGCACGGAACGCTCACGCAACGCAGTCCTTGCGAAGTGCATTGAATCTTATCTAAAGGCGCCTGAACACATGCTCAATTGTCGAATTTAGCGCCTAGACACCGCACGGTCTAGGTGTACATAGGCGCATGGCGTAGTCAATTCTGGTCCGCTACGTGGTGAACCTTTGGACACGCTCGCTTCATGCGCGCGTTGCGTACCTCCATTTCCGATTTTTTTTTCCAGGTGGCCGCCCTGGCGACGTACGCCTTCTTCTTCTTCTGCCTGTTCGGACGCCAGTATTTCCACCAGGACGATACGGTGAGTATCTTCGACTTCTAAGCTGGCCTAAGCCTAAGCGGCTGGTGCTCAGCGTTAAGCGCGACTTTGGCTTGCTTTTTTTTGTGGGCTCGAAAATAGCTCATGCTCATTCCAGGTCGACCTCAAGGTGCCCATCTTCCTGATCGTACAATTCCTGTTCTTCGTCGGCTGGTTCAAGGTGGGCCAAGATCTGATGCGGCCGTTCGGGATGGACGACGACGACATCGAGCTGAACTGGATCCTCGACCGGAACATTGCCTGCTCGTTCGCCATCGTCCACAAGTTGATCAACACCCGGCATCGTAGGTTTTTAAGCGTTTTAAGCTTCATGGTTCGAGCTGCGAGAACTTCAAGGAGTATCATCGAACGTAAAAAAAAGAAGAAATATTTTTACCAAAAACTAAGGAGAAATCGCGTAGTAATTAATATTTGGTTCACTACATTTACTAGCGTAATCGTGGATTAATTCGGCTTTTCCATGACTTTCCTACTTTCAGCCGAGCTCGGCGAGGGCAACGAGGACATCTTCTGGAAGAACCGCGGGGAGCACCTCGAGATCCCGAAAACTGGCCGACAAGACAAGCTCGAGACCCATCGGCCCAAGCTGCACGCCTACGTTCGGTAAGCGGATGGCCTAAACAGACCTCGAAACTGTCCCACTAACTTTCCCACACCCGCTAATCAACGTATTTAAAGGTTGCCGACGCTAACGCGGCTCAGGTAGGCCCGTTTCCGGTTTCCGGTTTTGTTATCGTGGCTTTACTCAGGATTTCTCTGACATTCTTGGCGATTAACGGGTGCTGTTCCATCTCGCGGTTCCATTTCCATATAAAATTCCGCTAAAATCCGCGCTCGTTTGCCCCCAAAAAATTTATTTTCTCAAAGATTTTCTGCTGGTTTGCCTGCCAATTTCACAAATTTCACAAAAGCTGTCGGAATGTCATTTTTAAATGGTACTGGGCGGTTAACAGGGGGATTTTAGCAGGAGGAATCCTAAAGAGCGGCTAAACCCCCCCGATAACAGCCCAGTCCCCTTTTAATCATTGCATCAACGAATCCAGCCAGTCTGTCAATATATACAACTGTTTAGGCGTAATTTCATTGACGAAAACAATAAAAAAACTATCCAAAATAAGCAACTTTCTAAAAAACAATAAAATTTAGGTTTTTTCTGCGGAAAAAGGGATTGAATACGATACCCTAGTCCTCGAAATGGAACAGTACCAAATTAACGAACGGGCGATACTTGTAGTGTGGAGTGTCCGTCCGGAAAATCATTACCCCCAAAAACGTCCATAGAACTCACCGGATTTTGTGATGGTTTGGGCGTGTTGTGGCCGGGAATCTTGATCAAGCGCGTTTTATGGTTCGCTTTAGAATGCCCAACTCGGACGTGCCGGACGATGAGAAGGGGATCACGTGCTCGAAGCTGCGCGGCGATCACCCGTACGTTTTTGGTGGTGTAAGCGAAACTAAAAATGTTTTTTGGGCTTCAAAACTCTAATTCAATTAGGGATAAATTAATCTAGACAGTTTCTCTGCGAATCATTTATTCACGTCATTTGCAGGCATCTCTCCTGGTGATGATCCTCCTCCAAAAACTGCCCCTCCACAAAATACCGGTGCTCTCCCCAAAGAATGTGATGCTGCATGGATGTCCCAAGAATTATCGAATTTTCATAATATTATGGAATGATTTTATATTTTTATGTTTTTTAAACAATTCTTCTCGAAGAATAAATATATTTTTGTCAATGCTCTTTTGTAAAATTGTGCTCAAGAGTTCCTATCGTAGCAGATCAGGGAAAGAACTTTCGGAATGAGCGATAGGTTAGGTGTGACATTACCGGTAGATGACTGCCGACGTAGCCGATCTCCAAAAAGTGTGGCTTGCGATATAAAAACTAAGTTTTTAACGATAAATCGCCACCGAAATATTTTGCATGAGTCTGGAAATGCCTAGTAACTTAATAGTAAATTTTTGCTCAGTGTTTTTTAGTAAAATATGCCTCGATTTCAACTAGAAAAAATATCTAAAAAATGTTTGAAGCCGAACTTTGCCCAAAATCGGCCCCTGTTAAGCAAAAAAATAATTTAAAAAGGTTCAGTAAAGATGCTTAGCGTTTGTATTTGTGGAAACAGTGCGAAAAAGCTTAAAAATACTTCCGTTCTTTCAATCAGAAAAATTGGATCTTAGGAAAACATGAGTCCGCCCCCCATAATGCAATAGAACCAGATTTCGAGAAGAGCTCAGTTTACGATGACCTTATTTTATACTCCAGTTTGATGCTTCGTGTTTCGCGCCACGATCTGGGCCCTTCTAAAAATACCCAGATGGCTCGAAATCGATCGTGTTGCGTCGCTGACCTATTTTTAAGGTTAATGCTGCCTAGGGCATTACCAGACCCGCTACATTGAAATCAGTGATGGCAGATGGCAAGGGCACAGTGCAGTCAGGTCACATTCTGGAATCATCTTCATAATCGCACGGGTTCCTGATCTTTCTCAGTTTTACGAGCCCCCCCCCGACCGGCTCCATTTACCATTAACTCCCATGCCCTACGAGGCTGTAAAGTATACCAAAACGCTCGCCAATCCAAGACGAACATTTTCGGATACGTTAGAACCTTGTAGCGCCAGGGGAGCCGAGAAACAAGAGTTGGGGCCGCAGGCTGGGGGTGGGGGTTATCTGCAGTTTACCCAACAACTACCCTAAAATCCCGAATATAGCCCCCCCGAGTCTAGTTCCGGGTGATGCGTACGTAGCTTCCGAAATTCCGTGTGACTGTAAATAGGCGTGCTTCGTTTTCGGTTTCCAGCAAATAACTCGATTCACGAATCGTATTTTTGCAATTTCGAATGAATATTTTTCACATTTCGACTGTTTGCAGTATTTTGAGTGGACTAGCGAAAGAAATTTATACAGGAATTCCTGATAACCGCTCCTTTTGTCATACCTAGCTTTCGCGGCGCGCGGTTGGGGGCACACGTTATTAGAGCGTCATTTGTATTGGTACGTGGTCAACTTGTTCCGGAACTATACTCGGGATTTTAGGGTATTTACGAGGATTTACAAGGACTAATTTCAGAAAACCATGGTCGCAGTCGGGAAGGAAGAGGAAAAGCTGGAAGCTGGTGATCTGAAACCAAAAACCGATATGGCAAGTCTGGAGGAGGGAGAGGTGGAAATGCGGTACGTTTTGAAAGATAGTAGAAGTGTAAGGCTGTAAAATCGGCGGTACCGCGACACTTGCGCCGCGGACACTTGCGCCGGCGACACTTGCGCCGCGACACATGCGCCGCGAAATTTGCGCCCGACACTTGCGCCGCGACACTTGTGCCTGACATTTGCGCCGCGATACCGAGTTTCAGCTACTTGAAGATGCAATTTTTCGCGCGGAGTATTCTGGTTAAAGAAACGATAGAAAGATGTTTTTGCGCTAGGAGTCACTCGATTTGGAGGAAAGGTAATTGCTACTTCTTCCGCTCTGCGACTAAAAAAAGGCTTCGTGCCACCCGGGGCCTAGTCGCTTCGGATGGGCGCGAGCTCGTACAGGGTTTCGAAATCGGGGCGCCCGAGGCGCGCGTAGCGGCCAGGCGCCCCGATTTCGCGGCGCAAGTGTCGCGGCGCAAGTGTCGCGGCGCAAGTGTCCGCGGCGCAAGTGTCCGCGGCGCAAGTGTCCGCGGCGCAAGTGTCCGGGGCGCAAGTGTCCGCGGCGCAAGTGTCCGCGGCGCAAGTGTCCGCGGCGCAAGTGTCCGCGGCGCAAGTGTCCGCGGCGCAAGTGTCCGCGGCGCAAGTGTCCGCGGCGCAAGTGTCGGGGAGCCACAATCGGCATAATAAATCTCCGTTTTTCGCTTTGCTATTTTTCGCTAATGACGTTTACATTTTTTGCCAAACACGAAAATTTTCATCCTGTTTGGTCATTTTTCATACATTGTGACCAAAGACAATAATTTCTGAAAATTATTATAAGTTTTTATGAACATTGAAAGATATAAAAACTGGGTAAGAGTTTGCTTTACCCCCTCCCCACAGCCGAAGGGTCTCAAAGTTTTCGGTATTTTCGCTATTTTCTCGGGATTTTTGCAACGCCATTCGATAGAGCGTCGAAAAATATACTAAGAGTTTTAATTTGAGCCTACAATAATGTAAAATAAAAAAGTTATAGCCAAAAACTTTCGGCTGGTTTCGGGGTAAAGTAAACCGTAGCCTAAAAACTGTTTAAAAGACTATAGAAATGGTTGATATTTCGAAATAGGGCCGTACGGAAACAGGGGGTAAGCTGGTACCAGAACCCCCCCCCCCCGTTAAAGTATGCCGTCGGCATCCCTGGACGGGAAGCAAACGGGAAGAACTGCACCCCTAATGAGTTCTATTTTAGGGAATCCACCCTGGCAACATACTCCAAAAAGCTGTGGGATATTGTGCAAGGAGGATGGAATTGGGCACACATGGCCCTGAAAAAGCGCGAAAAATGGATCATTTTCGGCAGCACGGTCCGTTTTTACATACTACACTCATCCGTTTTGCGGAGCTTTCGGCGTTTTTATAATCTTGTTTTTGCAGTTGTATACTGAAGGGTGGTTCGGAAACTACGCAGCGCAGGAGCTGCTCTTTGACCGAATCTCGCCCTCCCCATCGAATCGTCTTGTGTACATCGTTGGTTTTATATTTTCGAGGTCACTTGCTTAAAAGTTGCCACAATACGAACTGGCAAATGGAATTTTCAGCGTGCACGCGACTGGAAACCATTCATCGCGAATCCGATCCCTTGCTCAGCCTTGTATGTCCACTTTGAAACGCATGATGAGCAAGTTCGGGTGGTCGCCCAACTCCGAGCCGCTTATGCAGACCCGAACCAGATTGTGTACAGTATCAGCGAGGAGGTAGGTCCCACTCGTTTAATTTATTAAAATCGACGGTTTGAGTCGCCTCATTTTGGTTGAAAAATTGGTTCTTTCGCGTTATCGGGGGGGTGGGGAACCGAGCCTTTTGTACATTTTAACTTCAAAACCTATCAAAAAAATTATAAAATGTGAAAAATCGGAGTCTTGGTCGAAAAATCGATGTGAAAAAATTTGGTTGCAGCTCCCCGATAACCCCCCCCCCCGATAATGCGAAAGAACCAAAAAATTCATTATTAGGACGATAAATTGAAAAGTGAACACGCGCTACGATTGGTCGAAGAACAACTTGATGACGCGGACACGCAAAACTTTGAAGCGCTCGACGGTTGCCGCGGGGCAAATAAGGCTGTATTGGATTGGTGTCTGTATGAAAAGCGGTCGTGGGTGAAATGGATGGCCGGTGAACAGCTTATAGTGCCTCGTGGCGGAAATTGTGCGACTGCTGCAAAGTGGAAGGTGTGAACGTAGTTTTTCTTAAGAATTTATATCCATTATGCAGAAAGACTGTCTTGTCGCTGGATTGAAAATGAAGACAGTGACGATTCGTACGCAATACGGTAGCCTAAAAGTGGAGGCGTACGAGAATAAGAATGGACATCTCATCGAAATACAGCACAAAAGACTTTCGGGCCAACCAATTGACAGATGGTGAGCTCTCTCTCTCTAGCTCTCTCTCTCTCTCTCTCTCCCTTTCTCTCTCTTTCTAACTCTCTAACCCCAACCCAGTACTTTCTTAGTTATACGGTAATGCCGTTGGTGGCCGTTCCCGGGATCGCCGATGTTTATGAACGATTGGTCGATACAGAAGTGTATCAACGACAGGCGGAAGGTACGTGAAAAATTCGGTCACGGTCTTGTTCAATACCACAATGTTGGCCAGCCAGCCGCCTCAAACCCACGAAATGGCGAATCATTATCGACTTTTCACGCACTTCCTTTTAGCAAAATTTTAACAATAACCGATTCCAGATTGGGGCGAATTGTCAGTGATGACATCGTGTGCTTGGCGGTTATACGAAAAGGGTGCGGGAGTATGTTGCCCTCCATCGACAATCACCATCTGATTATCTTTTTTCCAACACATTTGTACGCCTTCAATTTGACCGGCTTTTCTCTTTCATCGTATAAACTGATTTCTAATGATTTCGTAGGGATTCGGCGCTTTAGTACGGTCCAGAAGGGGACGATTTCCGATTTCGACCAAAAGTACAGGAGTGTCCTCAAAAAAATTACAATTTACAAGGCAAAATATCTAGAAATATCCAAAAAACGACTCCCTGACGGTCGATCCGGACGGCTGGATGGTTGGAGGTTCATCTTGATCGATCCAGCTCAAACCTTTCAATGATCTTTGGCGCCACAATCGAGGTACCCCTGGGCCTTCGGGTCACCTCTTGCTGCCCTATAACGTTGCCCAGGGCATCATCAGATCGATGCCTTGATTCAAATGTCGGCATCGGGCCCGTTGCGTTGGCTCATCTTGTTTGGTTATTTATTAGGATCATCTTTCTCAGATTTAAAGTTATTGAAAAGGAAATTAAAACTTCCTGCTAAATTAATACAATCCCTCTGACAAGGAGTCGTTTTTAGATGATATTGGAGTTTTTCGACAACTAGCTAGTTCGGTTCTGGATTGTTAGCAGGGGGTTATCGGAGGGTGAAACCAAATTTTTCGCTACCAATACAATTTACCAATTAAAATTTTTCGCAAGATTTTGACGTTTTGGTCAAAAATGTATGAAAAATGACCAGAAAAAGCGCAACGATTGTCCACGGTTAGAAGATTTAGAGAACGACATCTTACTCAGAAAATTTTTCTTTATCAAACTAGGAAGGTCTCGTGCAAAACTCCAATATCCCGTAAAAACGACCAATTAGATTAGAATAGCCAACGACCAATTAGATACCAATTGTGCAGGGCGAATTTTACAAGATCATGGCGCCAATCGGGAAGCAAGAGATCGAAGGTCATTCGAAACCAAAAACCGACATGGTTCCTTTGGAAGAGGGAAATGTGGAAAAGCGGTACGTTTTGAAAGGGATCTATGCGAAAAAAATTTAAAGTAGTGAAAAGTATCGGAACTTTCTGGTGTCAACGCACTGGCATCACGCGCATTTGAAGCAGCCGCCGTGTCGGAACAAACACCTGATTCGTAATTCAACTCGCGGTTTTTAGTGCTTCATCGCCGGAAAAGTCATCATATTCAAAAAAATTGTGGAATATTGTGGAGTCGGGATGGAGGTCGTCGACAATTTCTCATCTCATCGACACAACCCGATGGGTATGGCCGGGCTGCGCAAAGCGCGAGAAATGGATCATTTTTGGCAGTACGGTCAGTTTTTGCATTGGCAATACAACACCATCCGACCTCTTCGTAATATATTTTTCAGTTATACATCGAAGGCAGTTTGGGCGAATACACAGCACAGAAGCTGCTCTTCGACCACATCTCATCCGACGTGCCGGATCGTCTTGTCTACGTCGTCAGTTTTGTGTTTTTCATGTCCTGGTTTGATTTTGGTTAAGCACATTATCCAGTGATTGGAACCTACAACGTTTTAGGAAGTTACACAGAAGGCTTTGTTAGGAAGTCCACCTTTTATCAGAAAAAATTCACTATCAGATAGGCTATTTGTGATGAATTAGACCAGTGAAACAAAAAAACGGCATCATGGCCAATCACTTCCCGGGGCCCAGAAACCGCAATTTAAATTTTTATAATCTTGTTTTTGCAGTTGTATACTGAAGGGTGGTTCGGAAACTACGCAGCGCAGGAGCTGCTCTTTGACCGAATCTCGCCCTCCCCATCGAATCGTCTTGTGTACATCGTTGGTTTTATATTTTCGAGGTCACTTGCTTAAAAGTTGCCACAATACGAACTGGCAAATGGAATTTTCAGCGTGCACGCGACTGGAAACCATTCATCGCGAATCCGATCCCTTGCTCAGCCTTGTATGTCCACTTTGAAACGCATGATGAGCAAGTTCGGGTGGTCGCCCAACTCCGAGCCGCTTATGCAGACCCGAACCAGATTGTGTACAGTATCAGCGAGGAGGTAGGTCCCACTCGTTTCATTTACAAAAATCGACACCTGGTTGGTTGAAAAATCGGTTCTTTCGCATTATCGGGGGGGGGGGGGGAATCGAACTATTTTGGACAAGTCTAGAAATGCCTAATAAGTTATAGAAAGGGTTTTTGAGTGTTTTTAGTAATATACCAGGGTTAAAAAGGCGCTTCGCAACTTTCAACCCTGGCCCCGTCTAATCCCATGATATATTTCATTGCATAATTCTGGGATATCCGATGACAAAAAAAAAATGAATATTGCACTATCGACCCATTATATAGGCTGCCGCCACTTCCGGCGCATCCTAATTCTTTCCTAACAAAGGGCCCCGATTTTTTAACAAAAATCTAAATTTATTGTCGAAAATAGGCAATTTTGATAAATCTTAGCTGCAGTCTCCCCGCGCCATTACGCACCTAATGACGTAGCATACATACCCTAAAATTCATCCCATTTCGAGAAATACGCCGGACACCCTGACGGAAGTTGCATGCAAACTGGCACAGACACACAGACACTATTTTTTATACCGAGTAGAATTATTTTATTTTAACTAGAAAAGCTTTCAAAAACAATTTTAAAAACTTTTTAAAAAATCGATGTTTATTTGTATTTTTTTGGAAAAGCTTTGTAAAGTTTTGATGTTTAGTGATTGTAAAGAACCGTTTAGAAACACGTCCACTATTTAAATTTGAAAAATAAGATCCTAATAAGAAGAAAAAGTTGATTCCCCCTCCCCGATAAACCGTCCGGCCGCCGATAATGGGAAAGAACCAAAAAATGCATCATTAGGACGATAAATTGAAAAGTGAACACGCGCTACAACTGGTCGAAGAAACACTGAAGGAAGCGGACACGCATGACCTTGAAGAACTTGATGATTGCCGCGGAGAAACTAAGGCCGTATTGGATTGGAGTCTGTATGAAAAGCGGTCGTGGCTCAGATGGATGGCCGGTGCACGGCTTCGGGTGCCTAGTGGCGGAAATTGTGCGACTGCTGCAAAGTGGAAGGTGTGAACGCAGTTTATTTCTTTGGAAAGACTTTTTGCAGAAGGACTGTCTTGTCGCTGGATTTAACACGAAGACAGTGACCGTTCGTACGAAATACGGTAGCCTAAAAGTGGAGGCGTACGAAAATAAGAATGGACATCTCATCGAAATACAGCACAAAAGACTTTCGTACGAACCAATTCGCAGATGGTGAGTTCACTCTCTCTTTCTCAGCCTCTCTCTCTCTCTCTCTCGTTTTCTCTCACAGGCTCGTTCTCATTCTCTCTCACTTCCTCTCTCTCTCACTCTCTAATCCCAACTCACTAGCTTTATAGTCATACGGTAATGGCGTTGCTGGCCGTTCCCGGGATCGCCGGTGTTTATGAACGATTCATCGATTCAGAAGTGTGTCAACGAGAAAAAAAAGGTCAGTTCAAAATTCGGCCACAGTCGTGGCGGCCACCACAGCCTTGGACCAACTTCGAGCCCACGAATTGTATTGATTATTTGCTTTCAAGTAGTTTTTTAGGAACCTTAAAAATAGTGATCGATTCCAGATTGGCGCGAATTGGCAGCGATGAAAACGTATGCTCGGTGGCTATACAAAGAGGGTGCGGGAGCATGCTGCCTTCGATCGAAAACCACTATCTGATTCTCGTTTCTTCCGGCTCGTTTGTATACCTTCAAATTAACCACCTTTTCCCTTTAACCGTATAAATCTTTTGAGTTATTGCCAGAGGTGCCCCTTCTCGAATTGGACAATTCGGGCCACCGGATTTCGGATGCCGCCAAAAACAGAGCCAACAAACCTCTGCTATGCCACAATTCTTGCCACCCATCAAAACAATTTGCAGAGCCACAAACTTTATTCACAATCAAGTAGTAAACGCGTCAAACAGTATCATGCTTTAAAGAAATGTTTCCATTTTGTCCGAGTAGTTGTTTGGAGTTTCGATCGATGAGAAGGTGAACGACGCGTCGCGGGGCGGCTACCGCAAGCGCTTCGGCGAGACGAATTGACCGGTGATGGCATCGTGCGGTCGGCCATTGCTGTCGTAACGAACGTCCGAGCCGCGGGATGAACTCGACTAAAAAGTATCCAGTAATTTTCTACCAAAGAACGACACCCACATTCCTCGAACCGCGTCCACGTGAGGATGAGCTGCGCCTGTGAGATGATGAACTGCGCGCCGAGCTGCTGTCACTGGAGTGTTGGGTCGATTCCTCGGCATCATCATTCTTCTCATCATGGGATCGACGGGTGGGGCGCTGGCGGACGCGTCGCGTCTTGCGGCGTTCGCGTGACCTCGATGGGCGCTCGTGGCTACTTGGCGTGTCGACGACCGGGATCAGGATGCTCGACGTCGAGTAGATGGACACGCACGTCCCTTTTCGAATGGCTCTCTGAAAGGGGCTGGGTTGGATGAGGATTTGGTCATGTCCACCCACCAGGTCTGGAATCTGTTTGACGCGTGCCGAGTCGTTGAACCGGACGCGGCGCGAGGGAGAGATCGTGTCGACGTCTTTTGCCGAACGCTTCGATCGACGATGCTCATCGTCGGGCGCCGGCGGCTGCGAGGCAGCGCGCTTCCCGGGCATCGATCGGATTGGAGAGCCGTGTGGTAAATGAATTCGATCTGCCTTTTTAGACCACCAACCAATGCAAAGCTCTGTCGAATTCCGCCATTCCCAGGTGTTACCATTCAAATATAGCAAGACACATATGCATACTCGTTTTCGCACGACACGTCTGCCGCCACCAGCGCATACGCGTATGCAGCCGAACGCGCTATGAGTGCCTAAAAATGTATCGTACTAGTTCAAAGCCGACGCTCCTGCCACGCCATGGAAAACTTTATTCAATTTAGTGCACAACGTGAGAAATTGCAAATCACAAGAAAGCTATCACAGAGATCGAGACATACAAAAGTGCACTGGGATTCACAGATGAATGTACAATAGTTATGTTCAAATTCCAAAATATTCTGAGTCGGGCATGTCGTAGGAGGCGACGTACTGCGAGACGACTTGACGCTCATTCATCGTGTTGAACGCCATCGGACCACCGACGTAGTGAGAGCCGTAGGCCGATTGATGCTGGAAAAGTTTAAATAAATCGATAAAAGATCGATGCGTTAGGAACGAAAACGGGGATTCAACGTAAAGATACTCACCTTCAGGGCATCCTTGCTGGGCTCGTGGATATTCTGATGGGGTGGGACCATCGGGACGACGGTGGCGACCCTCGAGCCCGCCACTTGGTTCTTGAATCCGTACAGCTTCTCTGCATCGTAGCTGAAGCCGATTCCATACGAGCAGAGCGAGGAGAAATGTTGGGCATTACGCAGCCGGTAGTCGTAAAGGCCAAATGCCTAAAATTCCGTTAAAAACGCCTGGTTTAAAATATACCTGCTGGTCCATGAAACGGCGCGCATGTTCGACAATTTCCAGGCCCTCCCGCACGAGGATTGGGTGCGTCACGCGGAAAGTTTGACGGTGTTCTGCAAAATATGTATTGAAGCCAGCTTTCGAAATACCTGAGGGAAAAGCATTGATGAAGCCTTTGGCCGAATCGCAGCGCACCGAGCCCGAGACCGTGCGGCCATTTAGGAGATCGTCCGCATTGTAGCCTAAATGAAACACGTAAGAAGCGGGACCGGGACATACCGTGGTTGGGCACGAAGTGGCAGTACCACCCGCCGCCGAGGTGAATGCCCGAGTGATGCCACATCTCGCCCGACGGCAGGTAGCACACGATGAAAATTTCGTCGCCGGGCAATAGGCTTCCATCACTGAGGTCAACCTTCGAGAAGGAGAGCAACTAAAAAAATATTACAACGAGAGGAAGCACGTTACCTCTGATCCGGTGGGAATGAGGCACGAGGGAGGCGGCTGGCTGAAGTTGGGGATGGGACGGCTGGCAAAGTGCTTCTCGGTGATCTGCATCATCGATCCCAATGCCCCAAGGTCCATTGGCCGTTGTGACAACTAAATGCGACAGTGAAAAATGTAGAACAAAAATTACCTTGAGGTGCCGTGAGATGACTTCGATGTTGCGCGCGTTGGCCGTCACCATCCACAACTAAAAGACGGGTCATTTAAATATTAAAATTGAAATGATACCTCATAAAGGCCGTCAACCGGTTTGCCGTAGAGCACATACTTCTGGCCGAACGACGTGTCGAAATGGTTGATGATGCCCGGAGCGGCGAACGTCTGCGCAGCGTTTTCGAGCCCGGCGCGGATTGCGTCTGCCATCTTCGTTGCCCTGGAAAAATAGCGTCGAAAAAGTCATAAAAGATGAATAAACAGAAGAAATATCAAAAAAACTTTCAGCAGGAAAAAAGGCAAACGCCACGTAAAAAACCCTCTTCTCCGAAATTCCACGTGGCTACGCGCCCCGTGCGTCTGCTGTTTAGCAACCAACCTACGGTATCGCCCTCTGGCGTATCGCAACGTACCTAAATCTTCGAAATTTCAAAGTGAAACCCCGAAAAAGCTTGGATTGTGCTTCTTTATGCACCTAAATCTTCTATTTTTTTGTGTTATTTTGATGCCTCCCAGCTGAAACTACAGACAACAATCAGCAGACCCCATTTCCGGGGTCAAACCTCGCAATTGGCTATGTACACGCAACAAGATGCAAGGCTTATCGCGGTACTTGCAATTTTGCGTACCTAGATAAGACCGGACAGGCCATTCGCGCCATTCAGCCTGTCCTTTTTCGTCCCGCAAAACAATGAAAAAGGGCTCGACGTCGGATTCGGGCTTGGATAGCTTGAAAAATGTCGAATTCTCGGATGGCAAATCGGAGAAAAAGGAGGGCTCCCTACCGACCATCACCCTGCGCCAGCTGGTTGGTTAGAATCCAAAAAGCTTTAGATTTTTAGAACGAACTATTAAAAAAACTAATATTATAGTACCGGTACTGCAGTCCGCTCGATTATTGTCTACTGGCCCTTGGGCTCTGCGTTTCGATTTGCACCGGGGCCGGTCTCCCGCTGATGGCCATTTTACAAGGAAACATCGGGCAGTCGTTCATCAACGAACAGATCTTCATCGATAATCAGAGTACGGTAAATCGACAACCTTTAGAAATTGTTATTTTGAGGCGTTCCCTTCAACGATAACTTTACGGAGGACACTTTTCGGAAGGCAATAATGCGGATTGTCTACGAGTACGCCGGACTTACTGTTGGCATTTTTTGTGCCGCCTATTTACAGGTTAGTTTTGAGAGCTTTCCGTCATAGCCAAATCATAGATTAGCTGCCTGCTGTCGGTGTGTGAGCGGATGAACAACCGGATGCGAAGAGCCTTCTTCCGCGCCATCCTCCGCCAAGAGATCGCCTTCTTCGACAACAGCCAGGGCGGCACGATGGCCACGCGGCTATTCGAGTAGGTGGATCAGAGACATAAATTATGCCCTAGAATTACAGCAACTTGGAGCGCATCCGGGAGGGCACCGGCGACAAAGTGGGCTTGATGATGCAGTATATTTCGCAGTTTTTTACAGGTGAGTCTGGTAGTGGAGAAGAAGTTTTGTCATTTAGGCTTCATCATTGCGTTCACGCACAACTGGAAGCTGACGCTGATCATGCTCGCCTTCACACCACTGCAGGCCATTTGCGGCTTCTTTATCTCAAAGGTCAATTTGATTTTTTTTGCTTGGGGATGGGCGAGGGGGAAGGAAGATTAGTTTTTCGTTTTTCTGACTGGAAATTGTTTTTATGTTTTCAACGAGGAACAATGGTCCTGGAAACACAGGCAGATTTAAGCAAATTTGATATTACACGGATCCAACATATGCTTAAATTTTTAGGGGTAAAAACTAAAAATTGCAATGGTCATATATCAGACTTTATAGTCCATGACGACGCTGACGCAGCTTGAGTCAGTAAAGTACTCCAAAGCTGCACAAGTAGCGGAGGAAGTCCTCTCCTCGATTCGCACCGTCATCGCGTTCAACGGGCTCGGCAAGGAAGCTGACAGGTTTGTGAGCCGGAAGCTGCAAGGATGTTTGCTGACTTTTTCAGGTATTCCGACGCTTTGGGAGAGGCCCGTAAAATGGGTATCCTCAAATCGGTGTCGATTGGAGGGTCGTTCGGGGCAATGTGCCTTGTGAACTTCATGAGTCTGGCGCTCGCGTTCTACATCGGTGTCGGATGGGTGCACGGCGGGGAGATCAACCCCGGGCAGTTGTTGACGGTCAGTAAAAATAGTGATGTAAAGTGTTTTGGAACCTTCATAATATTTCTTCGGGAATTGGAGCTTCAGGTGTTCTTCGCGGTGATGATGGGGTCGATGGCACTCGGGCAGGCCGGCCCTCAATTCGCCGTCCTCGGCGCGGCCAAGGGGGCGGCCGCCAGCATCTACGAAGTCCTTGACAGGGTTTGAAGCCTTCGGAACCTTAGGAATTCTTGATTCAGGTCCCATTGATCGATTCTCAAAACACAACGGGTCGTAGCGAGCCCCCACTCAGCGGGCAAATCGAATTTAGAAACGTCTCCTTCTCTTATCCGTCAAGACCGGAAGTCCAGGTTGGTCTACGATCGTTCATTCATGCCATTAGAAAGCTTCATACATAAGAATTTTTTAGGTCTTGAAGAACATCTCCTTCTCGGTGAGCCCCGGCCAGACGATAGCCCTGGTGGGCAGTTCGGGCTGTGGCAAAAGCTCCATCGTCAATATGTTGCTACGATATTACGATCCGGAAGGCGGCGAGGTTAGTTTTCGAGTTGAATGTGTTCGCCAAAGCTCGTGCTCAATAAAAAGTCTCAGATTTTAATCGATGGGGCACCGATCGACGAGCTAAACATCGCTTTCCTGCGGCAACAAATTGCCGTCGTCTCCCAGGAGCCGGTGCTGTTCAACTGTTCAATCGAAGAGAATATACGGGTATTTGGTAATTTAACAAACTTGTAGTGCAGGAATTTCCAGCTTGGCAACGAAGAGCTTGACCACCGGCAACTCGTTGAAGCCTGCAGGGCGGCGAATGCCGAGAATTTTATCAGAAAGTTGCCTCAAGTATGTTGTAGGTTTAATTGCCTTTTATTAACGGATGAAAACTAAACTATAGCGCGATTTTTAGGCCTACGCAACGGAGGTCGGCGACCGCGGGACCCAGCTTTCTGGCGGTAATAATTCTTCGGCTTGCTCAGTTAAAAATCACAAATTTTAAGGGCAAAAACAGCGAATCGCCATTGCTCGGGCTCTTGTCAGAAATCCACGAATCCTGTTGTTAGACGAGGCGACAAGCGCATTGGATGCAGAAAGTGAGGGGCTGGTGCAGCTGGCTCTGGAAAAGGTGGGGGTTTTCTCGTATCAAAAAATCATGGCATTTTTTGTGTTGTAGGCATCGCAAGGCCGCACGACCATCATCATCGCCCATCGGTTGTCGACGATTCGGAACGCCGACAAGATATTCGCGATCAAGGTACGTGGACGTAAAAAAATTGTTATTTTCTTACCCCCATCAGCACTTATAAGGCTTATATGCTTTCTAGGATGGACAAGTCCACGAGGTAGGGACGCACGACGAATTGCTGGCCCAACACGGTCTATATTACGAGCTGGTCCACGCGCAAACTTTTGCCGATGTCATTGACAACGTGCAAAGTAAGAGACCGGATGCTCTAAATCTAGCTAAAAATTTAGGCCATGAGGAGGAAGCTGCACCAGGGAGAACAAACGTAATAGAAATTTTCTATGTTTGAATTGGAATCATTTAGTCAGTGCTCCGCCACCGAGCCAGCACCATCAAGTCGTTGGGTGGTCTCGTAGGGATAGAAAATGAAGAAGAAGTTGTGGTCGACAAGAAAAAGAAGGACGACTTGACGCGTTTGAAGAAAGGTTTGATCTTCAAGCTTTTTTCGAAGATTTTTTATTCAGAACTCGAAGAGACCGGCGCGAAGCGCTCAAATTTGCTCGAGTTTTTACGATTCGCTTCGAAAGAACGGGTTTGATAGCTTTTCTGATCTCATGCTCATTTTTTGTTTAGATTTGGCTGTTAATCGGCTTAGTGAATGCTATTCTTGACGGATTCACGTTTCCCGCCTATTCGTTGCTGTTCACCCAAATTTTGGACGTGAGTCGGAGTCTACACCTCTTTTAATGGTTACGTAAGAATAATTAAATCAAGAATTTTAGGTGTTCACCCTCCCTCCGGCGGACCTCCTCCACAAGGGCCACTTCTGGGCGCTAATGTTCATCGTGTTAGCGGTGGCCCAAGGTGTGACGGTGCTAGGAGCGGTAGCGTTAGGCTTTTAGACGGTATCAAGCAGATTTAGGTATTTTTCTTCGGCCTCGGCGCGGAATTGATGACCCAACGGTTGCGGGCGGCCATTTTTCGAAACGTTTTGTCACAGGAGGTCGGCATAATTGTGAGAAATTCACGCCGTTTAGGTTGCCTATTTCGATTCACCACTTCACGCTACCGGCAAAATTTGCACGCGTCTGGCCAGCGATGTTCCGAATCTGAAGAGTGTAAGTTAAACCTTGAAACTTAGTTTTTTCTTCGACATTTAGGCCCTGGACTTCCGGCTGTCCACGGTCCTATCAACCCTCGTATCGTGTGCCGGCGGGGTGGGCATCGCCTTCTACTTTGGCTGGCAGATGGCGCTGCTCTGCATCGGTCTTTACCCGATTCTAGGTAGTGTAATGGAACAAAGTACGTTTTACACCGATCTACAGGAATCGGCTCGGCGATGCGTACCCGAATTATGCAGGGCAAACATCGACAAACGGCGAAGGACCTGGAGAACAGTGGAAAGGTAATTTTGAAGAAGATTCCAAAAAGTTTTCCAAATTCCAGGTAGCCATGGAGGCCATTGAAAACATTCGAACGGTACAAGCGCTGACTCGCGAGGGGACATTTTACCGGTAGGAGTTATTGTTAGAAAATAAGAAATTTTAATCGTTGATGCTTGGCTGTGTCATTTTTCATACATTGCTCACCAAAAAGCCAAAATCTTTTCTAACGTTTTTGGAAGTATTTTAGGAGTTTTATATCTAAAAATCGTATAAAATACTTTCGTTCTAGGGCTGTTTGGGACTACCAAGAACAATTTGGTTTGCTCCGGCTAACAATCCCCCAGCTAATCGTCCAGTACCGATGCTTTCAGAAAATTCTGCTCGTACCTGGAGGCCCCGTATCGGGATGCCATTCGTCAGGCACTGATCCAAGCGGCAGTCTATGGGTGGGCGAAAATCTTTCAGCTTTGACGCTTGATCGGAATTTTTTTAGTTTTGCGTCGTGCGCCATCTACCTGATGAATTGCCTCTGCTATCGATTTGGCCTGTACCTCATTCTACATCGCGTCGTCACCCCGATCCACGTACTCAGGTAGTTGACGAACAAAACAGACTACTAGCAAGAATTCAGAGTGATGTACGCCATTTCCATCTCGACAACTACTGTCGGGTTTGCTACTGTCTATTTTCCGGAGTATATGAAGGTAATATTTCCCCCGCCGAAAAAATCAAACTTTTTAGGCTCGTTTCGCTGGGGGCATCATTTTCGGGATGCTGAAGGAGCGCTCCAAAATCAATAATTTAAGCACGGAAGGGAAGCGACCGGTAACAATTTTTTCGACTGACCGGAAATCATTCATGTCTAGGCCTTGACTGGGAAGATCTCATTCAACAACGTCAAATTCGCTTACCCAGAAAGGAATTCAGTGGATGTTTTAAAGGTTAGTTTCAGAAGAAAAGAAGCAGATCGATAACAGGTTTGAAAAAGACAACCACTTTTTAGGGTCTCTCCTTACACGTCGCCCCGGGTGAAACACTGGCATTGGTCGGACCATCCGGTAGCGGAAAGAGTACTGTCGTTGCATTGTTAGAAAGGTTCTATGATGTGACTGGAGGTGCTATCGTGAGTTGCTATGGAAGCTGCTTAAGAAGCCTTCCAGACTCTCGATGATGTCGATATCCGGGAACTGAACCCGGACCATCTGCGCTCTCAAATGTCGCTAGTTTCCCAAGAGCCGATCCTTTTTGACTGCTCGATACGGTACAACTATTTACTCTAAACATTCCACGACTTCGATTCCAGAAAAAACATTGCGTACGGGATGGCGACGGCGGTCAGCGACGAGGACATTATGGCTGCCGCGCAAAAAGCCAACATACACAAATTCATCATGGAACTGCCGCAGGGTTACGATACCCGGGTTGGCGACAAGGGCACGCAATTGTCAGGAGGTTTCTAGCGCTGCAAAACAATGAAGAGAAAAACCGCTTCCAGGTCAAAAACAGCGAATCGCCATCGCGCGGGCGCTGATTCGGCAGCCGAAGATTCTACTTCTCGACGAGGCGACCAGCGCGTTGGACACGGAAAGTGAAAAGGTTTAAATAGGAAGAAAACTGGCCATCTATAGACTACAAACAAGCCATCAAAAACTAGCAAGCCCTTACTAGATCGTCCAAGAAGCCCTCGACCGCGCCAGATCCGGGCGTACCTGTATAGTGATCGCCCATCGACTTTCCACAATCATCAACGCCGACCGGATAGCCGTCGTCCAGGCGGGAACCTTGGTAGAAATGGGTATGCTTTTGCGAAAACAACATCGAATTTGTACACTTTATTACAGGCACCCATCAGGAACTGATCGCGCGACGCGGTGTCTATTATGATCTCACAAAACGCCAGAATCTCCACTGAATCAAAAAATAAAGCTTTGTTTGTCAAAAGCTCGTTGATGGCACAAATGTACATAAGGGTCGCGCACAAAAATTAGTGGCTATAATTCTATTTGTTGTCGATGCAGAGCGCGTGCTGGACGAACTGCGACTCGCATTCGGCACCTAAATCGTTTTGTTTAATATTTTTTTGGAAAGTTCACAAACCCCTTGGGTCGCTTTTCGAGTGGTTGAAGCAGGCTATGGCCTCGCGCATAAGATACCCACAGCTGGAAGTTCCAGTATGGTTTAAATGTATTTTCTTACCGGTGCGCAAATGCAGACTCCAAGCACGGGCATTTCGTGTTGATGCGGCCGTCGGGCAAGTAGGAAGCTGTAATGGTTGGCGATTAGGAGAATTAGCCATTGGCCTCACGAAATTGCTCGATCGGCTCTTTCAAATAGGCGAGATGGGCTGGGATCGCGGCATCCTTGGGGGCTTTGAGGAAGATGAGCTCCGACGTCGAGGTAGTAGCCATACTCTGTGAGACGGTTTGGACAATAGAAAATTAAAGCCGATTCGACTACTTATTTCTTGCAATACCCGAAGTAGCACAGTGGTTTCATAAAGCAACAAGCCGCCCACTCCCTAGTCCGCTAACAGACGCAAACAAACAGAAAAATGTGTCCGTATCTTCTCCCAAAATAAATGCAGGCTGCGGATCCCCTTCCAATTCAAACGAATCTTTCATCCGTTATCTTTATCCCTTATCTTAGTATCCGAAGTTAATACACAAAAAACACGTTATTCTGCGACACGAACCAGTGAGATCAAGTGATAAATAGTACAAACTTGATGATGTCGAAAAAATAGAAGAAAAATGACAACATATCAAAATCGAAAAATGTATAATTGGGGAGGGGGTATTACGGGCATTTCTTGTCGACGATGGACCGGCCGCTCTCCTCGTACTCCGTCTTGCTGATCCACATTTGTTGGAAGGTGCCCTGGAAAACAGACGATCAAGCCAAAATCTGATTAGCATACCACGGAGGCCAAAATTGAGCCGCCGATCCACGGGCCGAAGCGACGCTCCATAGAAGTTGGAGGCGCCGACAAGCGGATGCGAGCGCTCTGAAAAAACATCAAAGTAAAAAATGGCTTAAAAATTACCGGCGGGCATTTTTGCGACAAGTCGTGGCTGAGTCGTTCAGTGAATCCAAGAATCAACGAGTTGCCGCCAGTCACGAGAACGTTTTGGTACATGCTCTGAATAACACAGGGTTCGTTCAATAATTTTCAACCTACCGGCCGCATATCAACATCGCACATACCGCAAGAGCTCCACGCCAGGTGGCTGACGTTCATCAGCGAGGAGGTGTCAACATCACGCAAATACTTCAGATCGAATAGACCCTCAGGGATCTTTATCCGCTCACCCAAGAATTCTGAAACAAAAAGTAAAAAATGATAAATAAATCACGTACCTTGTGGAAACCATTCGGGAAAGCATATGGGGAGGAGGGCAGCTTTTCGGCGGATTCCGGGTCGATGGGCACATCGCAAAGTTGCAGGACTGATGCCGCCATGTCTTGGAGGAGCTGTAAAAAAACTTTCAAGTTTGATTGTGATCAAACTACCAGTTTCCTCATGAACTTGTCATAACTCTCCGTAACGGCTGGCAGGTTAGCCTTCTCGGTCCATTTTGCTGGCTCACCCTCGTTTACTTCTTCCTAAAAATTCATGAATAGAAGAAGTCTATTATCGTCATGCGCTGTTCTAGCCGATTTTCTTGAGTATGGCGAAATATGCATCCTAGTAAAAAAAAAATCGAAATCTCACCTTGACCTTAATACGATAAGTTGGCACCACGTCAATCTTTTGCTCCGTCAACACTTTTTCGATCTGTTCGCTGATCATATCGCCACCCAACGGGCATCGAACGATAGCTAAAAATTCAATATTCAGTCGTAATTATAAAATACCATGCTTAACCGCGTATCCGTCAAAAACCGGCACAGCGGAGGTCTGTGTAGCGCCACTGTCCACGATAAGGCCACTCGTGCGCCCATTTGCAAAGCTACAACGAAAATTTTAATAAAAACACCGAAACATACGCGGCGAGAACGGCGTTGTTGACCAAGAAGTAGGCGGGCACGTTGTACTTTTCGAAGGCCAGCTCGGTTAGCTTTTCACGTTTCGCCTTGTCGTTCCACTGGAAATGGGAGAAATGTTCGAATGTCAAGAAAATGAGTACCGCGCTTTCGGAAAAGAGGGCAGGATGGTCCGAGGAGTCTGTTCGCAATGCGTCCTTGTAGGCGTAGTTCATCATTTCTTCGAAAAGATCCCAGTCTTCGACTAAAAAAAGGTGGCTTCCAACCATAAATTCGACTAACTCATTCCGTCGCTCATGAAGTTCTTGATCTCACAATTCACCCTGGGCCCGATGTTCTAAAATCCGGACAATACATTGATTAAGCGTTGTCAACCTTGGTGGTCCCGATGTAGATCTTGCGCTCGCGCTTCGTGATGGAAGTGTCGTCGGTCTCCATTGCAACTGCCTCATCGACGCCGATTGAAGAAGAAATGTCGCTCTAAAGCGGAATGCAGACTTTAGAAGGTTATTACCGTCGGAAACTCCTCCCCGGCGAATCCGCATCGGAACGAATGGGAGCCAGCGTCGAAGACAATAGCCCCGACCTCGTCTCCCGCATATCTAGAATAATACTAATATCTCAAACGGGAATATCTTGAATATGGGCTCAACGGGAAATTCAACAATCAATTGTCTTCTAGTATCATTTTTATCGTTTTTTCTTCTTGGCGTCAGCCTTCGGGTCGACTAGGCCCTGGTCGATTTGCCACTGCCTGATGACGTTGTCCTGGGTGGTGGCTGGGCAGGGCGCGTATCTAAAACCATTTTTGAAAACTACTGAGTTAAACTACCGGCAATATTCCATGTTGAATTCCCCCTTGCCCTCGGTCACTGAACGCAGCAGCGAAGTGTAGCCGAACATGTCGGACAACGGCGCCTCGCAAATGACCTAAAACCAGGAGCTTTTAATAAACAAAAAAAACCGTGGTGTAGCCATCGATCGTGTCCGTGGAGGTGATGAGCGCATTTCGTTTTGTCAACGTGTTGACGACAGATCCCTAAATTTATTTAATTGCATCGTCCTCCTGGCAAAAAATCACGCGTTCTCTACAAAATGTAATAGTTACCTGGAAATCATTTGGCGTCGTCACCTCGACCTTCATGATCGGCTCGAGAAGCAACCAGGCCGCTTTTTCGTAGCACTAAACGGGCATTGTAATGATATCAATTGCAAATCAAACCTCGCGCATCATGTTAGCCATCGTGTTGATCATGGCGATTTCAGTAAAATCAACCATATGCGTCTCACCGTCCTGTACTCGCACATTGATACCAGCAATCCTAAAGAAAAGTTACAGAATATTTTGAAAACCCACTTTTGTTTCATCAGAGGTCCTTCCTGGGTGACTTGGTCGAGACCCTTCTTGAGCGCGGGAAACAGGTTCTTCGGGATACTCGTTCCAAAGCATTCGTCGGTGAACTTGATCACGGTATTCCTGAAAATTTACGATGCATAATTTTCCAAAATTAGTATTTTGCTGTGGTAGGCGCACATTTAAAAACCTACTGATCTGGTGGCAGTGGCTCAACGATTCCTTCAATCTGTCCAAATTGACCCTGTCCTCCGGTTTGCTTCTTGTGACGGTAGTGGAACTTGTAGGGAGCCGCAATGCACTCGCGATAGGCGACCGTTGGCTTGCCGAGGTCGACTCGGCAGTTGAACTCGTTTGTCATCCGCTGGGCGTAAATTTCCAAATGTAGTTCGCCCATGCCGATAGATACAACGATAGATATTAAAAAATTGAGATGATACCTCATATAAGCCGTCAATTGGTTTGCCGTACAGCACATACTTCTGGCCGAACGCCGTGTCGGAATATTTTATAATGCTAATTTATTACGGGGAGATACGATGGACGGTAGGGTTTTATAACCTGGATAATCCACCGTAGTCCGGTGACCCCTCATGGCGGAGCGGCTGATTTCCAGGAATTTCATTTTTCGCATGGTTTTATTGGGTCGTTCATACCCGTTTCTGATCCGATTCTTATCAACAGAAAAAAAACTCCTGTCTTTTTGTCAGTTTTTCATTTTCTGGCTGCGCTGTATGCGGATTCGAAGAGACCTAAGCTCTAGCTCCTTTCCCACTCGAGTTGAATTCTGCAGCACATCGACGGGCTCACGCCTCAAGAAAATTGTTATAGGTTATTATTATCTAATCGTGTTTTCTCTTCTAGTCATTCGTTATTATTTCTTGCAGTTTTGTTTTATTCACGAACGTTTTCCAACTTACCTTTTTCAGAGTCGTGCTCCCTAAACACGTCACTAACTCGACTTCATGAAGAAATCCACGCGCCCAAGCGCGGCTGTCTTTGCAGGTATATCGATACCGGTTTCCATAAATTCTTTTTAGGGAACAAACCCGCGCTGCGCGTTGGATCCACCGACTGCCTCTCGGATCGCTTCGCCAACTTGACCAAGCCCGCCCGCCGCCTGACGTTGTCTAGAGTGATTGACCCGCGCAACCTGCTCGATTACGACTCGGAGCCGCACATTTCGACTGAGGATTTTGCCCGGGTTAAGGTATCAGCACTCTTCTTCGTTGTTACGTTGTTTAGCTCCGCCTCTATCTGCCGAAAGGCCACCGCTCGTCGGATGGGGCTGTTTATTTCGTGCATGGCGGAGACCTCGTTATGGGAAACACGGAGATTTACGAAGGCTTGATGCGGAGGATGGGCAAAATGTATGATTGGTCACTTTGACTTCATTCATTCGCTTTAGGATAAGAATGCCGATCGTTTCGATGGACTACAGGCTGGCCCCGGAAACGCAGTACCCCGGTGGACTTCATGATGTAGAACGTGCTCTCATCCACTTCTTCGAACGAAGCCGCGAATTCGATGTGGATCCGACGAAGATCGTGGCGATGGGCGATTCGGCCGGTGGGAACCTCGTCGCAGCTGTGGCGCAACGTCTGCGCGAAAATAAGGAAGTTCCACTTGCTGGACAGGTATAATTGTACTAACTTGGTATCACTTGTGTATTAGGTTCTTCTCTACCCCCTGCTGCAGTTCCACAACCTCCAATCCGACTCCTTCCGGCATTTTCACCGCGACATGGTTGGCTATGCGCTTGTTGGTACGTTGCTCGTCAGAGTTCTGATCCTCTTGCTTTAGATCCGGTGTCGCTCGCCTATTACTACATGTGGTACGCTGGAATTGACGTTAACCATCGCCCGGCGCTTGCTGAAGCGGCTATTTCCAACGGACATGTATCTGCACGCGAACGAAACCTGACTGGCGCTTACACCGACCTGCACAATCTTCCAACCCGCCGGCGACACAAGGGTTTACCAACGGTGACCGCTGTCGTGGAAAACGAGGAAGCCCAGGTGTGTTGTCTCTTATCATCAAGTATTTCTTTTTCCAGATGTTGATGGAAGAACGCCTTCTTGACCCGTCCTTCTCTCCCTTGATCCAGCACGATCTCACCGGGCTCCCTCCGTCTTTCGTGAAGTCTCCTTTCCGATGGTCAACCCTGCTCCGTTGGATGATTTTTTATGCGTTGATTATGTGGGTATTCGCGCTAATGCACTTGGGGGGGGGGGCACTACGAGACGCTCCAAATGCCGTTTTTTAAACTCCGAGCCTCTGGAAAAGCTAAGCCTAATCCTAGGCTTAGCTTCTAACAAACGAAGCCTGAGCTTAGCTTGAGCAAAGCTAAAAGCTAAGCTTAGTTCTAAGCTAACCCATAAATGATCCCATTTTGACCTCGTGAGTCAATTTGAAGCTCAAGATAAGCTTAGCTTGGGCTTAGGCTTAAGCCTAAGCTAGACTTAGTTAAAGCCAAGTTAGGCCTAGGCTTAAACTGAAAGCCAAGTAGCTTAAGCGGAGAGCCTCTTAACCTCTTATTACCAATTTTGGACTGCCCCCGCCCCTAACTGCATTAGCACCTTTGCCGCTTTCTACTTTGCTAGTGGGTATTTCCAGGGCGCGTCAGAAATTACCGCGTAGTTTAGCCTGAAGGTGTCGGCATTAGTAATCGGTGGCGTGAGGGAAAGAAAATGTCTCTGCGTCTCGCCCCTTGGCGCGTTCTCTGCCGTGTGTCTAAGTGTCAAAACGTCGATCAGGGGTGGTCGACCTGGGCCGTCGGTATCCCTTTTAAGGGATGCCGACGGCATAGACAATCGGTTAGAAAATGTCTCTGCGCCTCTCCCCGGGGCGCGCTCTCTGCCCTGTTGGCTAGCTGCCAATTTGTTTATATTGAGGCCGTCGGCAGCCCTTTAAATACCCTCGTATTTAACATCCTTGCAGACCAGCCGAAGCGATCGACTGGGCATTAATCCGTTCGGCTCTGGCCGGAGTAACGTTAAACCAAATAGTGGTGTCGTTCGCGACGCTCTTCGACGAAGGACCCAGATGCCCACGTCTCTGGGCGACCGGCCCGGTCGCGGTGGGCGGTGTGATCTTCTTTGCCTACTGGCTCTACCACACGCGGGCGCGGGCGGAGCCCGCGGCCGAGCGGCGGGAGCTTCGAGGAATGAATCCCTGATAACCAACTAATTTTGTGCGAATTCGGAGATCCGGCCTCTAGGCAAACCAAATCATTTTATATGAGAAATATGCAGCTCGACGAGCTGGTTAGGAATCAGTTGAAAAGGGCTGTGAAATACTTTTGATGACCAAAAGGGTCGAAAGAGGCCGATTTCCTTTGGATTTTCCGCTCTAGTACAGAAACAGCCTAAAAATAAGGCTTCGTGCCACCCTCAGTCGCTTCGGACTTTGATTGATCTCGAAATGGGGGTCGCAGGGCCGGAGAAGGGGACCGTATAACCGAATTTGCTCGCGATCGTATCTATAATTTATTTCTGTCATATTCGTTTTGTGTGTGCTAGCACTACGTGTATTTTTGCTATTTTTGCTATTTTGTGATGTGTGCATTCGTTAAGCGCTATTGTGATTTTGATAAATATTACATTGCTGCTGTCCTGAAACTTTTTGCTTAGGCTGGCGGATAGTGCGACGGATGGCGGGGTCCAGACACAAATGGGGGGCGGGGGGTGGGGCGCGGAATAGGCAGCGAAAGAGTGTGGCTAGAGTATAGGGTACGGGGGGGGGGGGTGGGGCTAGAGCGCAGATTCTCCCTTCTCCTGCTTGCCATCCTGTCCCGGTCAAACGAACACGACTGGTAAAGGGCGGAATGCTGTGTCCGGCGAAGCTTGTCCCGGAAGCCTGGGAATCGGTTACGCGCGTGCAATTTTTAGCAACGATCAACTATCACGAAGATAAACTCTCGGACTTTTTATCTCTTTTTTATAATAGAAGGATGACGAGAAAATACTATCAAATCAAAATCGAAAAATGTATAATTGGGGATGGGGGGTGTTACGGGCATTTCTTGTCGACGATGGACCGGCCGCTCTCCTCGTACTCGGTCTTGCTGATCCACATTTGTTGGAAGGTGCCCTGTAAAACAGCTGATCAAACCAAAATCTGATTAGCATACCACGGAGGCCAAAATTGAGCCGCCGATCCAGGGGCCGAAGCGACGCTCCATAGAAGTTGGAGGCGCTGACAATCGGATGCGAGCGCTCTGAAAAAAAAATATCTAAGTGAAAAAATATGGCTTAAAAATTACCGGCGGGCATTTTTGCGACAGGTCGTGGCTGAGTCGTTCAGTGAATCCAAGAATCAACGAGTTGCCGCCAGTCACGAGAACGTTTTGGTACATGCTCTAAAGAACACAGGGTTCAGCCAGTAATTTTCAACCTACCGGTCGCATATCGACATCGCACATCCCGCAGGAGCTCCAGGCAAGGTGGCTGACATTCATGAGCGAGGAGGTGTCAACATCACGCAAATACTTCAAGTCGAATAGACCCTCAGGAATCTTTATCCGCTCACCCAAGAATTCCTGAAAAAAATTAATGTCCTAAATAAATCACGCACCTTGTGGAAACCATTCGGGAAAGCATATGGGGAGGAGGGCAGCTTTTCGGCGGATTCCGGGTCGATGGGCACATCGCAAAGTTGCAGGACTGATGCCGCCATGTCTTGGAGGAGCTGTAAAAAAACTTTCAAGTTTGATTGTGATCAAACTACCAGTTTCCTCATGAACTTGTCATAACTCTCCGTAACGGCTGGCAGGTTAGCCTTCTCGGTCCATTTTGCTGGCTCACCCTCGTTCACTTCCTCCTGAAAGTCATGAATTCACAAAAATATGCGAAAAAGAGCATATGTTCCAGTTAGTATTTCACAAGCATAACAGGAAATTTCAATCTCACCTTGGCCTTAATACGATAAGTCGGCACCACGTCAATCTTTTGCTCCGTTAACACCTTTTCGATCTGTTCGCTGATCATATCGCCGCCCAACGGACATCGAACGATTGCTAAAAATACAATATTAAGGCCGTAATTATAAAATACCATGCTTAACCGCGTATCCGTCAAAAACCGGCACAGCGGAGGTCTGTGTAGCGCCACTGTCCACGATAAGGCCACTCGTGCGCCCATTTGCAAAGCTACGACGAAAATTTTAATAAAAACACCGAAACATACGCGGCGAGAACGGCGTTGTTGACCAAGAAGTAGGCGGGCACGTTGTACTTTTCGAAGGCCAGCTCGGTTAGCTTTTCACGTTTCGCCTTGTCGTTCCACTGGAAATGGGAGAAATGTTCGAATGTCAAGAAAATGAGTACCGCGCTTTCGGAAAAGAGGGCAGGATGGTCCGAGGAGTCTGTTCGCAATGCGTCCTTGTAGGCGTAGTTCATCATTTCTTCGAAAAGGTCCCAGTCTTCGACTAAAAAAACGCAATTTTCAATGAAGATTCGACAGACTCATTCCGTCGCTCATGAAGTTCTTGATCTCACAATTCGCCCTGGGCACGATATTCTAAAAGCCGGACAATGCATTGATTAAGCGTCGTCAACCTTGGTGGTCCCGATGTAGATCTTGCGCTCGCGCTTCGTGATGGACGTGTCGTCGGTCTCCATTGCAACTGCTTCATCGACGCCAATTGAAGAAGAAATGTCGCTCTAGAGAGGAATTTAGACTTTAGAATGTTTTTACCGTCGGAAACTCCTCCCCGGCGAATCCGCATCGGAACGAATGGGAGCCAGCGTCGAAGACAATAGCCCCGACCTCGTCTCCCGCATACATTCCACCGCTCATTTTGCCTGAACGGGGATTTAATAAAACTATAGACCAAGAACAAACTCCAAATATAAAATACAAACTTAGGTAGTAAATGGTCAGTCCGCCAGTCGGTTAGCCACATAAATATTGGATTTTCTTTATTCAATGAGCTACATAACAAATGAAAGACAGCAAAAAAAAAACAACAAAAAAAACAATCGTAAAATAACGAACTCTAAGCTACCATTCGACTAGTACACAGATCTAGAATAAAACGAATATCGCAAACGGGAATATCTTGGATATGGGCTCAACGGGAAATTCAACGATCAATTGTCTTCTAGTATCATTTTTATCGTTTTTTCTTCTTGGCGTCAGCCTTCGGGTCGACTAGGCCCTGGTCGATTTGCCACTGCCTGATGACGTTGTCCTGGGTGGTGGCTGGGCAGGGCGCGTATCTAAAACCATTTTTGAAAACTACTCAGTTAAACTACCGGCAATATTCCATGTTGAATTCTCCCTTGCCCTCGGTCACTGAACGCAGCAGCGAAGTGTAGCCGAACATGTCGGACAACGGCGCCTCACAAATGACCTAAAACCGGGATCTTTTCAACCCTAAACAAAAAAACCGTGGTGTAGCCATCGATCGTGTCCGTGGAGGTGATGAGCGCATTTCGTTGTGTCAACGTGTTGACGACAGATCCCTAAATTTATTTAATTGCATCGTCTTCCTGACAAAAAATTCACGCTTTCTCGACAAAATGTAATAGTTACCTGGAAATCACTTGGCGTCGTCACCTCCACCTTCATGATCGGCTCGAGAAGCAGCCACGCCGCTTTTTCGTAGCACTAAACGAGCATTGGGACGAACTTGAAAACCAAACCTCGCGCATCATGTTAGCCATAGTGTTGATCATGGCGATTTCAGTAGAATCAACCATATGCGTCTCACCGTCCTGTACTCGCACATTGATACCAGCAATCCTAGATAAAAGTTACAGAATATTTTGAAAACCCACTTTTGTTTCATCAGAGGTCCTTCCTGGGTGACTTGGTCAAGACCCTTCTTCAGCGCGGGGAACAGATTCTTGGGGATACTCGTTCCAAAGCATTCGTCGGTGAACTTGATCACGGTATTCCTGAAAATTTACGATGCATAATTTTCCATAAGGGGTACTTTATTGTGGTAAGCCCAAATTCAAAAGCTTACTGATCTGGTGGCAGTGGCTCAACGATTCCTTCAATCTGTCCAAATTGACCCTGTCCTCCGGTTTGCTTCTTGTGACGGTAGTGGAACTTGTAGGGAGCCGCGATGCACTCGCGATAGGCGACCGTTGGCCTGCCGAGTTCGACTGGGCAGTTGAACTCGTTCTTCATCCGCTGGGCGTAAATTTCCAAATGTAGTTCGCCCATGCCGCTGACGACGGTCTCTTTGGCCTCGTTGTTGTACTCTCTAAAAATAGAATATCCTTCAAGCTTCATCCGCAAACCTTTTGAACGTCGGATCTTCCTTTGTAAACCTGGTCAGGGCCTTGATGAAGTTGTCGCCATCCTTCTTGTTCAGCGGCCTGATCGACATGGAGATGACAGGCTCGGGAATGTGCATGGATTCCTGAAGAAATTTATAGGAACCCAATCTCCACCTACGCAATGTGGTGGGTTGTCCTGGATGCTTGAAAAGGTTTCTCCGGAATGACAATCAAGCCCGAAGGTGGCGCAAATGTCACCGGCGTACGCTGTCTCAATCTCCTCCATATCTGCGGCGTGCATTCGGACCAATTTTTGGACGCGGACCTGAGAATACATCAGAGAGGAAACTAAAAATTACCTTTCGACCATCCTTGCTAGCATATACGGTGTCACCTCGCGAGAGTTGCCCTTGGTACACCCGAAAATACGTCAACTGGCCATATTTTCCGGCCTAGATCGGGGTCCAATCACTGAAAGCGAATTCCCACCTCAAGCTTGAACGCTAGCCCGACAAATGGCTTGACATTATTCCTGGCATGGTCGAGTTTGATGACTTTTTCGGAGTCGCCATCCTTGATGCTCGCTCGGTTCTCGACTTCGGAGGGGTTGGGTAGGTATCTAAAAATCCATCGTCCACCAGACTATAGGGCTTACCGGACCACGGATTCAATCATCGTTTGTACACCCTTGTTTTTCAGCGCAGACCCGGCGAGGACGGGAACAAAAGCGCGCTTGACGACAGCTCTGGAAATCAGCACTTACCAAACTTTTTTTTAGAAATACCTTCGAATAGCTGCGTGGATTTGGTCGACACTAGGATTGATATCATTCAAGAACATTTCGCCCAACTCTTCGTCGCCGTTAGCAATGTGCTCTAGAAAAGGACAGCAATTTCTTAGTAATCGAAAGAACCCACCAATCATTTCTTGACGCAAATCTTTGGCCTGTGCTCGAAGTTCTTGCGGAATCTCGTCCTTTCGCACCAGAAGCCCTCCTTCACCCTCATAGTACAAGGCGTTTTCGGTAATGAGATCAACAATTCCGCGGAAATCCGAATCCTGAAAATCGGCACATGCGAGGCGCACTGACACCTTACCTTTCCGATTGGTAAATGGATCAGCGACGCATTGTGACCAAGCTTTTTTCGCAGCCCATCGACAGCTCGGAATGCAGTCGCCCCCGTCCGATCCATTTTATTCACAAAGCAGATAAACGGAACATTATACCTAAATAGAGAAGATTAATAGCTTTTAGGCGGGTTCCTACCTAGAAAGTTGCCTATTGACAGTAAATGTCTGGCTCTGCACTCCGCCAACACCGCAGAGCACGAGAACAGCGCCATCCAAAACGCGTAGAGCTCTTTCCACTTCTACCGTGAAGTCGACGTGACCTCAAAGCGACGATAGAAGAACAAGGTTAGCACTATACCAGGTGTATCAATGATATTAATGTTCGTTCCATGCCAGTCGATATAGGTCGCCGCGGATTGGATAGTAATTCCACGCTGCTTCTCCAACTCCATGAAATCCATGGTAGCACCAACGTCGTCCTTGCCTTTGACCTGAAAAGAAGACGTTGTCAGGAATTTGTAGCCCACCTCGTGCATTGAATCGATTCGCCCGGCATAGTAGAGGATTCGCTCAGTTACCGTCGTCTTTCCCGAATCAATATGAGCAGAAATACCTTAAAAAAATCGGGAAGTGCCATGAGACGAACAGACTTACCAATATTTCTAATTTTCTCCACAGGTCTGACTCCAGGAATTACAACTGGGTTCGGCGCCGCGCTGGCTCCGCGTATTGCCAAATTTATTAACTGAAAATATAATCAAAGCAATTTCTAAAATACCTTTTTATGTGGATTTTTTGACAGAGCGAGCAGGCGCGAAAAGGCAACCATTTTCGCCACCGTCGTGGGGGCCCAAGGAGCAAGCTAAACATATAAATTAATTATGAGAATTATTAATAGTAGATATTGAACGAATTATGGTTATAACTTTACTTTTAGAAGCTTGGGTCAAAGGGGTCACTTTTGTAAAAGGACGCTGGCAAACGGCGCGCCGATTAACCGTACGCATAGTAGCGTAACGGAATGGATTATTGCATAACGTTACGCGATCTTTTTCGGCGATATATAAAAAGCAAAAATTTCCCAGTTTTCCCCCAGAAATTTTTATTTACTACTTTATTTACTTATTATTTTCTAGATGAAGCTCAAGCCGGCCCACACGCTTTACGACACTCGATGGCTACACGGGATCGAGCAATTTCGAGGAAATCCGGACCCGGCCGTTCAAGCAGCTCCCGCTGCCAAGAATTTTGATCCGTTCGCCCTTCTAGGTTAGCTTTTTGCCTTCATATACAAAGATCGGGTTTAGAAGATACCGTCACGTGCACGGCGTGTCGATGTGCCCTGGAGGAGACGGACCGGGACGAGGTTTTGCAACACTACAAGAGTGATTGGCATCGGAAGAATGTGCTTCGCGTATCGCACGGCAAGCCGCCACTTTCTGAGGAGCAATTTGACGACGAATTTGCTGAGGGTGGGTGCTGTAGCTTACAACATCAAGATATTTTTAGAAGATGCCTCGTCCGAGTCTTCGGATAGTGACGAAGAAGAGGTATTTATGGATCGACTCCTCGGCTCTACATACGAATATTTTGTCCAGGATGGCGAGGTATGGCCAGTTTATGGAAGGAAATTGTGCTCAGGTGTTTTCCGTTTATAAATGTATCGTGCCGCCCGGCGAAGAGTTGGACATCAGCCTCTTCCGGAAGACGATCGACTGCGCGATCTTTATGCTGGCTGGTGGGCACTTTGCGGGCGCGGTTTATAAAAGGTAAATAGATCCTATGTTTTGCGATAAGTTACTTTAGAGGCCAAATGATTCACCACAAGACGATCCACCGCTACACCGTCAGGGCCAAGCAGGGCGGCTCGCAAAAGGCGCAGGATGCTCGAGGGGGTACCGCCCACTCGGCCGGCTCTGCGTTGAGGAGGTGGCTTAGATTTGATGAGGCGCTATAATGGCTTTTCTAGATATAACGAGCGCACTCTCTGTCAAGAGATCCAAAAATTGATCAAGGAATGGTCTTCAACACTATCTGAGACTCCGCTCATCTTCATTCGCTGCAGCAGTTTCCACCGGGACGCTTTCTTCGGCGAAAATCTCTTCAGTTCGAAAGATTCGAGAATGAGGTATTTCTATCCTGAAGCTTCCTCAAATGCCCCTAGAACCCTCCCGTTTCAAACGATCCGCCCCGGCCTCGACGAGATCAAACGCGTCTACGCCTTGTTGGCGTCAATTTTTGCTCACGGGCCAGAGGAAGAATTTATTCTCAAGGTAGTCTTATTATTTTCTACGTTTTATTTTTGTTAAGCTGAAAAACAGCCGAGAGAAGACGCGGCAAGTGCTGACCAAAAAGCGAAAGGAGCAGGGAATCGTGGCGATCGCGGACAGTGACGAAGAAGAGAAGGCCTCTCAAGAAGCTGCCAAGTTGAGGCAAGAAAAAACCGAGCGCAAGGTGCAGATCTATACACTTACTTTATTTTTTAAATTCAGAAGATCGGGACCATCGCCGAAAAAGAAGAGCGAGAAGCGTTGGACCCGTTTGCGGATGTAAGATTTTTGACTGAGAATTTATTTTTTTTGTTTAGATCGACAAGTTATGGCGTGCTTCTTTATACACTGGTGTTCGCAACGACGATGCAGAGCAACTACAGGTGAGATTTCCAGGGACTAAAAACCGGAACTTCTAGAAACTGATCGAGAACCCGCCCTGCGATGCGGCACGGAGCTTTCAGTTCCTCTCGGAATTTCGCGCGCCGCCTGACGGAAGCTCCTTTTTACACTTGGCTGCGAAAAACAGCTATCGTGAAGCGTTACAGGTATTTCCACCTCTCAAAACTTATATTTTTAGACATTCCTCGATGCCGGCGTCTTTCCATCGATGAAAAACGAGAAGGGAGAAGTGCCGTTTGATGTGAGTTATATTTTCGTTATATTACTATCATTTTCTCAGGTTTCTGCCGACAAGTCTGTGCGAAACCTGTTCATGGCGTTCCGCAACAAACAGGCCGAGGTCAACGACAAGCTCGACTGGCGGTCAACACATATCCCGATGCCGACGGCGAAGGTAAGCCTCCCTTGCTGATAGTAGCTATTTACTCTAACAGGCCGAAAAGGATGAGGCACAGCTGGAGATTGAGCGAGAGAAGAAGAGGGTGAAAAAGGAGCGACAACGGGTAAGCGATAACGGGCTTTCGGATAAAGGGGCAATAAACTGACGCTGTTGGGATGCGGAATGCGGGTTTTGCAGTAGAGAAAACCAAATTTAACGGAATTTTAAAGATCCGATTTTTTAGGAACGGCAAAAGGTGAAAAAGGCCGAGGAAAAGGTTGAAGCTGCCGAGAAGGCTGCTCAAGCCGAATGGCTGTCGCTGTCAGACCGAGAGCGACGAGCTCGAGCCGCTGAGGCCCGGATGGCCAAGCTGGAGCCGAAGCAGGGCCCGAGATGCTATCAGGTATCAATCATTGTCTATTTGAAGTAATATACTTTTAGTGCGGCGGCGTGATGCCTGCGAAGCCGTTCAACTACTCCAATTTCGAGTTCTGCGCCCCAGCGTGTGTGGCGCTGCACCGGAATTCACAACCGGCCGCCAAAAACATATAATTAGTACGGAATTTCGCCTTAATTTTTTATTGGGTGGCCATCTGGTGTCGCGCCTGTGATAGTGTCTTTTCTGAAGTGTCCTTGTTGTACTACGTTGTTTTGCTATACTTTTTGAGAAATGAGATAAATTTATATACATTTTTTGAAACAAATTTCGCGTTTTTCCACATTGGGCCAAAAGTTTGAGCGCGCCTCTAAATTTAGATACAGCTGGTGCAACCATTTCGCTACTATTTACGCCGTCTACGTCAGCGTGGACAAGCCATTTACAGTCGATTTATGTGCCCGGGATATTTTATTGGGTGTCGCTGGATCGTTTTCGACACGCCCTTCCGAGGAGATAAGCTTTTACGACGGCCCCGGCGGGCTCATCGGCTTCAGCTTCGGCAGCCGAGCGTTTTTGCCAGCAGCCCCACAGTACGCACCCCGGCTTCCGGCGACGGGAGGGGAATGTTTCGGATGAAGCTGTTGTTGGCATTGTTGTGTCTTATTCCGGTTAGTTTAAGGACAAATAAATAAATAAAAGATTTATTCTTTTAAAGAAATTTTTAAAGCGATACTTCTAATTTGCTTAATGATTACTACAGGCAACCCACGCTTCCTACAAATTGACCGTCTACCTTCGACGGCTCGACGTCGGCCAGGGTTTCCTTGCCAATGGTACCCACTGTACCCCCACCTGGAATATCGGGGACCAATGTAATATTATGCTCAAGGTAAGCTGCTGCTTGCCACCCACATCAAAAGACGCTAATCTACTTGACGATCTCGTCAAACCCTTTTGAAATTGAATTACTTTAGCGATTTTAGCTAGCCGTTTGCCTTGGAACTCCAGATGATCCCTCGGACCCGTGCCCTGAAACTAAGCGCCAGCCGATCGACCTCGGCCAAGTTACGACCAACCAAAATGCGATAGACTTTGCGGTAACTCCACATAAATCCGGCAATTATTACAAATTTAGGGTGGCAGCACGGCTTACGGCGCCTGGAAGAATCCGGCCGACTTTGTGAATTCCGACGATGGCGTTTTGTACGCGGTATGGGACAGTGGAATTTCGTTGATTTTGTATAACTCCAGGGCTTTTCCCTGTACGTGGAAGCGCGCGACAAGCAGAACGGCTTGATCGACAGCTACTCGCATCGTTTTGACGACGGGCTGTCGCCGAACAATTTCGAGTACTTCTCGCATGAGCGCGTCAACTTGGAGGCAACTTTGTAAGTTTTTGACTGACTAAAAACGGTAGATAATTGATCGCGACGGCAAAGAGGAGAGTTCCGCTTTCGGAAAAAAATGCTGATTCGTTAGGTTCTCGATTGCTTGGCGAGCCAGCGGCGATCTTCCGACCCCACCGCCTCCTACCACCACCGAGGGCCCGACCACGACCACACAATCTACTACTTCCGGCCCGTCCACACCGGAACCGACCACTGAAGGTAAATAGCGTCCCAGTAATGGCCAAAAACTTAACATAATTCTACCAAAAATTCGACGTTTAGCCCCGGTCACGGCAAAGGACTGCAGCGAGATTGTTGGAGGCAAGGACGGCCCGAATAAGATCCTGATCAACAACATCATAACAACAGTAGCGTCAATTGTTTTGAATGGGATCGAGTAACTTTTAGGTGTATTGCTCATTCGGATCGAACGTCGCCATCACCCACATCCAGGGGTCGGTTTTAAAGCTTTTTGCCACATATGAATCGCTATTCGTATGTGGCAAAATGTATAATGTTTACTGCTTGACGCTGAAAAAATGTTCAAAAAACATCAGCTTGAAGCATTTCAGGCGCGGCGAAAAAGATAATACCTCATTCGCAAAGAGCTGGGACGAATACACGGATGCGTTCGGTACGCCTGATCAGGGCAACAACTATTGGCTGGGCCTGGACAATATCAACATGATTACAAGCGGCGGAGAGTAAGTCAAAGAATGTGGGAAAAAGTTTCGCGTTTAGCTATTCGCTATTTATTGAGGTTTGCTGCGGAGCACAGTCAATTACCCAGCAGATCTACAGAAGTGCAAAGGTAGCGTATGAAGCAATGGAAAGCTCCATTTCAAGAGTTTTAACTAGCTTTGGATTAAATTAATTGGTGCTTGAGGTTCACATTGGAACTCATGAGTATTCACAGGGAGGGGAGAAAACAGTTTTTTTTTTGGCAAACCTTCTCGAATTTCGGGTTTTTAAACAAAAAAAAACCTTTTTTGAAAGTTTTTTGCTTCTAATGACGTCAAAACTCACTAAAAATTTTAGTGAGTTAATTTTAAGCTTTGATTCGTGTACTAGACAAACCTGTCCTTTTGTTGACCTTGCCTTTTTTGGGTCTGAATAGATTACAATGCTTTTGCTCATCATTTCGGAAGTCAATTTTTTAATTTACAGTTTGTAGGTC
Organism: Mesorhabditis sp. LJ9110; assembly: GCA_038088335.1. Taxonomy (NCBI): domain Eukaryota; kingdom Metazoa; phylum Nematoda; class Chromadorea; order Rhabditida; family Rhabditidae; genus Mesorhabditis; species Mesorhabditis sp. LJ9110. The sequence goes on along the minus strand of JBBGBA010000024.1, from coordinate 336,956 downwards.
GGCGCAAAAGCCTCGAATTACACTCTAACCGCCACTGCAACTATCAACACCGGCCTGAACGTTAATGATGCGGGGAACGCGTACGGTCGTGATTTGGGGTTTGTTCGAGGCGACGGCCTTTTGTATATCGTTTGGCAGACGCCCCTTCCATACCTACGAGGAATGGGCTGAGGCGGGTACCCAGGATGAGGATTTTTGCGCAGTCATCAACTATGCCGGTGATAAAGTAAAAGCGGGCAGCGGGTAGGACTTCGATTAATATGTTATTGTGGTCTTGCCAAGCATTTTTCGTTAAAGGCCACGATTCGATACATTCGTGATTTTGATTTTTTTATATGAGTCAGTTAAGTAGATGTAATTTATCATAGGAATTTTTGGCACTCCCAGAATCTGTTTTCTTTAGTGGCTGGTGGTTCGGAAATTGTGGCGAGAACCTGAACGGTGAATACTACGGCACGGGGGAATTGGATGCTAGCTGCGTAATCCAAGCGACGTAAGTAGACTGTGGCAAATTAACGACTTCAGCTTCATCTTCAGATTTATACTTTTCCGCGATACCAACGTTTTTATTTTCCGTTTGCAGTGATCTGACAAAGAAAGGGACCGGCATCGAGCTGATCACGAAAGTAAACCCGACGATAACCGAACCACTCTACGACAAGAAGAGCTACACGAGAGCCAGGATGGGCGTCTACAAGGGTTCTGGGCAGCCACTTGGCCTCAAAGACTATTGCGTAAGCCAATAAAAGGAAACCGGGTTCAACCTTTTTTAGAGCTGAACCCCCGCGATGAGACGGCGCGTCTGATTTGCCATTTTGCCATTTGTCAATAAATTGTATTAATTACTTAAAGATTTCAGTTTTCCATCATTGGCTTGTCCGTGGCTTCTTGAAAATGAATTGTTTTGGGCTTTTTACCAGATTTAGAGGACTCGTCTATGTGATGCGAGGCGGGCTGAGGATAGCGGCTCTATTTTTAGCGGTGAGTAATACTTGAAGGTTCTAAGCTCGATAAGTACTCTAGGTCCTAGATTCTAAGCGTATTAAAAGAGCCCATCTACTAAATTTGAAAGGTCGTCATTTTAGATAGCCATCGTGCCCAGCCTCGGCTATCAGCTGACGATTCAGCTGCAGTCGTTGTCGCTGACCGGGAACTTGGCCGACGGCAAGCCGTGCTCTCAACTGTCGGCATTTGGGATAAAATGTTATCCACTGGTTGCCATCTGTGTTCAGACGGCCACGGAGTAAGTCTGAGTAGAATAATTAGCAAATAAAAAACTGAAAATTGAAAACTCCATTTATATAGCGTTTATAAAAGTTTATTTAGATTGTACCAGGGTTGAAAAGCCGCTTCGCGACTTTTCAACCCTGGCCCTGTCTATCCCCATAATTTTCTTCTTTCTGCATACGTCTCTCGAATCCCGATGAGAAAAAAATGACAAATGACACTCGCTACCTGATTATATAGGCTACCACCACTTCCGGTGCATGTTAATTGTTTCCTAACAAAGAGGGTGTCCGAGATTTTTACAAAAACTGAGATTTAATATTTAAAACAATGAATTTTGTAAAATCTGTTAAGCGTGCAGTGATCCCAGAGCCATTACGCATCTAATGACGTATCATATATACCTTAAAATTTATTCCCTATCAAGATATCCTCCGGACATGGTGACGGAAGTTGCATGCAAAGTATCACACACACACACACAAACACTATTTTTTTATATATAGTAGGATTTCATTTTTACGGCTAATGATATAACCTCTATTTATTAAAATGACCGTCTACTCGCGACTTTTTAGTGAAACTAACGACCCTTCGACATGCCAGGGCGATGATTCGGCTTGGTTCGACCTTGGGGTTAAGGTAGGGTCTGTGGCACGGTAGTGGGAGCCCAGCTTTTAGCCGGCCACAAATGATATCACTTGGGGCCCTGGATTTATCAAGGGATGGTTCAACCCGCAGACGCTCAAGATGCCCGGCAATTTTCCGGTAGGGCTTCGTTTGTCCGTTTTAAGTTTCATAAAATTGTCGGAGATTTCGAAAAATCGTTATAGAGCAGTCCCTACTTCGTGAAACTGCGTGTACAGCACTACTACGGCACTACGGTCAAGCTGATTGACAATACCTTGTGGAAAATAGACGAATTCAAACCGGATGAGGACGATGCCACGGTGTCTACTGTAGAATTGGCTGACACACCCAAGGGTCAAATAGTAAAGTGAGTTTCTCTGTCTCTCTCTCTCTCTCTGTCTCTCTATCCCTCTCACTCTCTCACTATCTCGTTCCCTCCCAAAATACGATGTATTTTGCAGATTCGTCTTCCAATGGACGTACGATGGAATTAGTGGACCGACCACGGCGCCTCCTTCCACAGCTTCGGCCCAGACGACGACAGGTAGTTTTCGCAGGCAGCAGAGATCATTTGAGAGTTCTGGGGCCTAGAACAAGCGGAAATTAGAGAGAAAATCTTTTCGATAAGCAAAAATTCAGGTGGACCTCAGAAGAGCTCAACACCGGCTGGCACTACTCAAACTGCAGGACCTACGCAGAGTACGGCAAGTGAGCCAACCGGCGGGTCAACAGGTCAGTTTTCTGTCTTTTTTTATTCAAATTTAATAGCACACTATAATTACCCTTATCTGTCTGTCTCTCGCTCGCTCGCTCACTCTCTCTCTCTTTCACACATTCTCTCGCGCTCTCTCGCGCTCTCTCGCGCTCTCTCTCGCTCTCTCTCGCTCTCTTTCACACTCTCTCGCTCTCTCTCTCTCTATCTCTCTCTATCTGCCCCTCTTGTTTTTCAATCTTTTTGGAAATCTTAGCTACGGAAAAATTTAGGAAGTCCCACCACAAAGCAAGCAACTGACACGACGACATCGCCAGTATCAGCAGGACCAACGACTTCCGAAGGTGGTGATGGCGTTAGCAGCACTACGACAAGTGGGGCTCGATCTAGCCCCTCTACTTCTGATGCTAAGTCGACTGCAACAGCCTCGCCGGGGGTAAGGGTTTTGTCGACATTTCAGGAAGCCTGGGATGGCTTGTTTGCGGAGCTTGATGGTTGAGCTACAAGTACAGTCGACGTTTTTTTTTGTACCTCGGCCTCAAAAGAAACAATCCCATTAAAACGCGACTTTCAGAGCACGGAGGCCCCGGGTGGAGACAGCATCTTCTTCGAATGACCCGATTTTTGTAAAATGTGCAATTCCCGGAAGTATAAACCGATTTTTTGCGTTGATGTTGGTGTGATGTCGGAGCGAACAAGCGAAGTGACTATACTGAATTAAAAACACGACACAAAACGGCAAATATGCGTTAATTTAGCGAACATCGATAAGATGTTTTTCGACAAATTAAACTGCTGACATTCTGATGGTACACAAAATAAAGGGTAGAAAAAAGGCATTAAAAAGGTAATACACCTATTTTCACCTGTTTTTTACGCTCTATGACGGTCTAAAAGCGCATGCTAGCAAAGATCATTGGGGAATTTGTGATTGGGCAATTTCGCCGAATTTCTATGCCCCAAAAACACGGTTCAAACTCGGTATGTCCTTTTGCTCGGGTCTAAAAATAAACAAGATAATCATCGGGGGTGGGTACCCTAATTTTTCAACCCAGTCGATGATCCCGGTCTCCGCCAAACTGTTTACCACCAACGTTTCTATTTTGCAGGGTCTTAAGGACAATTCCAGGGCACAGGTTCGAGGCGTTTCGGAGGAATGGTGCTGTTTCGAAACGGGGGGCTAGAGAGAGGAGAGAGAGAGAGCGAGAGAGAGAGAGAGTGAGAGAGATCTCGCACAAAACGACACTGAACAACAAAAACATGGGCGCGCGTCTCGTCTCGCGCACCTCTTGCTCACCCAAGGCCATCTGACAAATTCGCCCAAGATGTTTAGAGGCTCGGGTTATGGTATAAAATACGGTGGTCCGGGGTGGAGAGGCATCAGCAAGTTGTTTGCATTTGAGCATCAACACCAATTGTTCCTATTTATAGTTACTATCCTTTTCTAAAATTAAAATAATTTGTCATCCAGAATCGTCATTGATATTTAATTCACACCTGGGGAATACTGTAGCGTAGCTAAGCTTAAGCCGAAGCCCAAGCTTGCCCAAAAGCCGAAGTCGAAGCCAAATCCTAAGCCTAATTCCTAAACATAAGTCTAAGCCGAAGCCTGCTCCGAACCCTAAGCCTAAGCCAATTCTAAGCCAAGCCTAAGCCAAGCCTAAGCCAAGCCGAAGCCTGCTCCGAACCCTAAGCCTAAGCCAATTCTAAGCCAAGCCTAAGCCAAGCCGAAGCCTGCTCCCAATCCTAAGCCTAAGCCTAACCCTACCTATACCCGATCCTATAAATAATCCTATTTTCCATTGATGTAATTACTTTATTCATTTTTCATTGCCTTTATTTATTGTTCCCACAAGTATCGTACGATTGGAAAAATAAATAAATTTTTGCAGAACCGCAACTAACAAAAATGCTGACGAAAGTGCTCGTGCTCTGCCTCCTGCTCGCCATCGCCTTTGCCTTCACTGAGCACCAGGAGCAGGCCGGACTTGATCAGGAGCGGGACCAGCGATCCGCTGAATTCGCCGATGGAGAGAAGACGTGGGTTTTTAGCTTATTCTGGGCTACCGTATGAAAAGTAGCCAAAAAAATTCCATCTTCTACCACCTCAAAATTTACGAAATATTTTCAGGCTGATCCGTAATCGCCGTCAATGGGGATGGGGAGGTATGGGATACGGCATGGGAATGGGGTAAGTATTCTAAGTATTCTGTATTCTTTCTCTCTCTCTCTCTCTCTCACTCTCTCTCTATCCCTCTCTATCTCTCTCTCATTCTCTCTCTCTAACCCTCTCTATCTCTCTCTCACTCTCTCTCTATCCCTCTCTCTCTCTCACTCTCTCTATATCCCTCTCTATCTCTCTCTCCCTCTCTCTCTCTCCCTCTCGCCCTCATCAAAACCCAAATAAATTAATTTTCAGCATGTACCGCCCGTACGGCATGATGGGCATGTACCGCCCGTGGGGAATGTGGGGCCGTTAAATGACGTCGCCGACGCATCCCAACAATGCAATATAACTACTGTATATAATAAGACTGTAGATCAGTGGCAATAAAGAGATTCATTACCTCGTATCGAATACAAAACACAACGTATATTTATCACTAAGAAAGACAGGAGAGAGCGAAAGAGTGAGAGAGGGGGAGAGAGAGAGAGAGAGAGAGAGAGAGCGAGAGAGAGAGAAAGATGGGGAGAGAGAGAGGAGAGAGAAGGACCAAGCTAAAAGAGCTCGCCAAGGCACACCAGGATGGCTACGATCTCGTAGTAAGTCTGAAAATCCACAAACAAAAGCTTTTTGATGAATTTCAGCTGCAAGGACACTCAATCGGTGGTTGCCTTGCCCAACTCTTTGCCGTCTGGGCGGTCGAGCAAAAAATCTGGCCGAACAAGAATGTGCACACCGTTGGCTTTAGCGTGCCTCGATGTGGGAATGTTGTGCGTTACACAAAATTGATCCAAAAATAAGCAAATTTTCGAACTTTGCGGTGGCGGTGAGCAAGGCGTTGGGGGTGGCGGTCAGGTTCTACGAGCTGGGTGATGTCGAAATGGTAAATTTAGTCGGATTTAACCAAAAAATTCCCAAATTTTCAGGAGCATCCCCCGCTGAACGGGGAATATAAGGAAGTGACGCCCATCTACCAAGCAACTCCGGCAGGGTATTATCATTCTGGGGTACGTTTCTACGCAGGCAGGCGCTGCGTAGGCTTAGACTTCGCCTTAGGCTTGACCTTGGGTAGGATACGTGGCTTTGCGTAGGTTACTTGGTTTTGCGTAGACTTAGGACTAACTTTACAGGCTTAGGCTTGGCTTTGCGTATTCTTGGGCTTGGCTTTACGTAGGCTTGGGCCTGGCTTAGGCTTAGACTTAAGCTCAGGCTTAGGCAGCGGTCGACAAAACGAGTAACTGCTCTTCAGAAAGCGGCCGTCATCGACCAGCTCGGCTACACCAATACATATTGTGATGAAGAAGACGCTCTTTGTGCCCAAAGTAGGAAATCCTAAGCTTAGAACCCGGCCAAACTGTTTAGAAGTAAAAGACGACGGCGGTAACCCGCATCGCTTGGAGGGTCGCGAGAAGGTACTTTCGGGGGAAGAGTGCTTCATCAAGAAGTGATAAATCGTACTGTATAACTGTTTCATATGCGACAGCATTGTTGGCATAAATTTTTTTTGCAAATAGCTATAAAAAGCTTTTCCGGGTATGAATTGCTATTCATTAAAATCCGGCTTTTTTCGGCTATAGAGTGAATTTTAAAATGAGGAACGCCGCGCTTTGGTGAAATTTTTTATGCGCACTATAGAATACGAGAAATAGGATTTTGAGAACATACTGGTACTCTCTTGGCACCACACGTCAAAAATGACCTCCCAACCCCCACGGAATTCGCCACAAACACACACGCTTATGGAAATTGGGCACAGGTCGTGGCACCGGGGGGTGGTTATTGATAAGTTGTCGGGCGGAACTTGGATTTTGGTGCTCAGGAGGGCTTCGGTGTCGTCTAGGATGGCTGAGAAGGCGGTAGAAGCTAATGGGTAAGTGGGTACCTTACTGTTTTCCGATTTTTTATTTGGTCTCAGAATGCCGAAATTCAATAGTGTGGAAATTTGCTTATTTTCATTTTATCGAAATCTCGATGCCTTCTTTCGCCTCGTATATGCATCTCAAACTTTTCGCAAATTAAAATTTTAGCGCATGGAGATGTCGACAAAATGGAATTTCGACAAAAAGACGGATAGCAGACCACACGTCACAATTCATAATGACCGATTTTCATAACGGCGAATTTGATTATGTCGAAATTTCTCAATTTCAAAATTTGATAATACCTAAATTTCCTAATAAATTCCCATCAAATTTTCCCCCCCATCCCGGATTTTGGCGTTCCGACTTCTGAATTACGTTGATATCAAATTTGGACGCTCTATTAAATTGATACACCTCGTTACACACCGCTATAGAAAAGCCGAGCTGCAAAAGCTGGCCGAGAGGGACACCAGCTGGCGGTCGATCTACATAGCGACGCTGATGATGGCGATGGCGGGGATCAACATGAGCATTCTTTTCATGGCCCTTTGGCCCTATATGCAAATGGTAAGTTGTTTAGTCTCTTTGTTTCTCGCCTGAGCACTCTCCAAATTCTCTCTCTCTCTCTCGCTCTCTCTCTCTCTCGTTCTCACTAACTTCTCGTTCTCTCACTTGCACTCACTATATCGCTCTCTCACTCTCTCTCTCTCTCTCATTCGCTCTCTTTCTCTCTAGCTCTCTCTGTCTCTCTCTGTCTCTCTCTCTCTGTCGGTGTCCCTCCCTCTCGCTTTCTCTCTCACTCATCTTTTATGATCTTTTCAAGGTCTCCGACGGTCCGACAATCGAGTGGCTAGGCTGGATCGTTGCCGGAAACAGCCTAGGATGCTTATTTGTTGGTCTACCTGATTCATACAGCCCAGCTCCTCCTAGGCAAATCTCAGCTTCGGGTGGTGGGCTCAGAAGACGATGAAGACGGCGCATCCGCTTATTTTTGGGTTTAGCATGGCCGCGTTGGGTGGGTCTGATGCTAAAAATCGGTTTAAAGAACCCAGGATTTCGAAGAATAAATCTGTCTAGACCATGCCAAGCGAGGGTTAAATCTCTCGCTTCCTAGTGCCTTTAACGCTTCAGGAAATCTGATATACGCCATCCTCCCGATGCTCCCCGGTGATATTACTTTACCCTTGATGCTGGGTGCAAGAATATTAACCGGATTCTGTACTGGTAAGTATTTTTCTGGTCCCGGGGGTTGTCCATCAACACCGAGCCGTTCAGGCTGCCTCGGCGTCCTCCGCTCCTTCGTCGCCATGTGCTCAAATGCTAAGGATCGACTCAAAGCTATGGCCACGCTGAGCACCGGGCTTACGATCGGGCTATCGATCGGCCCTGTCATCCAGGTAGATGTACAGTAGGGGTGCGAGCACCATACTCCTTCAAGATGTGCTTCATGCCCATCGGCCCGAACGGGTTGAGCATCTTCGGGGCCGTTACCAGTACACAACGCCTGGGTTCTTCATGACGGCCGTGAGCTTGTTCTGCGTCTTCCTGCTTGTCACCTGGTTCGAGGAGAATATGTAGGAATTATCTCGGATGACGAGAAGATGAGTGAGTTCAGAATAAGCCTAATGAGCTAAGCCTGGCCTCAGCCTCAGCCTAAGCCAAGCGTAAGCCAAGCCTAAGCCAAGCCTAAGCCAAGCCTAAGCCAAGCCTAAACCAAGCCTAAACCAAGCCTAAGCCAAAGCCTAAGCCAAGCCTAAGCCAAGCCTAAGCCAAGCCTAAGCCAAGCCTAAGCCAAGCCTGAGGTAAGCCTAAGCCTAGCCTCAGCAAACCCAAAGCCAAGCCAGTTCCTTCCGAAATCTCCACCACTAGGCAACCCCTGGCTGGTCATCCCGAAATTCGACCGGCCGGCCGTGCTGGTGATGTTCTACCTGTGGTGCTCGTTGATGACGATCGCCACGTCCTTCTACTGGTCAGCAACTTTTTCCCAAGGACCATATATTAAATAGTTTTCATCTTATTATGCTATTACAGCGTGGCGACCCCGATGGCGATGTCGATGTACGGCTGGTCGAGCGAGGAGGCCGTCACGTACAACGCGCTGCTACAAACTGTTTCTTGTATCCTGTCGGCGGTGACGAATGCGTTGCTGGCGAAGACCCGACTTGGACATATGTATGGTTTACATAGCAGGAATGCCGACGTAATACCGACTGCAAAAATTCGCAATGTCGACATTTTTCCGCTACTGACGTTGTCGGCATTTTTCCGCCGCGACAGCTTGTCGGCATTTTTGTTGTAAAATGTCTGTCGGCATTTTTCGACATTGCCACATGTCGGCATTCTGTCTTCCTCCTCATCAGCTCACGCTCTATTCAGGGATCGTCGTCGTCAACTCATCGGTGGTCTCGCGTTGTTCTTGATCTTCATGATCATCTTCTTCCCGTGGTTCTTCTACCCTGACGCGCATGCCGTCGCCTCCGACCCGCGTGTCTGCAACTACGCCTGGTGCGCGACGAGGAGGACGTGGGTGTACTCAATACAGTGCCGACAAACCACATTTTAGCGTTCCGATTTGGCTGTACTGCTCGGCATTCATCGCCTGTTTCGGCACCGGATTTCCGTTGTGTATGACGGCGCTGAACACGCGGATATCGGAGATATTAGGGCCCAGGAAACAGGTTGGCAGCATGTTCGAGCAGTTCAGGTCTTCTGGAGTGGGGGGAGCAACCCTAAACTGGCAGCAAAGCGAGTGCAACATCCTCGAACAGTTCAAAATTACCACCTCGTTCAGAGCTTCATCCAGGGCGCGATGGCGTTCACCGGCAGTCTGTCGCAGTTTGCCTGCCCGATTCTCGTGACGTAAGTGATGCTCAACGACAAGTCCAGGGTCAGTTTCCAGGTGGCTGTACGAGAAGGATGGGTTCCGGCCGGTCTCGCTGCTCAACATCATCCTCCATACGATCGGCATCTTGATCATAGTACTTTTCTACCGTCGCCTGGTGCCGCTGGAGATGAAGCCCGAGCTCGGGGAGGCCACAAAGTACAAACGGGGCACGTTTTATCGGTTTTAAAGTTGTGATGGTTTGCCGGGACTTGGAGATCATTCATAAGATGCCTGCTAGCTGCCCCTTGTTACTGTTTAGCTAGGGTTTTACAATGCGTGCGGTCGCGTTGTGTATTGGTGCCGCCGCAGCGTGACCGTGACGCGCTCGTCACGTCCGTTTCCCCCTAAAAGGGACCACTTATGTTTGATGATGTTAGAAATCGATTGTGATTTCCGGAACAAGCTAGCAAAGATAAATTAGCTAGCGTTCCGATACCTTGAAGGGGCCAGGAAGCCACGAGAATCGACCCTTTCTGCCGAGTAGGTCTTGACAGCTACGCGTTACGCCATGATACAACATATTGACGGTATAATTATGATTTGTTTTGAAATTAAGCCAAACTGCTTGGAATAGACACAAAAAATTAGCTTTTTTCCATGCCAGTTGTGGTTTTGTCGGCGTATCATATCTGTCGAGACCTAGGGGACAACGGGGGGTCGAGATGTCAATTCTGGCACCTTTAAAGGGGCGCGCAAGGCATGACAAGAAATTTGCCGCATCGCGCAACCCAACACACTGTGCTTTTCAGCCGCCCTAAACGGTTACGCAATCAAAATTCGCAATTTCGTTGCTGGGATTGTTGGGATGCTTCGCCTGCCCCTTTATTTTTTCCTTTCGGGGGGTTCTCTTGCGGGCAACCGAATCTTTATACAAACGCCGAATAACGTTATATTTTAGAAGCGTAACTAAATCTCAAGTGGAAAAACATCAAAATTCAATAGAAATTTCTAAAAATTTCAAAATTTTGGTTGAAAATCGATAATTTTGTATCTTTAAACAAAACTTCTACAATTGTTACGTTTAATCATCGAAAATCAGTAGAAACGTGGAAACACTGCCTATAAAAAATTTCGATACTAGCGAAAAAGTTTGTTCCCCCTCGCTACAGCACAAGAACCGTCTTTTCTTAAGCCCGTTCCTCGATCTCAACATTATTTTGTTTCCTCTAAAACGTGTTAATAAATCCTATTCGTACAATTCTGTGTCCACAACATGCCATGACGAGTTGCATCGAAGAGCAAAAGTTGCGCAACGTTGAGCAGTGAAGTATGTGAGCGGCTGGAAAAACGGGGGGTTGATGTATGCAAATCTGGGTCGGGGCTCGCCCGCCGGTGGTCCCACCCTCCAGCACAGCACTTTTTGATTTTCGAAAGCGGGCTTTTGTATGTTGTAGAAGCATGAAGTTTAGCTTCAAATTTTTAAAGCTCGAAATGGCTTGATTTATATACCTTAAGGCTAGGGTACCCGGGATGGCGGCGATCAAGAGCAGCAAGTCGGCGCCCGCCGAGTTGGGGTTGGTTTGGCAATTCGATTAAAGGGATCGTCAAGGCGCGGCTATGGATTTTCGGCTATAAATTAGCCTTTGAGCCACGGCCGCGAGACGCAACGCACGCCTCCACGCTTTCAAGCGTTGCGACTCGCGGACCCGGATCCATAGCCGAAATCCATAGCCTTGCCTTTTGCGTCTCTTGATGATCGGCTTCAGCCTGAAGCGACCGGAAAAGGAGACCGACTGGCGCGCCATCTACATTGCCAGCTTCATGTTGGTGATGTGCGGGATGAACATGAGCATCTTCTTCATGGCCATCTGGCCCTACACGGTGTTGGTGGGTAGTTTAGGATTTGCTCTCTCGCTCTCGCGCGCGCGCTCTCTCTCTCTCTCGCTCGCTCTCTCTTTATCTGTCTCTCGCACTCGCTCGTTCTCTCTCTTTCTCTCTCCCGCTCACTATCTTTATCTCTGGCTCGCTCTCTGTTCTCTCTCTCTCTCGCTCTCTCTCTCTCCCAGTCTCCGTCAATTTTTAAGGTAGCTCCCGATACCCACATCAGCATTCTCGGTCTGACCGTCTCGGCAAACAGTCTTGGATGCTTGGTGGTAGGTTCAATTTCACAACTTTGTCTATGCTGAAATATACCTATAGGCCAACCCAACGTTCGGCTACTGGGGCCAGAAGACGATGAAAGCCGCGCAACCTGTCGGATTCGCGTTCGCGATGGCGGCGATTGGTGGGAGGGCCTTAAAAAAATAGACTATTTTAGGTAACCTCCTCTACGGTATCCTCCCCGTGCTCCCCATCTCGTGGTTCGTACCCGCAATGTTGTTGGCTCGTTTCCTGGCTGGGATTGGGGCGGGTATGGTAGATGATCATAACCGGAAGGTTGCATTCTAGGAACCCTTGGAGTGTTGCGCTCATTTACCGCCACCGCCAGCGCACCGAAAGATCGGCTGAAGGCGATCTCGATCTCGAGCTTCGGGTTGACCACCGGGTTATCGATTGGACCGGTGATTACGGTAGGTGTTGGTTTGGAGAAAACTGCACTTCTTGGAGACGCACACGTCAAGTGCCAGATTTATCTTCCGTTTTTGTAAATTCCGAACCGCTACTCTAGTCGCAGCCCCAGAAGTAGCTGACCTTCTTCAAAACCCCCATATTTCAGCTGCTGTTCATGCCGATGGGCGTCGACGGGTGGGAGCTGTTCGGGCTCCCGTTCAACCAATTCACCACCCCCGGATATTTCATGTTCCTGCTCTGCATCGCGTGTGTCGTCATCTTGAACACGATCTTCCGCGAGAACCACGTTGGAATCATCTCCGACGAGGAGAAAGCCGGTGGGTGGCGAGACGTTCAGGTCATCTACGGAAAAGCATAAGCCTCAACCTAGACTTAAGCCTAGCCTAAGCCATTCGAACCAAGCCAAGCTCAAGCCTAAGCCTACTTTTCAGAAAACCCGTGGTTCGTCCTACCGAAATGGGACCGAATCTCGGTGGCCATCCTCTTCTTCGTGTGGGCCTGCATGGCCGGCGTGGGCGCTTGCGTATATTCGTAAGTTGCGCTTCTCTCTGTCTTGCACCCCTGCACACTCAGAATCTCCTCCCCGCTGACGATGGTCATGTACGGGTGGTCGTCGAACGAGGCTGTTGCCTACAATTCCCTACTCCAAACCGGAAGTTGTGCCATGTCGGCGGTGACCTACATCATGCTGGCGAAGACGCGATACGGGAAACTGTGAGTAGTACGTAGCGTAGAGCGAGAGAGAGAGAGAGAGAGAGAGAGAGAAAGCTTATTGTTACTTTGTCGAAAACCGGAACGCGGAAATTTGTTGCCGATTTGTCGAAAAATTCTCGCTTTTGAAAAAAATCGAAATTCAAAATTTCGAAAAAAATGCCGACACCTGCTAGTGTCGGCATTCGATATACTAAGGCGTGCTGACGTATCAAAAACGAACTTCGACATCGTGCATGCTAAATTCGGCATTCTGAATTTTTGGCATGATGAAATTCGACGTTTTTTGGCTTAAATATTCTGAAATAGCGAAATTCTGACATTTCGACGTTATGAAATCCTATGTTTTCCGATTCGGGTTTCGAATTTTGTCATTTTGAGTTTTCGAAAATCTGAGGCCCCTGACCCCTGACCTTTCAGCGATCGCCGCTTCTTGATCGGCATGGGATTGGGCACGTTCCTCATCTACCTGTCGATCATCTACCCGTGGGGCTTCTACGAGGGCCCCCTCAATTTCATTGCCGCAAATGGTGAGGGTGGGTACGGTATTGGTAGTGCAATTTAGAAACGACCGGTGGATGCCCGCAGCACTATCTGTGGTGCGCCGACTACACGAGAGTACCATTTTTGCTGTATTCCACTGGGTTTATTTTGGCGCTCGGTGGGTTTTTGTGGTTACTGCAGGGACCGCAGCTTTTAGGGATCGGATTTCCGACAATAGTGGGACCGCTGAATGCCCTTTTTTCTGAGGTGGTCGGGCCAAGGAAGCAGGTTGGTGCGAGAGAGAAATAGAGAGAGAGAGAGGGAGGAGAGACGGAAAGACAAAGAGATAGCCGGAGAGAGATCGAGCGAGAGAGAGTGAGAGAGTTAGAGTGCGAGAGAGCCTGGGGGCGCGAGAGACAATGAGAGCGACAGCTAGAGATAGAGAGACCGAAAGAGAGACAGAGACAGAGAGAGAGATAAAGAGAGTAAGTGTGCGTGAGAGAGTGAGTGAGATAAAGAGAGAACCAAAGGTTCCCCGGTTTTCGGCAGTTTCCCACCCCTTTAATTCTAATTCTTTCCAGAGTTTCCTCCAGGGCCTAATGACATTCACGGGCAGCCTATGCCAATTCATCGCTCCCCTCATCATCATGCCAGCGTTCGAAGTGTCGGGATTCCGTTGGGTGGCCATGGGGACGTTTATCCTCATTGTTTGTGCCATTGCCCTGATCACCCTCTGCCGCCACCGTATGGTCCCTCTGAATATGGACCCTCCGCGTGGACTCGCCACAAAATACAAGAGGGGCACCTTCTACAAAATGTAGACGAATAGCCCCTATCATTTCCGGATTCCGGGTGCGATCTCAATAAAAATATATATGTTTATCGCACGGAAGTGGCTCTATTTTTTTTTGAATTTCGGCTTTTTGAAAGTCCTGAAGCAGAAATCAATGCAAAAACGCCGAAAAACGCATAAGTGAATGGTGGGGGAGAATCGGGGAGAAGAAAGTACTCAAAATCGTAAGAAAATGGTAGAAAGTCTGTCGGGCCTTCGGATGGGCGAGAGGAATGTCATCATTCAATGGTAATTTTTGTCTTTTTTGTCAGTCACTTTTGCATGTCATAGTCATCACTTTTGCAAAAATACAAAATAAAAAATCAAAAATTACGAACGACAAGCGAAAGGATTACGGTAAAGCGATAGAAGTCTCGGAAAAAAGGCGGGGGATTCACAAAGTTTTGTCGAGGAAAAATGAATGCACATCAGCTGGGGATACCCGCAAAATTAAGGGATTGGGAGTCACGGAGGGTTTTTAAAGAGATGGGAATTTTTGGTAAGATGTTTTGTTCCCTCTCTCTCTTTATCGCTATCGCTTTCTCCCTCTCACTCACTCTCTCTCTCTCGCTCTCTCTCTCTCTTTCTCTCGTTCTCTCGTTCTGTCTCTCTTTCTCGCCCTTACCTGGTCATTCTCTCGTTTTTTTTTCTCGCTGCCTCGTCTCTCTCTCTCTCTCTGATTCAATCCTTCACCCCTTTAAAACTTCAAAAAAATTGTGGCCATATTCGGGCAGTGTTTTTCATAAAACATGGCGGGATATAAGACATCTAGTGGCAGTGGCAGTTACAGTATTCTCAAAACACCAAAAATTACTGGGTTTAAAGGGCCCGGGAAGTCAAAGAGTCAAATTCAGAATCCACGCGCAATTTTGACTTCTCAAGCCCTTAAATTTCAAACTACAAGCTACACCCACGAATCGTCAATGGGGCGGTCGCGTTGTTTTTGGACAGAGGCATACAGGGGTTCTCGCCTCTCGATCTGACCGTACGGGGGACTGGCGTACGGCGCGGGGGGTTGATCGTACGGTGTCGGGGGCACGGAATAGCGTCCATCGAGGCTGGGCGGCGCCTCGTAGTGCTGGGCGGCGGGGGCGGCTGCGTAGTGGGCGTAGCCCGCGGGGGAATTATTTCCGTAGGCGTCTCCGATGTCTTGGTAGATGTTGGATGAGCGGGCGGGAGGGGGAGGGGGAAGTGGCGGTTGGTGGGAGAACCTGCAAAAAACGGTGTTAATTTACAGTATGAAATTTCGACATTATGAATTTCGATATTCTGAATTTCCACGTTATTTTACGTTTGGGTATTATTACGTTCTAAAATGATCAGGACAGCGAGAAGAATTTCAAAATTTACAAAAATTGCAAAAATTTAGCAGTAAAAAGTAGATTTTGAATGTCGGGGTTCGCATGTCGACATTTTGGCCTGTCGGTATTTCAAATGTCGGTATTTCGGCTGAGGTGATTTTAGCTTGTTGGGATTTGCGGCTATCGAGTCGCCGGCTTGTCGGGAATTATGCCGTACAAATGTTGACGTTTTGAGGGTCGGGATTTTAGCTATCAAGGTTAAAATATCGATTTTCTGAGTATGCATAATACCGAAATTCGGGCAAAACATGTAATAAACCGCCTTAGCGGCCCTTTAGGTCGTTTTTCAGGGTTTAAAGGGACCGGACAGGCAAAGACCGAAATGCCAACAAATGGATTCAGAATGACGAAATAGAATATGCCGATTTTTCTACAAAATAGCGACCGTCTGTCGGTATTTTCAACCGTCTGGGTTCTAAAACTGCGGATTTGAGCCTGTCGGGATTTTTAATGTCGAGATTGTGGCTTCTCGGTATTTTAAATATCGAGATTTCTCTTGCGGGAATACCCACGACTCAACGACCCACCCGTTCGTATAATGGTTCGTCGGGCCAGAGGGCGTGCGCGACAGTGATGGTTGGTTGGAGCGTGCCGTCCTCGTGTCGTCGTAGTACTAAACGATACAAATTACGCCTCAAGCCTAAAGTATTCTTTTGGTTAGTGATCTACCACGGTTGTTGTGTTAATTCCGGGTTTTACACAGAGCATCGACTACGCATCCAAAGCACAGTAGTCGCACAGGGAAAGAGAGACCGGAAAGAAACGGAAAGTCGCGCAAAAAATAATTCTCAGTCTCAGGCACGCACACAAGGCACTCGAGGGCCAAAAGAGAAAATGAAAATATAGAAAACGCAAATTCTGGGGGCAATTTGGAGATTTTTCGAGGTTTAAAGGGACCGGGAAGGCAGAGTCCGAAATCGAAAATGCCGATTTTTCTACCAAATATCGATTTTCTGAGCTTTAATAACACCGAATTTGAGCTAACGTGGAAAAAAATGCAGATTTCTCTGCCTTGCCGGCCCCTTTAAGCCCTTTTTCGGGGTTTAAAGGGACCGGGAAGCCAGAGATCGAAATGCCGACAAATGAATTTAGAATGCCGAATTCGAAAATATCGATTTTTCTATAAAACATTGATTTTCTGGGCTTGAATAAGACAGAATTTTGAAGACGGTAGAAAACTGCCTATTTCGCTGCCTTGCCGGTCCCTTTAAACCCTAAAAAATCCGTAAAAGTTGGGGGATACTGCTCGCCACATAGCATACCTTTGGGCGATCATTTACGCGATTTCTTCGGCTTCTGAAAACGAGATGCGGGGTTCTGGGCGAGAGAGTGGCGAGAGAAAGAGAGGTAAGCAGAGAAGTATAGCAACTTTGCGTGGGTTCGGGGGTTACCTGTTGTTCTACGGCTCCGTAGCCGCTGCTCATCGTGTCGTCGAGGGTTCGATTTTGGCCCTTTGGCCGTTCGCGGCCCTGGGAGTGGATTGGGCGGGCGAGGGTGGCCGAGTCGCCTCTGAAAAATTGGATTTTATTAATTCAAACTTTGTATTAATATCAAAATCCTAGGCCGTCAAGTTCGAGCAGTTCGGCGTTGGTTCGAAAAATCGCCAGGCGCTATTTGAATACTTTCATTTAAGATCAAATGACATCAATTTCAAGCCGTTAGCACTAAATGCAGAATAAGTTTAGATAATTTTGCATGACGTCATTTACAAGCAGTTCAGCATTAAATCACGAGGAAGTTGCTCGTAATTTAAATAACGCCAAGTTCAGGCCGTTCAGCGCTAAATTCAAAAAATTTAAGGTAATCTTCATGACTTCATTTTCGAGCAGTTGCGTTAAATCATGAGGAAATTGAGCGTAATTGGCATCAATGTCAAGCCGTTCTTTTTCGGAAAAACAAGCCCATCAAGTTATCTTAAGTTTATTTTTAACGAACCTCTTCGACGACCCCGCGTAGAAATCAGAGTCTTTGAGCCCGGCCCTCTTGAAGCCGTCCTGCAGTTCCTTGTGCTGCCACATCACATACAGCACCTGGGTCGCATATCTCCCCACTCGACCGCTGTACATTGGGAACGATTTCGCCAAGTGCTGCAGCTTTTCGGTGCCGTGCGCTTGATGGAGGTCTCTGAAAGGATGGATTGAACTCCCCGAATTCGTCGAGGCCCGGCTTTTTAGCCAAGATTTGACACTCACTTGGTGAACTGTGCGCTCTCCCGAACCACCTCGAAAAGGATGCCGAGGATGGCGCTGATCGTCTGATCTGAGGGTCCCTTGTTGGCCTCCCTTCTTGACCCAGGCTCCGGCAGCTTATCGAGCAGTTCACGCATCGCGTACTTGCCTGAAATGTCAATTTTTAACAAAATTAAACCGAGGCCAAGTTCAAGCAGTTCAGCGCCTACCGATAAGCTCTCGATTTTTGGTATCGACGGCCAGGTTTCGGAGCAGCGTGGCGACGGAACAAGCGAGCCGATCGTCCTGTTGCTTGAGGAGCTCGACGAGCATTGGGAGTCCTTGGTTGACCCTGACCAGGCCGCGCACTTCGGCCGAAGCGTCGAACTGGCAGCCGGCGAGGTTTTGGAGGGCGCCGGCAGATGCTTCAAGCGTTTCCGGGTTCTGGGCGTCTTGGAGGAGTTTAAGGTACAGCTTGACGACGTGGGCCTGCCAGAGGATGGCGCCGCCCTGGAATGCAGGGATGTAGAGAGGAGATAGAAAGAGAGAGAGCGGAGAGAGAGAGAGAGAGAGAGAGAGAGAGAGAGAGAGAGAGCGAGAAATGACATACCGATGGAAATGCATCCGCTGCCGCCGCCTTCCCCGCCTTGGTCTTCTTCTTCTTCTTCTCCGGCTTCGGACTCCCCGAAGGCGCCGACTTGCTCCTCCCGTTCACCTTGTCGTGCGCCTTGTGCGGGTCGTAATTCGGGTCGACAACCTCTTGCACGCGATAGCTCAAATTCCGCAGAATACACACGACGTTCTCCACCGTTGGCGTATCTACCTGAACATCCGTCCATAACTCCAGGCTCTGGTAGATGACCAACCTGTCCCCTTTGGACGGCCGTCGTCAAGAAGTGGACAAGAGCCTCGATAAAATGCGGGAATCTCCGCAGCAGGACTCGAGCCTGGGGCGTGGCCGCCGAGATGTTACGCAACACGCCGGTGGCATTTTTGAAGAGGGCCGAGTTGCTGTTCAAATGGCGCAACTGGTCGAAGCCGGTCGACATTCCGGCAGGGACGTAGCCACTGCCCGGGATCACCACCTGGAATGGGTTGTTGAACAGATTTAGAGGTATTGCGCCGCTTGATATGACAAAATTGCTTACCACTTGTACAAGCGGTTCAGCCGCAGCGCCAAGGATGGACTCCTTCAGCTCGTCGGCTGAAGACAAGTTCCATAGGGCTGCCGTGGCTTCTTCCTAAAGAAAAAGGGTCTCGGGAGCCTGAGCTTAAGACAATCTGAAGCACCCTATTAAGCATGGCCGAACTCCTTGAAGTTGACGGCATGTAATTTTTGCCCCTCCCTTTCAATCCACAATAGTTCAATCCATACCTTAACGGCGGCGTCGTGCGTAGTCTGCACGAGTGCGGACAGCATCTGGATCCCGTTGGCTTGGTGCACGGCGAGCTTGTTCGGCTCGTTTTCCCGTCCAAAAGACAGATTTTTCAGGCAAGCCGCCGCGTTCTTCTGTGTGGCCGGGTCGTCGCTCTTCAGGAGAGCGACCAGCTTGGGGACGCCACCCAATTCTCGTGTTTCCTCCTTGATGAGGTTGTCGGAGAAGGTCAGATGTTGTAGATAGCCGCTCGCATTTCTCTGCTTGTCTCGATCGGCATGGGCCAGGTATTCGATGACTTCTTTGAGGTTTGGGTCTCGCCATTGCACTGGAAGGGGTGGCATTTTGTAAAAAAAAACAGTTATAGAAAAGAGAGATAGAAGGGGGGGAGAGAGAGAGAGAGAGAGAGAGAGAGAGAGAGAGAGAGAGAGAGAAAGAAAGCGAGATGGAAAGCCAGAAAAAAACCTAAAAATCAACTCACAATTCCCATTCTGATTCCTCCGTATCGGCGGCGGGCTATCATCCCGATCCGGAAGCGGCGGGCTCTCCCTCACCATCTCCTCTTGCAGCAACCTGATCGCCCCGAACCGCTCGGCCTCGACGTACTTGGCCTCGCCCTGCCGGGCCGTGATCAGCACCGGCGGGCTGGCGTCGGACGGCGGGGAGCAGCCCGAAACGTTGTGGGCCAGCACTCGGAATTGGTACTCGTGGCCGATGATGAGGTCGCCGACTGAATTTTGGGGTTAGCAACGAGTGCGAGCAGTTCAGCGGTAGAAGCGTTTCCTCAATGATCTCTGCTAGCCTGCCCCAAGCTTACCGGTCATCTTGCACAGGTGGATGGGTCCCTCGTTGACCTTGTACCAGTTGGAGTCCTGCTGGAAGTCGCGGAATTCCACGTCGTAACCGATTACGGGGAGCGTGGATTTGGCCGGCTGCCAGCAGAGGGCTATCCGATCCCCATCTACTTCGAGGTATTCGGGGGCCTCGGGTTGGGCAGGGACGCCACGGCTCGTTGCTGCCTGAAGATGAACAATTAATGGGCTATGGAAGCTGCTGTTTTGACGAATTTAGGTAGCGTGCGAGGCACTACGGAAGTGACACCAAGAAACTTACGCTTTCGAGGTAAATTTGATATTGCTAGAGATTATTGATAAAAGCATGGAAAAATGGGGTAGAATTTTTTTTGATTTCTCGGTCTCTCTCGCACTCTCTCCGGCTCTCTCTTCCTCTCTGTTTCTCTCTGTTTCTCTCTCTCTTGCTCTAGCTCTCTCTCTGGCTCTCCCTCTATCTCGCTCTCTCTCGATCTCTGTCTCTAGCTCCCTCCCGTTTCTCTCGCTTTTCTTTGTCTCTCTCATTTTTAAAGCAAGAGCGCGAGACAGAGGAGAGAGGAGAGAGAGAGAGAGAGAGGGGAGAGAGAGACGACGAAAGACAGAGATCGATAAATATCTAGTGCTAAATTAAGGGTCATTCAATAACCCCATACCTTCCAAAGCGGCCGTAACGACACCACTTCCGACACTTCCGATGGCAGTGATGAGAACCCGTCCATGATGGAGACGACGCGAAACTCGTAGGTGCTCCCCGGCCGTAACCCTTCCACTTGTATACAATTGTGCGGTAATGGCTGATTACTGGCCGCATACCACTGCGGGTCTCCGACTTCTCTGAAAAAAGTTTGTAGCTTGTAGCCCAGGATTTCGATACCTATACTCGACGATGTAGGCGATATCCGGTCCTGAGGCTTCTTGCCATTCGAGCTTCACCCAGTCCATATCAAATTCGACAATCTGAACGTGGGTCGTGCTTTAGATAGCTTAATAAAGATCATGCTAATAATATTCAGGGCTCTTTTGCATTATCGGGGGGGGGGTTATCCGATAAAGCTAAATTTTACCGATTCAAAAAATTCACATAGTGGAATAGAAGGTATTTTAATAGGATTCTTAGTAAAAATGAACACTTTTTGATGCGGAAAACTAACAAAAAACTTTGGAAATGCAAAATTTTGGCTAAAAACGCTATTTTTGTACCAAAAAAATCGCCCGTTTATTAATTTTTTATCAAAATTTTTATAGTTTCTGCAATTAGGAATCCTAAGAAATAGTTTAAAAACACTTCTTCTACTTATAAAAAACCGGATATCGTGTAAAAGCTGACTTTTTCTTAATTCCCCCACCCCCCCCCCCCGATAATGCAAAAGCACCATATTACGAATAATAAAAGCTAATCTTTTATGTTTTTATGAAAATGGCGCTAGTGATACGGTACCTGGGGTTGACCCGGGATTGGAACTCGCTCGGAGACGGGGCGCCCGCCAGCTCCTCCACCACGCGTCGGGGCTGCCGGCTAAAGAGTTGGTTTAACAGATATATAATTTACTTTATATAAAGGAATTAACCTTAAAAAATTGCAAAAGATATGTCTTTACTCTCATTGATATCAAAGCTCACCTTGATATGCGTGGGGCCGCTACTCCGACTGGCCACGCCCACCCCATCAGCGTTCCGCCCGCGTACCCGGAACTCGTAGACGCCGTTCGGGCGCAGGGATTCGACTAAAAAAATTAGAGTGCTGATACAGTACTACAGTACTATAAACTACAAAGTACACAAATTCCGGTCGAGCTTATCAAAACCAACCTGTATATCTGGTCTCAGTTATCCAAGTGTCGGTGGCCACGATCCAGTCGGTGGTGCCGTAGACCCGATATTCCACTTGGTAGCTGGAATTTTGAAATAGAGAGAGAAAGAGAGAGAGAGAGAGAGAGGAAGAGAGAGAGAGAGAGAGAGAGAGATTCAACCTACCCTGCCAATGGTGCTGCATGAGCATCAGCCGGCGGACCCTCCCACTCGATCGTCGCCCGCTGCCCATCGACAGCGATGACGCTCGGCCGCCCGGGAGCACCAGGTGTCGGGGCGGAGCCTGAAAACGATTTTAACCAAGTGCCGTAGATTTTTCAATTATACAGAATTTATAGTTTCAGGTTTCTAATTTAGGGTGAAAGCATAATAGATTACGCAATGGGAAATAGCGGCGGAAGCGTTGCGGCTCACTTAGATAGCTTGGAATTAGGCTTAAGTTAGGCTTAGCTTATGCTTAGACTTTGGTTTAGACTTAGGCTTAAGCTGAGACTTAGGCTTAGGTTTTGGCTAGCCTTGAGCTCAGAATTGGGCGTAGGCTTAGGCTCAGGCTTAAGCTCTGGATCAGGCTTAGGCTTAGGCTCAGGAATAGGCTTAGGTTTAGACTTAGGGCTAGACTTAGGCGTAGGCTTAGGTTAAGGCTTAGGCTTAGGATTGAGCCTAGGCTTAGGTTTTATTAAGCCTCGCTAGCCAGCAAAACTGCCCTGCCTTGCCCGCCCCTTTAAAGCACCCACGCTTTCGGCGGAAAGGTCGATAATCGAGCGGCTGGAATATGATCTGAATATAGCAATTCTGGTAGGGCAGAATTATCTCAATGTTGGCCATAAAATTCTTAGGGTTTGGAGGAGCCAGGGAAAATGGGCTGGGGCATTTCCTAGGCCGGGATAGGCGGGAGGGCAGAAATTTGAGACGCCAACAAGGTGTGCAATATTCATCCGGCAAAGGGGGGAAGGGGGGAGCATTGGTTTCTACGCGCTAATGGGTGAGCCGAGGGAATCGTGGGCCTATTTTAAAGGGAGCGTGACAGCTGAAGGTCGGCATTCATGGGACTGTCAAGCGGGAATATGCTGAAAATGGCGGGTTATAGCGTATTTAATCCTTAGCGATCAAGCTACGCTCCTAACCCGAAAAATCAAGCGAAAAATCCAACATATTTTTTTAGAAAAGTGATCCCCTGGGCTTAGGCTTAAGCTTAGGTTTAGGCTTGGCTTAGTGTTAGGCTTCCGGGCGTACCTAGGCTTAAGCTCAAGTTAAGCATAGATTTAGGTTTCGGCTTAGGCCTAGGATTTGCTTAGTATTAGGCTTAGACGCAGGCTTTGCTTATGCTTCGGTTAGGCTTAGGCTTTCCTTAGAATTAAGCTTAGGAATAGGCTTAGACTTTTGCCTAGGCTTAAGATTAGGCTTCGGCTACGGCGGTGGCTGTCGCTTTATCTACGACGACTACGCGACGCTCCAAATAGCGTTTGCTTCAGATTAGCGCCCCGTTACAGCTAGCGCTTTATCTTCAAAAATTCGAAGCATAAAATAATTCACGGAAAAGGGCAAATTCATACCATGACCGTTGTGGAGATGATCGGACGGGTTGACGGGGTGCGAGGCGGCTGACGGGGGCCCAAAGCCCCCGCGCCCAGCCGCCGACACGCGCAGCTGGATCTCGCCGCACGACTCGAGGCTCGTCACTAAAAATTTATTTATTGGAAAGGAGCCATGAGGTGAAAATTGATTTTTTAACATTCTTGATATTTTTGATGATTTTGTAGGTGATTTTGACAGACAGTCAGACTAACACAGTTTCTCATGCTCCTAAGCATGAATTAAAGATGATTGAATATTATCCTCTATCAGCAGGCTAGCAAAGCCCATTTAGGAGTGCCTACGTTAAAAAATGTACTTATTGAGGCATTTCCGGTGCGACCAGCGTTGTTAGTATAAATCCGGGAGATGAGCGCGGTCGAGGGGTGGGTTGGGCAAGGAGTTATGCGCACCGGGGATGGGGTGGAATCGGAATAAATAGCCACTTATGGATTTAGGACTGTCTCCGGAAGAGAGAGAGAGAGAGAGAGAGAGAGAGAGAGAGAGAGAGAGAGAGCAAGGTCGACCCCGGGGCGGGGGCGCCCCGAGATCCCGCTAGGTGATATGTTGCGTTGAATTCCGAGGCGATCCCCCAGAATGGAATACATAAATATGTAAATGTTGGCTTTAAAGGGATGTTTAATTAGCAAAAAATCAGTAAAAGTAATAAAAATTGTTTTTGTTCGTAATTTTTGACATTTTGCACTTATTTCGTAGTAACCTCGGTTTTTAGAACATAAAAACTAGTTTTTCTCGTGCTCAGAGTTCGGGAGAAAGAGAAAGAGAGAGAGAGAGAGAGAGAGAGGGAGAGAGGGAAAGGAGAGAGAGAGAGAGATACGCTCAAAGTATTCCTTCAAAAACCAACCATCCTCCTTCTTCTTCTCGCGCCCACGCACCCTTCTTGATATCAAAATCTTTGTCCTCCGCCTCCGAATCACTACTTTCCGACCGGCCGGCCGATCCGGAACTTCCGGTATAACTTCCGCCGGTTTCGCCTCCACTTCCGTTTTTTCCGGCACGTTCCGCTCCGGCTCCACAATCCTCACTTTCTTCAGAATCGGCGGCTTCTTCTTGGTGGGCCTGCCTGGTGGAGGTTCCTGTTTTTTGGACGCTCTCGGCGGAACTTTCGGACGCTCCTCGAGCTCGATGTGGATCAGCGACGGCCGTCGCTGGTGCTCGGTTTTTGAGGTCTCAAAGTAGTCGACAGCTTCATGGTGTAGCGGGGCGATGGCCGGGGATCGGAGGGGTTTGCCGAACGAGGAGGACATTCAGGTGGAGGCTAAAGTTTTTGGGGTGGAAGGGAGAGGAGGTTGAGCACGAAAAGGTGGGGAGCACGACAATGAAACGTTTAGAGGGGTGAGGTGGAGAGCGGATTATTCGTAGACGTGGAGGGGCGTAATTTTCGGAATCGTGAGCGGTTGAGTAGGGTATTTTGACCTGACAAAATTGCAAAAAATATTTATGGAGCTTTCTTCTTATGGGGGGGGGGTGAAATTTTTCTGTTAGTCCTGGTATACATTGTAAATTCTAACGCAATTATTTTAGTAGTTTTTTACTGAAATTCATCTTTTTAAGGCACTTTAAAGGATTCAGAAAACCTAAAAAATGTTTATTTTGTTTTGTTTAAATTTGAGAAGAAATTCGCAAAAAAATCAAAAAATTTTAAAGTTGCATTTAGAAAAAGTAAAAAACTATAGTTTCATGCAAAGGAACGAGATTTCTGCGGTTCTTTCGCATTATCGGGGGGGGGGGCGTGGTCTTCCTGGTAAAGGTTACTTAACGGGGGGAGTCTGTCAATATTATCAATTGTACTATTTAAAACATTCCTTCCCGTTATCCCCCCCCCGATAACGGAAAAGAACCGCCGAATTCCCGGACAACGGCACTAAAGGGAGCGCAAAGAACGAGACTGTCAAAACGGTATGCTTTTGGCAAAATTAACGTCAATAGGACGGGCACGTAATCGAGAAACGCTGGATTGGAGGTGTGCGGCGATAGAGAAGGGGTGGATCATGATGGTTGAGGGTGCTATTTGCCCATATGTCAGTGCCGATTGGGGGGCCCGATGAAGCCGCGAATAAACAGTCCCATTTCAGGACACGCCGCGCCAATCCAGCCTTGGGTCCGTGCCACACACAGCTGATTTCCCTTCCAAGGGTCGTTAAAACACACGGATGGCACTTTCGCAAATTTTTAGGCTAGACGCTTAACCGTTGAATCATCAGTATTCGGCAAATTTTGAGAAGACGCACGCTCCGACAGACTACGATACGGGCTACGCGCGGCTCATATGGACGCCGTGCTTGTGCAGGTGGTAGATCAGCTGATTTTCGGCTTGTCGCCATCCCTTTAACGCCCGAAAAAGACCCACATGTACATGATGTTTCCTTGAGCAAGTGATCGTGCGCCCGCTCCCACTCGCCGTCCGGGAAGTCGCGCATTTCAATCTGAAAAATGACGGTTTTAGCCTGACAGAGTGAGCGAGAGAACGAGAGGGAGCAAGAGAGAGAGAGAGAGAGAGAGAGAGAGAGAGAGAGAGAGAAAGCAAGAGAGAGGGAGAGTGAGAGAGAGCAAGCGAATTTTCTCACCTGATATCCGAGTACAGGACCGTCATCCGGCCGTTGTGGTGGCTCCTCCCACCGTAGCGTCACCTCACCGTCGCCACTCGACACAACTTCTGGGGCTCCAGGAGCTAACGGGACGCCGGGTTCTAAAATATTGCATTTTAGAAAAATGGTCAGGGTAAGGGCAATACTCTTTCTCTATCTCGCTCTCTATCTCTCTCTCTCTCTCTATCTCTCCCTCTCTTTCTCTCTCCCCCTCATCCTCATCAAGTAGTTGCTCACCTCCTTGATGTCGATGCTGATACCGTTCACCCATTGGAGGGGCTGGTGGAGGTGCCGAGCGGTCGTTGAGCGTTGCCTCGCGAGTCAGGTGGATGCCTAATTTTTGCGAAACTCAACCGAACCAAGGTGCCCTTACCCAGCTCGTCGACCGGGTTATCCAGCTCGACCTCGACGACCGGGGAGGGGCTCGGCATGCCGCTTGCGTCAAAGTAGAGATCGCCATAGGGGGACCCGACAGGGATCTGACGCACCGAGCGTGTCGTCGTCACCTTCGTGACGCGTGTCACCTGGAAATGTGAGCGTTAATGGTGGGGGAGGAGTTCTGGAGAGTCAGAGCACGAGAGAGAGGCGCAACTGAGAGAGGGAGAGAACGAAGGAGCGAGGGAAAGAGCGAGAGATAGAGAGCGACAGAGATTGAAAATCGTGCTCACCTTCTGCGTCTGCCGCACATCATCATTGTCCTGCTGGTCGAGCTCCTCGTAGACCGTTTCAGGTGGCTGATCGTAGCTCGTCTCGTAGGTGTACGTGTAGGAAGAGCCGCGAGCTGAGTTTGGACCCGCCAACCCTTCCGTCAGGTACGAGGTGGCCATCCTGGAAGGGATTATTAGAGGGAGAGAGAGAGAGAGAGAGAGAGAGCGAGAGAGAGAAATAGATGGATTCAAGAGAAATGTAAAGGAACTTTGCGACAGATAGAGATGTGTGAGAGAGACAGGAAGATCGAAAGCTAGGAGAAGGTGAGAGATAGAATTAGAGAAAGCGAGAGAGACAGAAGAAGAGCCGCGCGAGAGAGCGAGAGTGAGATGGAGAGAGAGCACAAAAATCATAACAATCAACGACAACCCCATCCTCTATCCAAGTTTCTACCCCCCTACCAAGAGTTGTTTGTACCCCACAAGCGAGCCATTGTTTGCCAAAATTATATAGATCTTCCTGCTCCCCGGCCAAGAGGGAGGGCCCTAATTCCTTGGGGGTCGTTGCCGTGGTATGTGTTGGGTGTCGAGGTTAAGCTTGTTTGAATTGGACGCGCGAGCCGGGGGGGAGGTCTTTTCCGTCTTTTTCTGTCCTTTGCCCCCCGCCAAGATGCCGCGAAAATGTTATGACGAATTGGGTGGGGAAGTGGTTTTCTAGAGCGAAATTTCTATTACGGAACACTCCTCATTACGCTATGTAATCGTAAATAGGCGAAGTCCGTAGTAAGAAGAGCGAGACTGAGAGAGAGCGAGAGAGAGAGAGAGAGAGAGCGAGCAGGAGAGAATTGACAAGGAATTACATATCGTGTACGTTTCCACGACTTTCCATGACTATCGACACTACGCGGCTTCCCGCATTTCCCCCGCTTACTAGCCTAGTCATAAAAAAGCCGGCGGCTGATAAGAGGGAGATTGTGGCTCGTAAATCGCTTGCTAGCCGCTCAAGATCGCTTCCTACAAGATCGGTGCAAGACCGAAACGTTCCTTATTTGGGAGAGTTTTAATATATTTCGAGCGAAAGCGAAAGAGAGAGAGAGAGAGAGGAGAGAGAGAGAGAGAGAGAGAAAGAGAGAGAGAGACTAGCCAAAAGAGAGCGATAGATATCTAGCGGGGGAGAGAAAGCAGTAAGCGGTGAGAGACAACGAGAGCGAGCGTGAGAGCGAGAGTGAGAGAGAGAGAGACCGTGAGAGGGAGCGAGAAAGAGCATGAAAGATGATAAAAAAATCACGACTTACTGAGGGTCGACGACCTCGTTCTCGATTACCCAGTCCTCGGGCACCTTCTCCTTCGGGACCGTGCTGAAAAAACGGTTTCATATGCATTAAAGTGATGACTTTTTTGGCGTGACGCATTAATGATCGGGAGAGACCGGATATGGCAGGAGAGCGAGAGAGCGAGAGAGAGAAAGAGAGAGAGAGAGAGAGAGAGAGAGAAGAGAGAGAGAGATTGAGTGAGAGAGAGATATCCGGATCTGGATCCATCCTTTTAACGACCTTGGACCCTCAACCCCCTAGTTGGCTCCTACTATTAGTGCGAGAATATCGTTAAACAACTGCTCACCACCATCCGCTATCATACTGATAGCGCTCAACGCGTTCGGTCGACTCGAAAAATGTGCGATCTGCGCCACCAGAATACCCGGAATACGACAAGGCCATGGGGTAGAAGCCCCGCTACGGAAAGCCCGACGATATGTACAGGGCGTTCGAATCGAGGAATAGTGATGGGTCGGGCCCCGGGAAAGTATTGGCTGGGGCGGAACGCTGAATGCTAATCAGCACTTCTTGGCTCACACACACTCGCCAAGCACGGCGGGGATCGATAGCCTGTAGAATATATGCTGTGCTTTTGCCGTGTTGTCCGCTCGGTGCAAAGAGGCGTGTCCCGGAATGGCACGCCGCGGCAGCGCTGACTAATGTATTCAGAAGGGCGAGGGTGGTGGGGAGTGAGTTTTAAAATTCAAGCGTGATGGCCGGTTTGGAACGGGTCAGATTTTAGGGAGTCTGAGATGTCCGTAGGGAATTTAAGGATTCGCCACCATAACGTCGACAAAGATAAGGTCAAAATTCACGATTTTTTCTTTGTTTTTGCAGGTTTTTGCATAGGAGTCGAGGGGTTTTCCCGGAAGATTTCCTTATGTAAATTTCGACACTCCGGAATTTCGACACGATAAAATTTTGACATTTGGAAGTAACTCCCCATTTAAGCCTTATTATAAATTTTAACGACTCGCTTTTTCGTAAAATGTAACTTTATTTTAAGTGTAAAAATTCGAAAAAATTAAAAATTTTAGCTGAAATTTTGGTCGAAATCACCCCCAAAAACCCTGAAATAATTAATTTGATTAATTACGAAACAACGTTCTAACTTTCGTTCTAAGCTGTCGAGACCTAGCCCATCCAAGGGGTCGATTTTCGGACTTTCCCGCTCCTCGAAAGATTCGGATGCACCTTAGACTGAATTTTCTACGTTAAAAGTGATCTTAAAAACTCTAAAGCTTCGCGGCACGATCTTAAAAGTGATCTTAAAAACCCTAAATCTCCACGGGACGATCCCTTTAAATCCCCCTTGGCCCGGTGCCACAACAAGCTTCATAGTCAGCGCTGCAGAGCGTTATCAAGCCCCGGGCACCAAAATGGGCCTCGCGGCGGATGGTTCGGGCTGATAGGGGGCCATGGTGTTTGCCTGGCTATAAGGGCACCATTGTGGTACGAAACCTGAGATAATGATAAAAGGATTAGCCGGGTTGGGTGGCACGCGCCTGGCTAAAAAAAAGTGGAAGAAAATGAGGCCAAGAAGCCCAGAAGCCGAAAAACTAGCCACAAATCGAAGCAGTATCAAGCCAAAAAGAGATCAACAGCTCCGAAAACTCGCCAAAAATGGAAAAACAGTGTCGAAAATGGCTAAAAAAGCTGTAAAACTAGCTGAAAATGGAAGAAAAACGAGCCGGAACCGATGAATCAAAGCTTAAAGGGATGCCGACGGCATAGTCAATCGGTTACGCGCGGAAAAGAAAATGTCTCTGCGCCTCGCCCCTGGGCGCGCTCTCTCCCGTGTTGGCTACTTGCCAATTTGTTGATAAGGGGGGATCGACACATGCCGTCGGCAGCCCTTTAAAACTAAAAAAATCGAAGAAAACGAAGCCGCAAGAAGCGATACGCCCAAAAAATCCTTCTTAAAACTCTTAACAATACCTTACGATATTTAGATGCATTAAAACAGCCTTAAACCAATTATTTCCGCATTTAAAAACCCAACTTTCACATCCGGCGCCTTTGGAGGGATCCGATGACGCGATGAAACTGGTTGAGCGTGCCCGGCGAGGAAAGCAGGTGGCCGGGGGGGAGAAAATCCCGGTAATTGCGCAATCAATTCCTCGCATCCAGAAAAAAAAGGAGGGACAAGGAAAAGGAAAAAAATCCAGAAAAAGAGCACCTTTTTCCGATGACCCAATTCGTTGACAACGCAAGGAGCCGAGCGCCCGGGGAAAACATGTTATTTCCGGAAATTAACGGGGGATTTGGGCAATTGCCAGCCGAGAAAAGGGATTTGGCCGGTTGCCAGGAAAATATAGGTCTTATTTTGCCTTTAATTTAGGCTTAGGCGTAGGCTTAGGCTTCAGCTTAGGCTTAGGCGTAGGCTTTGCGGGCTTCAAAACCATACCTGGGCTTTTAAATTGACCTCAAATACCAATTTCCAACAACCCATTTTTCGTATAGTTTCCTAAACCGTGCCCCTCTCGTTTCTGAGAATATTTGCCGTTGTCTGAAGCGGTGAATCAGCTAGGGTGGTGACTCGTCAGCTTTTTGGAACGCCGCCAAAATTCGTCTTAAGAGCCGAGAGAGAGAGAGAGTGAGAGAGAGAGAGAGAGAGAGCGAGCGAGAGAAAGAGAGAGACCGATGGATGGTTGAATGAATGAATCAGCCGTCTTTTGGCTGCCATTATTTGCCCTCGGGCCAAATAGTGGATCGATCACGGGGCGAGACACGACCAAACGGCACTTGGCCGGTATCGTAAACTGTCGTAAACTGTAGTCCGGTGAGGATGCGCGGCCATAAAGCCTGGGTGGCTCGAGGGTGGGGGTAAAGGCAAGGTTGGACAAGCGAAAAAGACCAAAAATAGTCCGTTTCAAGGCTGGAAACAATAAATCGACGAGCAAAAGCTCAAAAAAATCTGGTTGGAAAGTGGAAAAAAAGCCTACGCATAAGCCCAAGCTAAGCTTAGCTTAAGCATAAGCCTAAGCCTGGTAAAAAAGCTTGAAAAGCTAAATTTTCGGCAAAACTGGATGAGTAACCCATGGAAAAATTGAGAGGAGAAACCGGAAGTGACTCAACAGAAATTGCGGAATTCCGCGTTGATAGTAAAAGCCGGAAAGCGTCCAGAAAGAGTCGATAAGCGCGTCTTCGGGTCAAGATCCGCGCGGTAAAACCGAACGGGGTCCGTTTCGCTTTGAAAAGCACA
The DNA here is from genome assembly GCA_038088335.1 of Mesorhabditis sp. LJ9110. Taxonomy (NCBI): domain Eukaryota; kingdom Metazoa; phylum Nematoda; class Chromadorea; order Rhabditida; family Rhabditidae; genus Mesorhabditis; species Mesorhabditis sp. LJ9110. The sequence goes on along the minus strand of JBBGBA010000024.1, from coordinate 306,047 downwards.
CCGCCGCCCCGAGCGCAGCGGTCCATTTCTCAACTCGAACGCCCGGTGCAAAAAACCTCCACCAGCCCCCCAAAGAAGGGTGTTCGGGTGTACGGGACGATACTCTGGACACCTGAGATGGATGGGGTGAGAGAGAGCGATAGAGTGAGAGAGAGAGACGAGGAAGAGACACTTCTCATATAAGGGGACGACGACTCATAAGGGTGACCCGGGTGACCCCCATTCGCATATAAGGGCAAGGGGCAGACAGACAGACAGACAGACAGACGGTCACTGGCAAACAGACAGACGGCTGGACGGCTAGAGAAAACGGGAAAAAGTTGTATCAAGAAAAATAGCGAGCTGGAGTTAGAAAGAGAGTGAGAGAGCGCGAGAGATGGATCGAGAGAACGAGGGAGCGACAGTGCTAGCAAGAGAGAGTGAAAGTGAGTGAGAGCGAGAGAAGGTGAGAAAGTGAGAGAGAGAGAGAGAGAGAGAGAGAGAGAGCGAGAGATATGGAGAGACAGAGAGAGCGCCAGGATAAAGAAGAGAGAGGGAGAGAGGAGAGACAGGAAATGGCTTGCGTAACAGCCCATTAATAGTTGCCTGCCTAGCCTTTTAAGTGCACACTCCGAAGTTAAGATACGATTCAACAATCTGCCGGCAGCATCCCTTCTTAAAACTCCTTAGACGAATTGGGCTTACAGTAGCTCCTCGTCAAAACGATTTCCGGCTACAAAAACCACAAAATTCCGCCGCAAAAATTGACAAATTCTTTAAGATGAAAGTCTGAATGCGGGTGGCTGTTTTTGTTGTTTGTGGCCCCGGAGCCGCCCCGGGGGGTCAAACGAGGACGAGGAAACAGGTTGAGTCAACAGATCGATCGGCCGGGTTGTGCCCTGAGGGGCGGATCGGCTCTGATCGTTTGATGGGACGTTTCTCTAGGCGAACGAAATGGCACGTTCCCTGTGAACAGCTTGGGGCCGGAAATGGACGGAAACGGACAGCTATCGCTTTTCGTCAAATAAAAATTTATGTAATGGCGTGGCGCGATACGGAAAGATCAAGGGGGGCATGTCAGTAGGAATTCAGGATTTTTGGAATTCGCTCTCTCCCTTTCCCTTTCTCTCGCTCCCTCTCTCTCTGTCTCTTTCCCTCTGCCTCTCTCTCTCTCTCTCTCTCTCTTCTTTCTATCTCTCCCACTTCCCTCTCGCGTTCTCTCACTCTTCTGTCTCTCTCTTTCGCTCTTTCTCTCTCTGTCCGGTAAACCCATAAATACCAATTTACCTGACCAACGTGTCAATCTGCTCGCTGGTGAACACCTCCCGTTTCCGAACCGTTCGAGCGGTGGAGGAGGGGTTCGACTGGAAAATTAGGATTTTTTCAAGGATACGTACCCCAACATACCGTAAGATCATCGCCCTCCTCGGGAATGGGCTCCATCGCCGGCCAGACCGTCGTGGCGGGGCCCGCCGACGTCGACGCCGCCATCAGCCGCGTGGGGCCGGCCGGGGTGGTTGAGTGCTGAAACTTTAGTCATAATAATACTGATGGAAACCAGAAGAAACGAGGGAGATAGAGGGAGAGACAGAGAGAGGGAGAGAGAGAAGAGAGGAGAGTGAGAGGAGGTGAGAGAGGCGGGAGAGCGAGAGAGAGAGGGGGTGAGAGAGAGCGGGAGAGTGAGAGAGAGAGCGAGATAGAGCAAGAGCGGGAGACAAAGAGAAACACGAGTAAAACTGCGAAATCAACGTTAAAACGCCCAATTAGGCCCTAAAATCGATTACGAATGGCCTCAGTGAGGTTTTTTACCGTTTTTTTTTGGTTCGTCTTCTCAATGTCTAAATCTACGGTTCCCAGCTCCTTTAATACAAAGAAAATTGCGGAAATTACGGTCGGATAAAAACGGAAACAGCCGGATGTCGTCGCCATTAGAATTTCGGCCTAACCCCCCCCCAAACAAAAATCGTCAGGTGTAGACGGCAAGTACCCGCCCAGTCCGATCCATCATAAAAATCAGCCCTTTGGCTCGAGAGGCAAGAAAAAGAGAGGACCATATGATCAGCTGTTTAGGCCCCCGGGCCGACACTAGCCCATGGTGGCGAGGTGTGAAATTGTTGGGTCCATTGGCTAGATGAGTGTGGGGGGAGTGCGACTCAAATCCAACCATCATCATCCACCCCTCGAACTGACAAGCCCCCGAAAATATCGGTGAAAGCTGGTTTTCCCACGGCCCTCCGAGCGTCGAAAAATGGAAATGGATACAGTGGTTGGACGGGCGAGGTATTTTAAAGGGGCCGGTACGACAGGGAGAGATAGAGAGTGAGAGAGCGCGTGAGAGAGAGAGAGAGCGAGAGAGAAAGAGAGCGAGAGAGAGTGAGAGAGAAGGCGAGGCATCGATGCCCTTATAGAGAGGGCGAGATAGAGAGCGAGAGATAGAGAGTAATCGAGAGCGAGAGAGAGAGCGAGAGAGAGATGGAGAGGCATCGATACACCTGAGAGGGCGAGAGCGAGAGATAGCGAGTAATCGAGAGCGAGAGAGAGAGAGAGAGCCATAGCCTGCGTGAGCGAGAGCGAGATTTTAAAGAGTAACGCTCCAAAACTGCATCAAATCCGGCAGGCGTTTTTCCACCAACCGTACCCTACTAAATCGGACCAGCTGACGACGAGTGTGTTTTGTGTGAAAATGGGCCACCCGCCTGCCCTTCAACGTGGCCCATCCGGGTCCATAAAAACGGCGTTTCGACCCCCCGGGTGTGCCCTGGGGGAGGACAGCTGCGCGCTATTGCGCACCACTTTTTGCGATGGGTGCCGCCTGGGTCCAGCCGAACGGGATGGAGAAAAGTTCTAATGATGGTACGAGCTGCGAAATTGGGCGCCACTTGCTGAATTGGGAGGTGGGTCTTTGATTTTGCCGGCTAGGTGTATGCGGTAGATCGGGGCGATTGGGAAAACTAAAGGGACGGTGAAGTCAGAGATTTGGAGAGAGCGAGAGAGAGAGAGAGAGAGAGAGAGAGAGAGAGAGAGAGAGAGGAAGACAGACAAATACAAAGAGAGAGAGAGACAGGGAAAAGGATGGAGCGAGAACGAGCCACTGCTCGAACTCAGGACGCGCTAGTTTTCTAGGGATCTCTGCTAGCCTGCCCAATTTCCATCATAATGTCAACAATCAGAATGTCGAGATTTTTAAGGTCGAAATTTCAGAACATTGAAATTTCGGTATTTAGACATTTTTTCTTATAAAAATGACGATATTTTGAAATTTCGACATCATTATTTTCGCCATCATAAAGTCGGCATTTTGATTTCGAAATTTTTAAAGCACCCCTCTCAATCTCAAGCTTACAAGCTCAGGCTTCCTCCTCCTCAAAAACTCAAAAACCCCGAAATCCCACTCAAAAATTCGATGAAAAGACCCCAAAATGGAGAAATTCGGGGCCCGCGAACTTCCTGTTCGGGCGCGAGAACAAAAGGTGTGCTGATTTAAAGCACCGCCGGGCGCATCACCTTGGAGAATAGGGTGGTGAAGCGCGGGTAGGATGGGTGTGGGCCCCTCGAAATTCGGGAGGGGCCACAACCCGCGGGTGGACGCGGTATGGCACACGAGAAGACTCGAAGAGATGCAGGGGGAAACAAAAATAAATATTTGCCAAATCAGCAGCAGCTGCGAGAAGCTTTAGAGGAGGCGAGAGAGAGAGAGAGAGAGAGAGAGAGAGACAGAGAGAGAGAGAGAGAGAGAGAGAGAGAGAGAGAGAGAGAGAGCTAGTGGAAACTTCGCTGGTGATGGGATGATATCAGTTGTTGATTCAACACGTAGAAAAGCCATACAAAATCTTGAAAACGCTCTATTTTGACCAGAAAATCTAAGACGGATTTATTCGGCGCTCTATCTACCGTATTTTACGACTAATCTTCGAATTTGACGTCTAAAAATAAGCAAAATTTCAGCCGAAAATCCTGTAAGTCCCGCAGTGTTTTTGGCGCGTCCCCTAGCTGTCGAGACCTAGTCGGCGCCAGGGGTCGATTCTGGCACTTTTTGTCCTCTTTAAAGGGCACGGCAAGTCGAGAAATAAATCCGGATCCGAAGCCGAATCCACCCCCACCACAAAGAACGTAATATCGATGAAAATAGGCGTTTGCGCGGAGGTGTGCGCGAGGCTTGCGGGGTGCGTGTGAAATTTGAGCCGGCCGTTTTGGGGGGCAGGGTTTGGAGGAGGAGGAACTCGAGCAGCAAGAGAGAGGGGAGCACACCCCGAGAAATGGTGCCCAGCACAGGAGTAAGGCTTGTGGAATGTGTTTGTGGATGGGTAGATGAGAGAGAGAGAGAGAGAGCGCGAGAGAGATAGAGGGAGAGAAATAGTTGAATAATCTTAGAATCAAGTTGAATTGCGACTTAGAAGTCGCTTTAAAGTTTTTAGAACCGCCGAAGAGGGACGATTTCCGGCTTCACAGCCCAAAGCAGGCAAGGAGAAAACATCCAAATCCAGACAAAATACCGACAGTTCCAAAATGCCGACAGCCGAAAATACCGACAGTTCCAAAATGCCGACAGTCAGAATCTCAACGGGCAGATTTGACAGCTAAAATGCCGACACACAGGATCCCGTCAGCTGAAATCCAGGCAGCTAACATCCCGACAGTTCCAAAATGCCGACAGCTAAAATCCCGACATCCAAAATGCCGACAGCGCAATTTTTTCGACATGTCTTGACGGTAGCTTGGATACAAACTGCTGTTAAACAGCTATTTTGGGTATCTTCATTTTGACTGTCGGGATTTTCACCCCTACGATTTTTTCTGTCGGGATTATGGCTGAAATTCAGATAACTAAAATTCTAGGGACCTCTAAAGGAAGTTTCGCGCCTTTCGCGGTTCCCACGATCGGAGAAGCGGATGTGTGGAGGAAGGTGTGCGTTTGTGAAGGGGGAATCGCATCCAATTGCCCCGGGAATCCCATCCAAAAATCCCACCAAATACCCCCCAAAATGGGGGCGCCATTCGAAAATATATTGGGCCTCCCGTTTTCGGTGAATGCCCCCCGCTCCGGAATGACGGGCGTCGAAATGAGTTGTTGACCCGGGCAATGGGGGGCCGTTTTTTGTGTGATGAATCGTGGGAATTGCCAAAAAACGGCCGTGCGAGCTGGGGCGCTCCGCGAAAACGCGAGTTTTGACCGCAGCGCGCCCCGCTCTTTGTTTCCGGGGGGCGCACGGCTTTTTGTGAAGGTGTGAGGGGCCGTGAAAAACTGGCGAGAAACGCGAAAACGCCGGAAAAATACAAAAGCGCCATGGTTGTGGGATTTCTGGAGAATGAGACTTTTTGAAAATTTCGAAATGCCAGTCGGTTTATCGAACTTGAATGATTTTTCTAAAGTCGAATGAAGTAAAAATTGATAAAGCCGAGCTGCGCAGCACCGGAAATTTTCTTTTCAAAAATAGACAAACTCTCAGGCTCGAAAACTCGGGGTTGGCTGAGAATTCCGGAAAACCCGGGCGCAACGGGAGGTCAAAACGGCGGCCCCCCGACGGGGGGTGTGCGTGTGTGCGTGGTGAGTTATGTGGGAAGGTATGGCCAGGAGGGCGGGAAGGAAGGAGAAGCCTCCACGGGACCCTCTAGGGGCAGACACACAGAAGGGCCCAAAAAGGCCCTCAACACGCTGCTACCGCCTGGCCACGGCCTCCGTCATTGCCAAGGTGCGCAGCCGCACAACAACATGGGCGCGTTCGGCCTCGACAAAAATCGAAGTTTGATTTTCGATTTTTTAAAACCTAAAAAAATTCTATAACTTATTTTAGCTATTCTTAAACGCAAAAACTTTACAAATTGCATTAAAAATATCGCTATTTTTCGCTCAAAAATGGTCACTTTTCGACCAAAATTCGAATTTTCAAAAAGTTACAAAATTATTGTTTAGTTTTTCGGTTCATATATAATTAAATTCTACTTGAAACATTATTGAAATACTTCTTATTACGTTACTACGCATTTCTGAACTTTTAGGAGCATTCTTTGATGTTCCATCGAATCGAAACGTGCAAACTACCGAAAATACCGACAATTTTTGGAAGTTTTTATCTCCTTGACTACTCGAATAATTAACCAGATCAATATAGCAACTAACAACAAGTAAGCCTGGTCATAAATCGTAGTATATTAAGCCTAAAAATTTTTGGGGAGCACCAGCGCCTGGGAGGCCTAATCCAGGGTGCGATGGGCGTCAGGGGGAGAAGCCAGGAAAAGCACCCACACACAGAAAACATAAACAAAATCAGGGCCGGAAACGCCTGGGAAAAGAAAGGAGGGTGTGGAGGTGCCAAAAAGGGGGGCAATGCCCAAATGGAGCCCACACCAAACTGGGCACTCAAAGCTACATCGGATCGGGTTGCATGTGGAAAAGTTCATCCAGAATTTGCCTAAACCAGCTAATAGTAAAAAAAGAGCGAGAGAGAGAGAGAGAGAGAGAGAGAGAGAGAGAGAGAGAGCTAGAGAGCAGAGAGAGAGAGAGAGAGAGAGAGAGAGAGAGAGAGAGAGAGAGAAAGAGCGAGAAAGAGAGAGAGAGCGAGAGAGAGAGCAAGAAAGTTACCTAACCCAAAAAGTCAAAACTGGAGTAAAATCCGGGCGTGAAAACCCCACGTCCAACCCCCCAACCCGGTGACGATGGGCTCTGTGAGGGGTTAATTGAGGGTTGGCCCGGGCGGGTAAAGAGGGGACCCCCGGGGGCCAAGGAGGGGTCATAAGTCATCGGGACACGGCCAATTCGGGGGCAATCATGGGCCCGCACCCATTAGGGGGCCCACCCAGGGCCCACGGGGTGGGCCCCCGGTGGCCGCATCGAGGTGAAATGCCTATTTTCGGGCTTTCGGAGCTAAAATATGATAACGTATACTTTTGCAAAAACTAGGAATCCGATTTTATATTTTTGTAGTTGGAAATTTTATTAAAAAAAACCTCTGCAAAGAAACTGGGTGCTTTTTGACCAAACGGAAAAAAGGGGCTGAAAAAAAGCAAAACCACAAAGCTGCTTTTGCATTATCAAGGGGGGGGATGAGGGGAGCCCGAAGTTTTCGTATAAGTCCGATGAATCAAAATTAACGCATTTTACTAGCGTTTTAATAGAATTTATCTATATTTCACCTGGAAAAATATCATAGAATCTTCAAAAATTTGAAAATTCCACGTTTTTATCGAAAATCGACCATTTTTGGTCGAAAAATGGCTATTTTTGTGCCTCTAACAAAATTTGTAAAATTTCTGCGTGAAGAATAGTAAAAATGAGTTAATTTTGTAAATTAAAACGTTTAGTAACTTTTGCAAAATAAAATTCGTATTTTTGCTTGAAAATCGACCTGTTTTGGTCGGAAAAATTAAGAAAAATTTTTGCTAAAAATTTATAGAGTTTTCACGATTAAGATTAGTAAAAACCATTTTCAAAACATTTCCTCTATTTATATTTTTAAAAATGGATAATAAAGAAAAAACACGAATTAGGTCTCAAGAAGCCGGCGGGGGGTCATGGCGGCGTGGCGATGAGCCCCTGACCACCACCACCACCTGACCATGGGCCACTTACAAGCCCATTCAACCCCTCATCCCCCCTTTGGCCCCTTCCCTTTGGGCCCACTCTTCATTATCATGGGCCTCCTCCTCCTCCTCCCCACCACTGACTGACAGCCCTTTCATTTCATTAGCACCCCAGCCCCCCTCTACACCCCAACCAATTAGCCGGCCCGCACGGCTTTTCACCGCCAAACTTGGGGCCCAATCCGGATCCGGGGGCCCGTGCTCTGGGTGTGCATGCCGACAGAGCGACACACGCACACACACTGGAGTGGCTCAAGTGTGAAATTGGGCTTAAATGGCGGCAGAAAATTCAGTGGGGCCCGGGAAATGTATACGAGAGGTACGGCGGTCTATGAATTTTAGAACTAACGCGGGGTGGAAAATAAAGATAAGCTTAGGATTAGGCTTAGGATTGGGCTTAGACTTAGGTCAGACTTAGGCTTAGGTTAGACTTAGGCTTGGCTTAGGCGTAACTTAGGCTTAGGTTACGCTTAGGCTTAGGCTTTCCAAGCCATATCCAACCAAAGTAAAAAGCTAAAAAAATATATGCCGCGTGTCTAGCACCAAAAACTATGACCCACCCCCACTCAGGAAGCTGACTGCTGGCCATAGCGTTGCAGGGGGGTGGCGCGGGGGAGAAAAGTAAAATCTCGGACGTTGTCCTCGCCCCCGGGGATTCTTTTGGTGGCTGGGGCTGGAGGAGGCGTTTTGGGCCATGTCCCCAAATGGGTCCCCGGCCACCACTTGTCGCCAAATGCCACTCCACAACACCACAATCGCGGCTCTTGCTCTTGCTCTTGCTCCCCACTTTTCCTGGCCCGCCCTGCCACCACCACCATAACCCTGGTGCCGTGAAAAATTGAGACTGAGCACGTCTGGCTGGGCTTGTTGCCAGAAACAAAGGATCTTCTGCCTCATCGGGGGAACCGAAACTTTTTTATAAGTCTAGAAATGCCTAGTCATTGTAATAATAAGTATTTTAATAGCCTTTTTCGTGAAAAATATCTTTCGAGCGGACAAATAACTACAAAACAAAACTTGAACATTTTGGAATTGTTCGAGAATTTATCATTTTTGGTCGGAGAATGCCAGTTTTTTATAATTTGTGGTAAAATATCGCTATATTTCAAGTAAAAAATCCATTTCAAAATGCAGAAAAATTTAAGTAGAATTTTCGGCCAAAATCTCTTTTTTGGATTTTTTAACGAACATTTTTGCCTCAACGATTTTTTTACTGTTCCTGAATTTAAAACTTTACAAGTTTTATGAAACATTACAATAAAATCGGTTTTTCGACCAAAAATGGCTGATTTGCCCAGAATTTCGACGTTTAAAAAATGTTTAGGGGTTTTCGATTTTTTTCTAGTGGAACTACACCTATATTTTACTAAGGGCACTGCCAAGTACTGCCTATGAAGTTACAAGGGATTTCTAGATTCATAAAAAATTCGGTCTTTTTCTAAGATGCTCCACTCTCAGGAATATCCACATGCCCCAGTTTGGCCATATTAGCCGGAAACTCCCACCAAATCCCGGGCCACTCAACTCGGCAACAATTAGCCGGGGCGGCGCCAGAATTTATGCATGCTGAGTGATAGGGGGCCCCGGCGGGCCATGATGGATGCGGTAGCGGAGTCTCCACCCGGCCGTCGGGGCCCCTGAGAATTTGGCCCCTTCGAAATGAATCATTGACCCTAGGGGGCGCGCAACCCGGCCAACCACTTCCCCACATCGGTTATCTCGCCGGCGAATTGGTACTGGAGAGGAGTATGGGGGTGGGCTGTATATTTTTGTGTAGTTTTAGAAAAGTCTAGTAACTTAAAACAAACTATGTCATTAGTGTTTTATAAAATAGAACTATATTTCAACCATAAAAACCATCTAAAACTTAAAGTCGAAATTGTGTTCCAAAACCGGCCATTTTTGGACGAAAAACGATATTTTTTAGGTTTTACTAAAAATTTGTAAAGTTTGTATCCTGAGAAATCGTAACAACAGTTTAGAAACATTTACACTATTTCATTCGAAAAATTGGATCATCAGGAGGAAACTGGAAGAATTAAAGGAATAAACGATATTCCAGCGGGAAAATCAGTTTTTAAATTCAAAAATTTTTTGTAATTGTAAGATCTTGATCGAAAACGCGCTTTTTTATATCTACCTCATATAATTTTTTCATAAAACTTTATAGCCTCAGAAATAGTAAAAAGCGCGCAGGTACCGTAGTCTTTTAAGTACAGTTTAGTTCATGCAAAATGATCCAAAAGTGCTCAGAAATGTTATAGAAGGATGAAAAGAACTAAATACCCTAGGAAAATAACTTCCGCTTTATTATTAGGCGGATAGTGGCTCAGTTTAAAATTCAGCCCCCGATAACACGAAAGCGCCCAAATTTGATATTCAGAATTGGAATTGCGAATACATAAAAACAAAAATAACTTTCTCGCGACTTTGCAAGCCAGACGGGGAGAGCAAATTGCGATCCAAGCCCTCCAGAAAAGAGGCATCGCCGAGCGGGGAGGAAGTCTCGAAATCGGATTTGGCACGCCGAACGCCTCTCCATCCCGAAAAGAGGTCCCGCCGCCGCGAGGGTAACAAGGTGGAAACACCAGTCGCGGGAAAAGCATCAAAACCAAATCAGTAGTGCAAGAAACCCCCGAGAGGGTCGCGAATATTTTTCAAGCGCCTTCACCCTGGCCGTGCGAGGCGCCAAGTGACCAGGAGCGCCGCCTAATGAGGCGCCGGAAAACAAATGACCGTCTGCCAGAAGGAGGGGGGCTGAAGGAGAGGCGCCCCCCACACAACCCGAATTAGGCATTAACCATCTGTGCCCTGGGGGGCATAGGCGCAGGAAATGAGCTCATGTCCGGCCTGTCACCCGTCAAGAAAGAACTGGGGCGGGGCGCCGTGGTTTCACCGGCACCATGGCTTCTCCGCTTGGTCAAGTAACTAGAAAAAGTCAAAGAGATGTTTTTCCACAGTATTTTCCGCCATTTTTAATTACGATGCAAGCTCTGAATTGCATCGCATCATAGTTTTAAGTTGCAAAATTTATTTCCAAACAAAATGAACAAAAAAGTAATAACGAACTGTACAAACTACAACTAGATAACCAAAAAACTAATCATACTAGCAATTTTTGTTGGCGTGGCCGCACTTCCATAGGAGCGTCCAGCGGATTTGTATCGTGGTGGATTTGGGCGAGCGCGGTTTTTAACTAAATAAAGAATAAACTTTAAGTTTAAAAGCCTCACCTCGTTGATATCCTGCTTCTTCGCCGACGCCAAAATTGCGCTCCGAAACCGCAACGGCATCTTGGGTCTCATCTCTCGCGGAAGGCTGTCGTGCCACCGTTTTTCCAGCAGCCTTTCTTTCAGCTGTTCGGCCTCCTGGAAACCAATTCAAAAATTTGAATTTAATTTACCTGAGGATCCTTTGCGATGTCCATTTTGTTCAGCAATACGACTGCCGGCTTCTTCACGAGCTCTTTGTCGTAGTTTTCCAGCTCAATATTGAGCAGAGCTATCGTCTCAAGGGCGGTTCTGAAAAGAAATGTGGCATACTAAAGGCATAACTACCTGTAAGGCTCATCGAAGCTGGCCTTCAGTTGGAATCCATTGACATCAATGACGAGTAGCAGGATCCCGCAGTATTCCAGGTGCTTCAGAAAATGGTGACCCTTGCCGCGATTCCGCGAGGCGCCTTCGATCAGCCCTAAAACCCGTATCTATTTTCTAAAAACTCGCATACCTGGTAAATCAGCAATTGTCAGGGTAAATGGATCATCCGCAACGGACTGCTTTTTCGGCTTCCAAAAGCCGATCTAAAGAAGATTGTAGAGAAATATTAAAGTCTTAGGTTCTTTCGCATTAGCGGGGGCAACTTTTTTTAGAAGTCCAGAAACGTAGATTATCATAGTAAGTTGTTTTTAATAAAGTTAAAAATTTATAACGATAGTTTCAGTGGAAAAGAATCAGAAAAACACCTTGAAATTTTTTCCGGTGGCATTTTCGTCGAAAAATCAATATTTTTGTCTCTTACTGAAAATTTGTCAGGTTTGTACATTTAGGAATAGTCAAAGAAAAACCGTTTTGGGCTACGGTTTACTTTACCCCCCCCAGCCGGAAGTTTTTGGCTATAACTTTTTTATTTTACATTATTGTAGGCTCAAATTAAAACTCTTAGTATATTTTTCGACGCTCTATCGAATGGCGTTGCAAAAATCCCGACAAAATAAGCGAAAATACCGACAACTTTGAGACCCTTCCGGTGTGGGGGGGTAAAGTAAACTCTTACCCCGTTTTGAAACATTTTATAGCATAAAAGCTGAATCCTTAGAAAAAAATTGCCTCGCCCCCGATAATGCGAAAGAACGAGTTCTTACATACCTGAGGTTCGAGCGTTGTAAAAGGGTAAGGCGCGGTCTTGACCTCTTTGCGAGGGATGAAAGCCTTCAGAAGTGTAGATTTCCCGGCGTTCGGAAATCCCACAAGCCCGACATTTGGCCGCAGCTTCAGATGGACGCTCAGGACAAAATTTTCGCCTTTGCCGGGCCTATAAAACGTTCAGAATAAAATAACTAGACCTACTTATAACCATTTACAACCGATGCTCCATCACCACCCCGCGCCACCAGCAACTTCTGGTGCACACGGTTGCAACGCCCCAGCAGCACATTGTTTTCCTCGTTCACTAGCTCGACTCCCAGCGGTACGTTGACTATCTAAACATCAATCCTAGGAAATTACTTCAAAAAATACCTACCAAATCGCGCCCTTTATCGCCGATGAGCTTCGTTTGCGTACTGGAAGTGCCAGGAGCTGCCTTTGCCACGAGCACCCGTGTCTCTAATGTGCCGCCCAACGCCTTCGGGATGTCTTTGAACGCAATTTCCGGTCTGGCCACGAAATAAACGCTGCCTCCAGCGCCGCCGGTGCCGTTGTATCTGAAAAAAAAGATTTCTCTTCGAAAATAAAATCTTTGACGGCGCACAAAAAAATTCTATAAATTTTAAAATTATTTACCTTGCAATACCACTTCCCCCAGCACCGCCTCGTACAGATATTCGCAAGCGATCACACGTAACAATATTCTGTTCGTGAGATATCGTTTTCTGGAGCTGCTTGATCACGTTCCGGAGGTGGTTGGTAAAGTGCATCTCCTGAAAAGTAATGAAGTAAGGTTCAGATCTTAAATACTAAAATTTACAAAACCTGAAAAAACCTGAAAGAACCTGAAAACCTAAAAAGTTTTCTTTTTTTCTTTTTTGGTCATAACTAAAATTTTAGTTAGACACCGCGCTACACCCAACGACACTGCTCGCGCCTTTCCCTGCCGTAATGCCCTCGAAAAGATCAACAAAATAATAAAATAAACATTTTTTTTCTGCTATTCAAACTGTTTCAAATAAAATAAAATTATAGGAGCAGGATGAGCCTGACCTTCCACCGAAGGATTCGGCTGGCTGTGGCCACCCTCAACAACTGGGCCCTCGACTTTCAAGGGAATTATGAACGGATTAAGAAAAGTAAGCATTACTTTTTACTATAACGGACTGTTTCAGCGTGTGAGGAAGCATACAAAGCTGGAGCTACACTGCGCGTCGGCCCTGAGCTCGAGATTCCAGGATACGGGTTTGTAAGGGTTGAAAGATGTACCTGTTTACAGATGCGCCGATCATTACTTTGAGCTGGATACGGAACTGCACTCTTGGGAAATTCTACATAGGCTTGTGCATGATTCGAAAAAGGTAGGATGACCTTGATTGTACTTTTATGATGCTATTTAGTGGAAGAATTTATTGGTGGTGACTGGTATGCCGGTACGGCGAGACGGTCTTCTTTTCAATTGCTGTGTGGCGTTTGCGGAGGGGTTTGTCAAAAAGAGGATTAACGATTTATTTTAGGCACATCCTACTTATCAGGCCGAAGATTACGCTTTGCGATGATGACGTTTACCGTGAATCTCGGCAAGTTTTCGTAGTTCTTTCGTGGAATAGCTTTTCAGCTGGTTTGTGCGCTGGAATCGGCGTGGCGTCACCGAAAGATTCGAAATTCTGCCGAGCTTTGGGTTCGACGAACCGGAGGTGCCCTTTGGAGACGGCGTACTGCGAACCGCCGACAATGTGACGATCGGTTTCGAGATTTGCGAAGAATTGTGGACGGCGAATAGGTGAACAGCAACGGGGGTTTTGTATCGTTTTTAGTTCTCACGTCCACATGGGCCTCCGCGGAGTGGATATTATTGTCAACAGCTCGGGCAGCCATCACATACTCGGGAAAAGCTGCTATCGACTCAATCAATTGATCCTGGGGTCGACGGGGAAGGTAAGAATTAAAATACGGAAAAATAATCTTACTAAAGAAGCACATGGACGTTCCTTATCTAGTTTTTTAGGTAGGAGGAGTCTACCTGTTCGCGAACCATCGTGGATGCGATGGAGATCGAGTGTATTACGGTATGCCTTTTTCTTTTTATACGTACCTTGTGCTTTAGACGGAATGAGCAGCATATCCCAAAATGGAAAGCTCTACGCACAAGTTAACCAGTTCGACATCGAGGATACAGTAAGGTTCCTGGATTTTCGAGAAGAACCATTTTAGTGTATCGCCACTTCGTTGATCGACTTGAACCGCAATTTGACATATCGGTCGCGTTTGGCGAGCATGAGAAATGAGGTTTGTATTTTCCGGTCTATCGGATCGGTATATTTACGGCTTTTAAGGCTGCCGCACTCCCCTACCTGCAGACGGTGAAGGTGCCGTTGACGCTTACGGACAGTAAAGCAAATCCCGCTGAGCCGTTGACCGAGCCAATTGTGACCAGGTAACGGCTAAAAATACAAAAAAAAAATTGGGTTTCTTCGATCAGAAATCCCGATTTTCGGCCAGAATTGCAAAGAACCTTTTTTGACGTTTTTTGTTTTTCTACTTAAAGTATTGTGAATTCTACTAATTCTACTACTAAAAACTTTTACTAGCACGTTATGAGGGATTTCTGGATCCGCCTAGATATTGCGAAAAAGCCCAAGATTTTTATACAAATCTTTACAGGCAAAAAACGCCGATCGAGGAGCTATGCGAGGGTCCGCCGGCCTGGCTTTGGCATTACCTTAGAAGGAGCAAGGCGGTATTTACATTTCTGACAGCCTATTCAATACTCTTTTAGTCTGGGTTTTTCTTGCCACTCTCCGGCGGCTCCGATTCCTCTGCGGTAGCGGTGATGGTGCGGCTAATGTGTGAGAAAGTTTGCGCCGCAGCCAAGTTGCGTCGCGAAAGCGGAGGTTTGTTTGAGACCAACGAAATGAAAAACCATGATTCCTGTTTAGGCGATGACGATCCGGCTTACTTCCTCAATGGCAAGCGCGTCAGCGAGGATCCAAACGTTTTGTGCAGACAAGTAAGATCGAGACCATTTTTACCAGCCCGACGTTTAGGTATTGCACACATGCTACATGGCCAGCGAGCATTCTAGCCAGGAGACGCGCAAGAGCGCCGACGGCTTGGCCAAGGCGATCAACAGCTCTCACACCAGGTGGCGCGTGAATTCTTTGCTTTTAAAAATAGGATTTGAGCCTGCTCATTGACACTGCCGTCTCGGCGATGCTCGGCATATTTAAGCTGGCCTACAACTTTATGCCCCGTTTTTCGGTACGACAGGTTTCGGATCGTCGATAGAACATTTTTAGAGCAACGACAACCGCGAGGCGATGGCACTGCAAAATATCCAAGCCCGGATCCGAATGGTGCTAGCCTATCTATGCGCGCAATTGGCTCAGGCGGCCCGAGGCGAAGCGGGATGGTTGCTGGTCCTCGGGACAGCGAATGTGGATGAGAGGTGAGCTTGGTATTTATGGGCGAAATCCATTAGTCATAAAACCATTAGTCATAACCCCATTAGTCATAAAACCATTAGACATAAACCCATTAGTCATAAATTCCATTAGTCATAAACTCATTGGTCATAAATTCCATTAGTCATAAACTCATTAGTCATAAATTCCATTAGTCATAAATTCAATAGTCATAAATTTTATTAACCGTAGATTTTGAGGTTTGAGCAGGGGTGGGCAAGGTCTTGCAGCTGGAAAATCCCGGCAGTCCATTTTCCGGAGATCCGGCAGTCCTTTTTGGGCGGGGAAATCCTTTTTGAGAGGATTTTCGGAATAATTGCGGTTCATCCCCGGCATACGGTAATTCAACGGGCCGAAAGTGGCTACATATTGTAGATCGCAGTATTCTGCGTCGAACCATATTCTGCATTACCAATCGGCAGTCCGTCTTTGACAAATTTTCGGGGGCTCTACATGAAACAAGCACTTTTTTGAGGGTTTTTCCGGATTAATTCCGGAATATGATGATTTCCGGCGATGGGAGCGGTATCAGATTGTAGAGCTTGTTATTCTGCTTCGAACCATACCCCGCACGGCCCACCGGCAGTCCGACTTCGAGGAGATGTTGGACTGCCGGACCGGAAAACCTCGTTTTTTGGAGGTTTTTCCGGCATAATTCCGGAATACGGTAATTTGACGACCTGAATATGGCACCAGAGTGTAGATCTCGTCATTGCGCGTCGAGTCATGCCCCACACGGCCCACCGGCAGTCCGACTTCGAAGAGATGTTGGACTGCCGGAGTAGAACATAAAATCTGCGAATGCTCAAAACCAGGTTTTTGAGGGTCGAGTGCCGCCCCTTTAACCGACTATATCTCCGGCCCGGAAGCTCAAAACCAAAGTTTAAGTAGCTCAATTTGAAGATGAGAATGAGGACTATCGGATGGCGTGCCAACCTTCTTGAGAAATTGTTGGATCTCGGAGATCCTGGACTGCCGAGTTTGAGGACCATTTGCAGGAGCACATTTTTCCGGTTTTTTCCAAAAATCATATCTCAGTGATTTGTCGATGAATTTGCCTGAAATTTTCGGACAAGATGCACCGTAAGCTGATCTATCCAAGGCCATAAAGGGCGGGGCGTCGGCAGTCCGATTTTTGGGGTAAAAAGTGACTTTTAGCATTCGCAGACCATTTGCAGCGACCAAATTTGTCTAACAAATGATGAATTTGAGGGGAAAAAAGCCACTGCGGATTTTAAGATGAATAGGGTTTTCGGAAACGTTGAATAAAGCTAGAGTTGATCTGTCTGTCTGTATAGCTGTCTTTCTGTCTGATCCGCCTTTATGTCAGTATCTGTCGGTTTGTCTGTCTGTCTGTGGGTTCATCTCGGTCTGTCCGCATTGGGAAATTGTGGTTGTGGATATCGCAGTTACCTTTTTTTAAAAATCTTATAATTTTTCCGGCGCTTCGCGCCGTCTTGCTTCCCTCCGGCGCCCCACACCCGAAATCCCCGGCAGTCCTCCATTTGCAGATCTGCATACCTTGCCCACCCCTGGGTTTGAGTGTTGAGTTTTGAGTTTTGAGTTTCGAGGTTTGAGGTTAGAGGTTTTGAGGTGTATGTGATGGTCCTTGTCGTGTTCTCAATCAAACTCCTTGGTTGCACGTGATCGGATATCATTAAACCTATTAATTTTGGATTTGTTAACGGGATTATATCAGAGAATAACATTTCCCAGCAATCAGTTTCATAACATTTATGACTATTGGAATTTATGATATTGAATTTATGACTATGGAATTTATGACTATGATTTATGACTAATGGAATTTATGACTATGGATTTATGACTAATGGTTTATGCTATGGGTTTATGACTAATGGTTTTATGACTAATGGGGCGAAATCGGTATTTATATCTTCCTCTTGCCTCATTCGCTTTCGTCATGCCCGCGACTCGCAAAACAAAACCATTTATTTAACACAGGACCAAGCCGCCAAATGGTGAAAGAGCGACGAACAACTACAGAATCATTTAGAGAAATTGTGAACGAAGGGTGGCGTTCTGGCTTTTGGATCCTTTGGGTTAAACGGGGCGGGGCGGGGGCGTCATCCTCGACTCATTGCTTCACGGGAATGCCGCGTCCGGATTTGATGTCCGAGTAGAGGCCGTACAGGTCGAACACCAGCTCGTCGGGGAAGGAGAATGAGGCGAGTTCCGTCTAAAAGGGTTGAAATTGAAAGTGCTCCAATCATGGCGGAACCTCTCGCAGCTTGGTGACCATCTCGACCGGCGTGTTCGACATGGCGGCCACCTCGCACACGCTACGCGACAGTTCTTCGTCCTAAGCACGTGGAAATATCTGTTCCTTTTTGCATTTAGGGTACCGAGCATCCAATGTACTCCTCGAACAGCTTGTTGATGGCGGCAACGATCTCGGCCGGTACTTCGCCCTCCTTCTCCTTGTTCGGCTCGGCGACCTGCTGGACGACGGCGCTGCCGTTGGCCTTGAAGCGGATCGTCATCGCGCCGTTGTCGCCAATCTTCGGCGACGAGATCCCCTCCTGGCGCGGGTTGATCTTCGTCAGGCCGTTCTCGAACGGGCAGATCAGGCGCAGCTTCACCCTAGAAGCGTTAAAGTTCTATAGATTTAGTAGTAGTAACGGTATAGTTTTCATTCGCCTTACGTCGATCCGATGGGCAGCTCGCGCAAAAAGAGAGCCACATCGTAGTGTCGCTTGCCGACCATGTTGACGTCGTTGATGCGCTCTAAAAAATCGATAGTTTTTGGGGGAGAATCCAGCGCTCACCGATGTGCATCCCCTCGGCGACGGCCGGGCGCGCCAGGTCAGCCGCCGAACCCGGGCGAATCTTCTTGACAAAGCACTTGCCGGTCCCGTTGTCCGAGATCGTCAGCCCGATAATCCTAGAGGCTCAAAATGCCGATGCTTTGGTCATCTACTTGTCCGTCTTCTGGATCTCCAGCTCGCGCTTTTCGCCTCGCACGTGAAGAAACAGCATGTCTCCAAAGTTCAGCTGGCTGCTCACCACCGCATCCATATCGACCTGAGGGGACAAGTTGATTAGCGGGGGGCTAATTTTCTCTTAAACAGCTTACCCTCTATAGTAGTAAAGATATCGTTTTTAGTAAAGTCTGATTACTAAAAATCTAAAAATCTAAAATGTGACATTTGGCGGAATCCGAATTCTTTCCAAAGTTTTATTACTTTTTAATCAATTTTATCTTTAAAAACTCGTTACCTTGTATGTACCATTGGTCAGGTAGAGGAAGTCCTCCTTGGGCACATTCGGGAAGCATTCGGCGATTTTCTAAGTAAACTCTGTACTCGCTTTTGCGTATGCCAGCCTACATCATAAAGCTGGGCGATGGTGCTCACGCCGCTGATGCTGTGCATCATCGACCCGTGGGCCAGCTGCACCAAGAAATGCGACGTGTCGACGTCTTGAAGGGACCGCGAGGCTGCAGTCGGATTTTCGGCGGGCACTTCCACGTTGTCGGGTTTGGCTCCCAGCGACTTTGCCCAGCGGTTGCGGCTGCGGCTGCGCGAACGCTTGCGACTGCGGGAGCGGGCCCTGCAACGAGTTCAGTGCAACTTGAAGAGACTGACCTGTTCCTCTGGAAATCCATCTTGAGCGAATGTGATTGACCAATAGAGAATGAGTCGCACTCTATTTTTATATGCGGCCCATCTTGGAAATTTACGCGCTTCCGGAATGATGCAAATCAATTATTCAAGGAACTCGAATTTAGGAAAATTCCCTGTACCGTTCTCGAATCCGTGGGTCATATAGAGCTTCTCGCTAGTCTATAGCTGTTAGATCTGATTTTTAGATCAGCTGATCCACTTAAAAAACTTCAAATCTTAATTCTAATCTCAAAAAATATACAAAAAAAAACATTGTTTCAGTTTGGTGGGCTACCTGACGAAATACGACTGCTCTTCCGCCGACATCAACCCGATCGGCTCGATTTGCAAGACGGACCTGCGCGACTTCCTGAAATATGCGCACGATGAATTCGGATTCGAGGCTCTAAAATAGTTCGTGAGTCTAAAACGCTAAACCATTATTTTAGCGTTATCCATGCCGCACCCACCGCCGAGCTGCGTCCCCTCGTTGAAGGCCAAATCGCACAAACTGACGAGGTATTTAAATCCGCTTGAAAAAAAAGGAAATTTGTTTTGAGGAGGAAATTCGGCTCACTTACGAGGAGCTCTCAACAGTCGGAAAATTGCGCAAGCCCGGCTGCATGGGCCCGTATGCAATGTTCAACGCCCTTGTTTCAGTCTGGGCAGAGAAGTACACTTACGATGAGGTGAGCGCCTGGCTTAATTCCATTTAAAATATGGTTTAGATTGCCGAAAAGACGATCCTGTTCTACCGAAGATACGCAATCAATCGCCACAAAGCCACTGTGTCGACCCCAGGTAGTACTTTTTTAAGAATAGTTTAAGCGGTAACGTTTTAGCCTACCATGCGGAAGCGTATAGCTGCGATGACCATCGCAACGACCACCGCCCCTTCCTTTATCCGGACTTCCAATATCAATTCCAGCAGATTCGAGAGCGGGTAATTTAGCTTTTTTTTTCTAAAATCATTTTTTTAGGCCAAGCAACTTGCCAAGATGTAAACAATCAGAAGAACCTATCGCCTTTGTCACTTTGAATAAAAGTCTATCAACTGTTTGAGCAAAACTATGGAGTAACATTGCATTTACCTGAAAAAATTGGATTTTCAATCACAGGCATCCGCCCTAGATGAACCAAGCTTCGCCGCTGAAAGTCGTCGAGTTCTTCTCGGGCATTGGCGGGATGCATTATGCGCTGCAAGGTGTGTTGGAGCTTCTAGAAATCAAAAGGGTCGCTAGAAACTGGGCTACCGTTTGAGGTCATCGCCGCCTACGACATCAACACGACGGCCAACGAAATCTACAGGCACAATTTTCCGAACACGAAGCTTTGTCAAAATAATATACAGGTACTTTGGCTTTTTCTTGAATCGCTAAATGACTTTAGTCTCTAACTTCGGCGCAGCTCGACAAATTCGACGCGGATTTGTGGACGATGAGCCCCCCATGTCAACCGTTTACTTCCAAGGGCCTACAACTTGGCGAAAAGGATCGGCGGTGTGATGCGCTGAAATGGATACTGGACTGTCTGGAAGGAATGGCAAAATTACCGAGGTAGTGTAAAGCTGTAAGTTTCAACTACCGTTTTAGGCACATCTTCTTGGAAAATGTCGTCGGCTTTGAAACGTCACCAATGCACACCGACACGCTTACAACGCTCCAGCGAAAGGGCTACACATTTGAGGTATGTTTAGCTGCGGCGAACTTCAGTTTTGTTTTCAGCAGTACATCCTCTCACCGGTGCAACTCGGCATCCCGAACAAGCGGCCAAGGTATTACCTCCTCGCGTCTATACATTCGGCACATCACCGAGAAGCTCAGGAAATCAGAACGACGCACCCAAAGTGTTGCGACGACGTGGCGAAAGTAAGATTGGTGCGAAAACCGAATTTTATTCCTTTAGATAGGCCAATTCATTTCCCCCGAATTTGACGACCCGAGCCTGACACTACGTGACGAGGATCTGAAACGGTGTGTAGAACTCTTCATACGATTTTTTTGGGTTGCGAACTCAAGAACCGGAACAGGAACTCTATTTTCGCCTATCTACATCACAAATTCATAAATTCCAGTTTCGCTGCTTCACTGGACGTTGTGACGGAGGAAAGCCGAAAGTCCGCCTGTTTCACCAAGTCCTACGGTACCTACATGACGGGATGTGGATCCTATTTTACAAGAGACGCGGACATGGTTTTTTTTATTTTCAGAAATCAATCATTTTTTAGGTTTCCGGCAACCGAATTGCTGAAGGGAAGGCCCCAAAGCTGCGCAGATTTTCACCACGCGAGGTTTGTCTTGCAAAATTCCCATATTATTTTTAGGTGGCAAGCCTGATGTGCTTCCCCGAAACCTTCAGTTGGCCGGCGACCACCACCAGCAAGCAACTCTACCGTACCCTCGGCAATTCGATCAATGTTCATGTCGTTTCGGTGTTGTTGGCCGAATTGTTAACTGACGAGAGTACGGAATAAATCTGCATAATCTACATGGTTTTGAAGCGAATTAGCATATTCAGTTCCGGATTTAAATGGCGCGTTGAATGCATTCCTGGTCTCGAAAAGGTAGATCGAATTCATTTGTCATACTACTCCCCCATCCGATCGATGCCCGGGAAGCGCGCTGCCTCGCAGCCGCCGGCGCCCGACGGTGAGCATCGTCGATCGAAGCGTTCGGCAAAAGAGGTCGACACGATTTCCCCCTCGCGTCGCGTCCGTTTCAACGACTCGGCACGCGTCAAACAGATTCCAGACCTGGTGGGTGGACATGATCAAAGCCTCATCCAACCCATCCCCTTTCAGAGAGCCATTCGAAAAGGGACGTGCGTGTCCATCTACTCGACGTCGAGCATCCTGATCCCGGTCGTCGACACGCCGAGTAGCCACGAGCGCCCATCGAGGTCACGCGAACGCCGCAAGACGCGACGCGTCCGCCAGCGCCCCACCCGTCGATCCCATGATGAGAAGAATGATGAAGCCGAGGAATCGACCCAACACTCCAGTGACAGCAGCTCGGCGCGCAGTTCATCATCTCACAGGCGCAGCTCATCCTCACGTGGACGCGGTTCGAGGAAGGTGGGTGTCGTTCTTTGGTAGAAAATTACTGGATACTTTTCAGTCGAGTTCATCCCGCAGCTCGAACGTTCGTTACGACAGCAATGGCCGACCGCACGATGCCATCACCGGTCAATTCGTCTCGCCGAAGCGCTTGCGGTAGCCGCCCCGCGACGCGTCGTTCACCTTCTCACCGATCGAAACTCCCAACAACTACTCGGATAAAATGGAAACATTTCTTTAAAGCATGATACTGTTTGACGCGTTTACTACTTGATTGTGAATAAAGTTTGTGGCTCTGCAAATTCTTTCAAGAGATTGCGAAGCGACCAATAGCTTCAAACCCCGCAAGCACGAATTTTTACTTCCGAGCCCGTTTAAGTTTGATGTGTGCAAAGAAGTGCGGCATAGCAGAGGTTCGTTGGCTCTGTTTTTGGGCGGCATCCGAGATCCGGCGGCCCGAATTGTCCAATTCGAGAAGGCGTCCTTCTCAATCACGTTAGGTGAAAAGCTTTATAGGGTTAAAGAGAAAAGGTGAAAGGTGGTCAATTCGAAGGTACACAAACGAGTTGGAGCAATAAAATCAGATTTTGATTTTGGCTGCAGGGCAACATTCACCGGCTCCCTTTTCGTATAAGCGTCGAGCACACGTTGTCATCAATGCCAATTGGCGCCAATCTGCAATCAAATATTGTTAAAAAATTTCCGAAAAAGAAGCGCTTGAAAATCCAATGATGACTCCACCATTGGTGATTTCTACTGACCTTCGTCGTCTCGTTGGCGCTGTTCAGAATCGACATATCGCACATAAACATCGGCGATCCCACGAACGGCAACCAACGGCATTACCGTATGACTAAAAACCTATTGGGTTAGGGTTAGAGAGTGAGAGCGAGGTAGAGAGCGAGAGGGAGAGAGAATGCGTAAGTGAGAGAGAGAGGGGAAGAGAGAGTGAGTGAGAGAGTGAGTGAGTGAGAGCTAGATAGAGAGGGAACGCACCATCTGTCTGTTGGTTGGCCCTCTATAGTCATTCGTGTTGGATTTCGATGAGATGTCCATTCTTGTTCTCATAAGCTTCTACGTTGAGGCTACCGAATTGAGTACGGACGGTCACTGTTTTCATTTTACAGTCCGCGGCAATACAATCCTTCTAATGAGATAAAAAAGTTTATTACTCCCTTGAAATATTCGTACAGGGTGTCCCAAAGAAACCCCCCCCCCTCTAGAGGCCGTCAATCGGATCGGATCGGAATGATTTTCATACCAATCGAAAGCTCTCGGAAAGGCGAGAAAACAAGCGGGTTTCGTTTTCTAAGATTTAATCTGATTCTATCGATATTTCAGATTTTCCTAAAGCCGGGAATTTTTCATCAGGAATTTCGCAATTAGCATGCAGATCTCGCATAAATCAGCAGTTTTCATGGTTTTTGGACATAAAATTAGCAAATAAAAAGGCTTAATTAAGAAATTCAACCCACCTTGTGTGCTCGCCTTTTCGAGAGCTTTCGATAGATACCTAAATCGTAAAAATCGGAATCGACTGCGGACCGCTAGGTAGGGGGGTTTTGGGACACCCTGTAGTGGGCACCCCACATAAACTTTTCCAGTTCTAAACTAGGAGCAACTCGAAAAAATTAAGCATCTGTTTAAAGGGGTCCGGAAGGCAGGACCTGCAAATGCCTGTTGAGTCCCCCTTGAGACAGCAGGTCAACCAGCCTTTTTCGATATTGTAGCCGTGCTTCAAATCCCTTGATATGTAACCTTCAGGCAAAACCCTTGAGGCCAAAAGTTTATTCGATCAATCGGAAAATCCGGTCAATTTGCGGAACACAAATTAGGAAAAACGAATATCAGATAGTGATTTGCGATGGAGGGCAGCATTCTCCGGCTCCCTTTTTGAAAAGTTGAAAAGCACACTTTGCCATCACCGTCACTTCGGACCAATCTGGAATCGATCATGAGAACAAGCTTAAGTTCAGTCGGGGGAAAAAGAAAGCGATGAATGTGAGCAGCGGCTAAAATTGTACAATCTTTCCGACATTTGTTTACTTACCTTCCAGCCTTCGTCGATAATGTTCAGAATCGACATATCGTTCATAAACATCGGCGATCCCAGGAATGGCCACCAACGGCATTAGTGTATGACTAGAAAGATTCTGGGTTAGGGTTAGAGAGTGAGAGAGAGAGAGAAAGAGAGAGAGAGCGTGAGAAAGATAGAGCGAGAGAGAGAGAGAGAGAGAGAGAGAGAGAGAGAGAGAGAGAGAGAGAGAGAGCGAACGCACCATCTGCTTGTTGGTTCATCCGAAAGTCTTTTGTGTTGAATTTCGATGAGGTGTCCATTCTTATTCTCATACGCCTCCACGTTGAGGTGACCAAACTGCGTACGGACTTTCACTGTCTTAACCTTGCAGTCCATGGCAATGCAGTCCTTCTGAAAAAGTTGATAAAGTCAAAGAACAACCACGTTCGCACCTTCCACTTTGCGGCAGTCGCACAATTTCCACCATGCTCATCCAGCAACGATAAACCGCCGAGCCATCTCAACCATTGCCGCTTTTCAAACATAGTCCAATCCAATGCAGCCGTGTATGCTCCCCGGCAAGAAGAGACCGCACCAGGGTTTTGCGCGCCGGCGTCATCCAGTTTTTCGGCGAGCTCACGCTCGTGTTCCCTTTTTAGTTCAGCCTCCTAATAGATTATAAATTCAGGTGCTTTCGCATTTTCGGGGGTGGGGGGGGGGGAGGATAGTTATCGCGCGAAGGGGAACCGGATTTTCTCTCGGAAGCCCAGAAATGCCTAGTGACGTAATAGTTAGTAGTTCCATCAAACTTTTGGCATAATTTGATTATTCAAACATAGAATTTTCCTATTTTTGATTTTTGATATTTTTGATAGATATGAAAAGTTCATGCCTTTAGAAATAACAAACGCACTTTTGAAACAGTCTCTCTTTGAATATTAACTTTGAACAATTGGATCATAAGAAAATGTTGAATGGGGCCGGGCAGCCGAGCAAATCGAGTTTCTGGCAACCCACGTACCTCCTCGCTCATACTCCATAAAGTCGGTTTTGGCTCGGTATAGGCGGCTCTGAGTGTTTCCAGAACCCGAACTTGCTCAACTCGCGTCTCAAAGTGGAGATACATGGCCGAGCACGGGATCAGGTTCGCGATGAATGGTTTCCAGTCGAGCGTGCGCTGAATATTTTGATTTTCACAGCCGACAAATCTAGGCAGCCTCAGCTCATCTAGGCTAGAAAATTTTCTATCTGTGTAAATATTACAGGTCAGGGAAGGGGAAATGACTGGTCTCGTACGTCTAGATAGCTAGAAACTTTTGAGGAAAGTAAGTGACGCGGAAAAAATATAAAACTGACGACGTAAACCAGACGGTTAGACGGGTCAGGCGAGATTCGGTCAAAGAGCAGCTCCTGTGCTGTGTATTCGCCAGACTTTCCTTCCGTGTAGAGCTGCAAACCAATCGTTTAAAGACAATACAGACGCTGTGAAACTGACCATACTGCCGAAAATGATCCATTTCTCGCGTTTTCCGTTCTTCTCGGAGGCAACAACATTTGTCTGGTTGTGACGTGGAATAAGCGACCACTTCCAGCGACCCTGCACCATGTCCCAGAATTTTTTGAAGTATGACTTCGCCGGCGACGGATCGCTAAATACATATCTTTTGAGGCCATGATCATATGAAAACCCTATCCCTCATGCTCGTTAATGGCCACGACAATCTACTAGGTACTGTACTGTTAGCGGGGGGATATCTACTCTAGAATTCCTACCTACCCCTAGCAAAAAAACCGTAATTTAGCTTTATAGTGTATTTTATAGGGTTGTTTTTAGTTTTTAGATACTAAAAAAATCATATGAACGTTTTTCCAAGATGCAATCATTTTAAATTTTCGATGATTTTCAAACATTTTCAACCGAAAATCAATTTTTTGCCAGAAGTTTAATAATTACTTATGACCTTTTTATGCCAGAGCTACCAAAATAGGGTGTTGAAACGGGGATAAGTCAAAATTAGGCAGCCCCACCCCCGCTAACAGTACATTACCATGCGTAACGGAACCTTTTGCAGGATTTTCGTTTTTGAAACATACCACTTCTTCACACCTCCCTCCTCCAAAGTTGCCTCTATTTTCGGCTTCGAAATGCCTGCTTCCGGTTCTTCCTTCCCGATTGCCACCATGTTGCTACTAAAGTAGCCCTTTTCCGCTCAGGGAATTCGTCGTAAATGGACAGAACTTTGTAATTTACTTTAAAATAGCTTTAAAAGACCGAAAACCAATGATAGCAGGCAAAGAAACAATGTGACTCGCCAGCATTGGGCCCTTCGCCCACCCTCGAATGATTGTAGCATGTCTGATGATGCCCAAGGCTATGTTACAAGGTCCAAATTTACCCGAAGGGCCGAGCGGTGTCGCGATTGTGGCGCCAAATAGAAAATTCAAAAGTTCTTTGGCATTATCGTAGGGGTGAATCAAATTTTTTCATTAGGTTGCAACTGTCATTATTATAATTATAACCAGCTGAATTGTTCCAATACAAAAAAAAATGATCGTTTCGTGCAAGGATGGTCGTTTTTGACCAAAATTTCACCCGGGACACCCGACACCTCCTTCTCACCGATCGAAACCCACAACAACTCGGACAAAATGGAAGCACTTCTTTAAAGCAAGATACTGTTTGACTTGACCGTGAATAAAGTTTGTCGCTCCTCGAATCTTGTGGCACTTTTGGTACTGACTCTTCAGTAAAAGCTTTATACGATTAAAGAGAAAAGTCGGTAAATTGGGAGGTACACAAGCGAGTAGGAGAAAAGAAGATCAGATGGTGATTTGCGATGGTGGGCAACATTCTCCGGCTCCCTTTTCGAATAGTTGAGAAGCACACTCTGTCATCACCTCCACGTCGGGCCAATCTGGAATCCAGCATGAGAACAAGCTTACAGGGTGCGGAAAAAGTTTTGGGTGGCTCAATTTCATCTCGAAAAATTGCCTTTCTAAGCGATAGAGCGCTATTTTTTGTAGTGTAAACGTAGATTTGGAAGTGCTCTATCCGATTCTGGAAACCATAAGAGTTTAAAAATTAGTTGCCGCATGATAATCGTCGTAGAAACACGACCGCCCTAAAAAGGTACAGATGTGGTTGCTAGGAAATGCTGGCCATAACTCTTGGGATCCTATCGCCAGGCTTTTCCCGGTCTGGGGTTATGTTGGGCTAGGAATAATCATTATCCTATGCCAATATGTTATTCGTTTTGGCGAGCTTTGCTAAATCCAGGGCAGAATCAATGCAAAAATCAGCCCCGTGCCGCGGTTTCCGACTTTTTTGGCGTTTTGTGAAGCCAAACCTGGAGTTGTTTCAATGTCTACCGCCCAAATTTGGACGTTAAACATCCTGGCATAAAATAATCATATGCATAACCTATCATTAATGTGGCGCTTCGCGATTTATGGGCTGTAAGTCCCCCAGCTGCGCAGCTGTTTCCCATACCGCTAGGGAAATTGGCCAAAATTAAAAGCGCCAGAACTCTTTGAATTGAAACCGAGCGAATTTGCCATTTCACGGGGTGATGGAGGATAGGATTGGCAACATCTTGACCAAATCTCGTGAATTTTTCTGAAGAATGGTGCACGGGGCATACGGTAGGAGCAGCAAAAACGCTGCGTGCCGACGGCGATTTTCGCGTAACACTTTTAGTGCATTTACTCCAGTAAAGTGAAAAATTTTTGTTGTTATGTAGATGCCTAGTGCTTATGAAATCGTCACTTTTTACTCTCCCTTTCAAAAAACCCGGACAGGCACACGCAATTTGAGAAAACATAGCGGATTCTGCCACCCAAAACTTTCTCCGCACCCTGTAAGTTCAGTCGGAGAAAAAGAAAGCGATGAATGTGAGCAGCGGCTAAAATTGTAGAAGCCTCTCCGACAATTTCTTTACTTACCTTCCACCTCACGTCTATAATGTTCAGAATCGACATATCGTTCATAAACATCGGCGATCTCAGGAATGGCCACCAACGGCATTATTGTATGACTAGAAAGCTTCTGGGTTAGGGCTAGAGAATGAAAGAGATTGAGAGAGCTAAAGAGAAATAGAGCGTGAGAAAGATAGAGCGAGAGAGAGAGAGAGAGAGAGAGAGAGAGAGAGAGACAGAGAGAGATAGGACGCACCATCTGCTTGTTGGTTGATCCGAAAGTCTTTTGTGTTGAATTTCGATGAGATGTCCATTCTTATTCTCGTACGCCTCCACTTTGAGATGACCGAACTGCGTACGGACTTTCACTGTCTTAACCTTGCAGTCCATGGCAATGCAGTCCTTCTGAAAAAGTTGATAAAGTCAAAGAACAACCACGTCCGCACCTTCCACTTTGCGGCAGTCGCACAATTTCCACCATGCTCCTCCAGCAACGATAAACCGCCGAGCCATCTCAGCCATTGCCGCTTTTGATACATACTCCAATCCAATGCAGCCGTGTATGCTCCTCGGCAAAGAGAGACCGCACCAGGGTTTTGCGCGCCGGCGTCATCCAGTTTTTCGGCGAGCTCACGCTCGTGTTCGATTTGTAGTTGATCGTCCTAATAGTATAAATTTGACGAGTTTATCGGGCGACGTGGATCCGAATTTTCTCTCAGCAGCCCAGAAATGCCTCAATCTGAGGCCTTCGGAAAAATTTCTTGAGGGCAAATTTTTGGCCGCAAAATTGGACCCTAAGAAAAATTTGGTACTGCTTTTTTTTGGGGGGGGGGGGGCAAAAATTTTTTGGGCCAATTTCTTTGCGCTTAGGCGTAGCTTAGCTTAGTATTGGCTTAGTTTAGGCTCAGGCTTAGCCTTAACTTCTGGGTGGGGTGAAGTACCTTCGCCTTAGCTTAGCTTTCATAGCTTCGCTGCTTTTTGCCTCGGCTTAGCTTTGTTCAAGCTCAAGCGTGCTGGGCGTCGACTTACAAGGAGTGTCCTTTTGGTGTCATCGGCAAAACGATTCGAGACCCCGCTCATTCGATAGAGAATTGAATTCTGAACAAGACTGTGTTGTTCATTTTTGCGGAATGGTTGTCCCTGATTTTATAAAATTAAAAACTGCCGGCGGCGCCCATACATTGGTGCTTGGGGAGCGAGTTGTTAAGGTTTCGCGCTTGGTTTTTTAATTCTATAAAATCAGGGACAACCATTCCGCAAAATGCAACACAGTCTTGTTCAGAATTCTATTCTCTATCGAATGAGCGGGGTCTCGAATCGTTTTGCCGATGACACCAAAAGGACACTCCTTGTTAGCTTAGTTTAGGAGTAGAGCGTTGCGCTTGATTAGTCGCGAAAAAACTGAACAAGTAGCCCAAAAACCACCTAGAAAAATTTGCCCCCCCCCCCCGGAACTAGAATAGTACCAAAAGTTGAATCGCGCCGAGCAGCCGAGCAAATCGAGTTTTTGGAAAACATCGTACCTCCTCGCTGATATTCCACAAGGTCGGTTTTGGCTCGGCATAGGCGGCTATGAGTGTTTCCAGAACCCGCACTTGCTCAACTCGCGTCTCAAAGTGGAGATACATGGCCGAGCACGGGATCAGGTTCGCGATGAATGGTTTCCAGTCGACCGTGCGCTGAATATTTTGATTTTCACAGCCGACAAATCTAGGCAGCCTCAGCTCATCTAGGCTAGAAAATTTTCTTTCTGTGCAAATATTCCAGGCCAGGGAAGGGGAAATGACTGGTCTCGTACGTCTAGGTAGCTAAAAACTTTTCAAATCGAAAGTAAGTGACGTGGAAAAAAATATAAAACTGACGACGTAAACAAGACGATTCGACGGGTCAGGCGAGATTCGGTCGAAGAGCAGCTCATGTGCTGTGTATTCGCCAGACTTCCCCTCGGTGTATAGCTGCAAAAAGATTGCGAAAGAGTAAAAGCCAGAGACTTCAAAGATTTCAAAGACAAATAGATCTCAGCTACGCTGTGCCAAACAAAAACGCACCGTACTGCCGAAAATGATCCATTTCTCGCGTTTTTCGGGCTTCGGCTGCTGAAGCAGAACCACCGCGTTGTGTCGAGCAACGGACGTCCACTTCCAGCCGCCCTGCACAATGTCCCAGAATTTTTGCGAGTATGACTTCACAGGCGATGGATCACTAAAAACACGTATTTGTGGGTAACTGATACGAAATGCGCACACACCGGCAATTTATGATATTTTTTCACTGAAGTAATTTTTACTCATTTATCCCTTTCAAGACGTACCGCTTTTCCACATCTTCCTCCTCCACATTTGCCATGTCGGTTTTCGTTTTCGGATCACCTCCGGCCCGCTCTTCCTTCCCTAACGCCACCATGCTGTGCTTTCTAAAGTGAGCCCTGTCCGGTGTCAGAGGAGTTGTAGTAATTTGACAAGAAATTATGATTTCCTTTTACATCAAAAACTCAAAAGATCAGAAACCAATGAAAATAGATAACGAAGAATATGACCCGATTGCAACGAGCCCTCTGCCGACATTCAAATCAATGCAGGATGTCTGTTGATGCCCGAGGCAACGTTACAGGGGCAAAATTGACCCAAAGGTCCAAGGAGTCCCCCATTTCTGGCGCCAAAAATCATTGAAAAAATTTGTCCTCGATAAATCAGGCCGAAAAGATACAAATTATTGGACTTCTGGAGTAAATTACGGAAGAAAGTCAGTAACCACGCAGAGTGTATCGTATCGTGCCCTAAAACTTCCGTAGCGCTCCTCATTGCACAATCCAAAATGGTAATCATTACAAAAACGTTTATTAATCTGATTCTAGAAGCCTTTAAATATCCGTAGTCGAGACCCGCATTGTTGAACCCGTGCGAAGGGCGTTAAAAGTTCTTTGAAAGCGCGATGCCGTCCAGCCATCCGGATTGCCCGACGGGGACTCGATTCTGAAATTTTGGAATGGATTGGGATCTCGGTTTAATGTACATATCTCTCTCTCTCTCTCTCTCTCTCTCTCTCTCGCCTACCTTAATCGCATATTCCTCAGCCGCCTCCTTCATATCGTCATCCGACCAATCCTCATAGTCATCAACCCCTCGAGATTCCTTTTCCGATTTGTACTCGTTGTACTGGCGCGCCCACTGTAATGATCAATGGTTTATTTATCATTTCATTTTGTGTGTCTTTATGATTATATGGTTTATTCCTATCACCCTACCGTTTGCTGCGCCTCCAGCGTCGCATCATGGGGCACAAAATTGACGGCGGTGCCGAACGTCTCCGAAGAATCGATCTCCATGAATTCCCCGTCCATCGTCAGGTCGAAATGGACAGGGGTTTTGCTGCCTCGAATCCCAGTGCTACGTGACGCATCGTCGTCCTCGAGGAAAATCTGAAATTATTCTCAGATGTAGTTTGCCTTGAAAGTGAGAAAAATGACGAGAAGTAGCGATCGCTTACCACCGCCGGCGTCGAACGCCCAGAAGAAGATCCCCCTTCAGAGCCGGCCACGATTTCGATAATTTGAAGCCTATCTTCATCGGACATTGCGGCCATTTCAGCTTTGACAGTGGGATCCAGGGCCAGCTGCAACACTTCGGGGTGCTTCTCCAGGAGGTGGCGCAGCAGGAAGATGCAGCGGCTGGGGGATAGACGCTTCCTAAACGCAGAATCTATCCCTGTTAGTTGAATTCAGCGGCATCAACTAGGTGAAAAGCCTCACCCGCTCCGAATCAACAACTCGCGCGCTTGCTCCGACGAAATCCCCTCAAACGAGCTGACCGCCTTGCACACGTATGGCACGCGAATGTAGTCGAACAGCACAGGCATGATTAAGCTTTTCTAAAAAGTTGATTTCAGTTAAATTGAAAAAAATTACCTTTTCGGCCAACGCCCGGCTAATGGCCGCCACCACCGGCGGGTGCCAATTCTTGACAAATTGCTGTGTGATCTCACGGCACAGCACGAGCAGGATGCACATTGCCATGTTTGTCTAGAATTTGGTGTAAAATTGGTATAATTGTTTTTATAAATAATGTTCTAATTAGCTACCTGATATCCCTGACTGCTGGCGATCTTCAGCAACGCGTTCTGCAGCAAAGCCGCCGCCAGCTGATGCGCGTCGGTTTGTTCGATAGCGAAACACGCGTTCAAGTTGAAGACGCCACTTTGCGACTAAATATAGGTGTTTTTCACTTTTTAGATACATGATTTAACGCTATAGATTTATTTCATCCTTTTAAAAAGTCCAAATCGCTAAGAAATCGACTTACGGCTTTCCGGAAATCCACCCAATCTTGCGGCATTTTCCCAAAGAGCGTCGCGCAAAGCTGAGCTGCCTAAATCCATTTATCAATTCCGGTTCCCTACCAAAAACGCACCGTCCTAAAATCCAGCAGTCCGGTGTGGGCGTAGATCTGGATGAAAATCTCGGAGCACGACGCTTCCGGCGTGTGAGAATCTTTGTGAAACTGTAAAGATCTTTTTGAGTTGCCTTTTGATTTTTCCCTACCGATGCCATCAAGTCCAGCGACATTTTGTGGGCACCACAAATTTGCAGCAATTGCGAAAAGTTGGAAACTGTCGAGTGGCCGCCTAGAAAATTATATTAATAACAGCAAGCCGATTACCGCATCGTTCGACGATCGTTTTATAAGTCTCAAGACTTCCTTTCAACGCCTTCAACTTTGAGTTATACTCCACGTAGCGGCAGTCCAGTCCGAACACTTCCGGTATGTGCAAACCGAGCGTACTTTCTAAAAATATACGTCAACCATCTCGATAGAAACCGACCTGTAATCCCGTAGATCGTCTGCAGCTGAGAAATGACGCCCAGAAGACACCAGGCCAGCCGGTCCTCGCCCAATGGGTCATTTTTCCCAGGTTCCGCCAAAAACACAGCCAACAATTTGTTACTGTCCCCCGAATCGTAGCGCAACCAACGCTGCACTTCATCGAAATCTCTGAAGTTTCAAAATGCGTACTATAGGCAAAAAAGAGCACTTTTGTCAAGAAAGGCTTACTTTTTCGCAACTTTCTCCTCGCCAACCTCCAAAAATCGGCACATCAAAGCCGCTGTGAAGTCGATAAAGTCGGCGAAGCCCAGTCTGTGTGAATCGAGACTAAGAATGTTATAGAGGGTCATCCAATAGAAACAAACCTGAAGCCGTTCGCTGCCGAAACTACGATAAGCCGCGTCATGGCCTTCACCGTGGCTTGATCGAAGTATTGCGGTATAAAGCATTGTTCCGGGAACCCGTGATATAGTTTGAGCAGTAGGAGGCGGATTACTAAAATGGTTTCCGCTTTTAGAATTCGACATTAGCGTGACTGACAAATCTGAGCAAAGCTGATCCCTCGCAGCTCTTCTGCCGACAGCCCGTGCACCAGGGCCAAAAATTTTGCCGACAACAGCGGCGTGGCATCCACTCGGAGTATGATGAGATCGAGCAAAAAGTGTATCTTCTGTACGTTGGTCATCTTCTGGGAGGCCGTGGAGTAGATGCCCGGCAAATCCGCGCGCTTGATCATTTGTGTGATGTCTAGATTTATTTTCTTGAAATATCTTCGTCAGACTCACCGTCCATGATCGCCAGCGGGCCTCGCTCGCCAAAAGTCTCCTCCGTTTTCTTCGTCAACGCTTTATAAAAAGCGAACCCGCGCTTCTCGAGCCCCTGGTCCAGCAATTTAGCCAATTCGTAGTGAGTGCTCGCTTCGTGGACGCTAAATAAATCTCATTGACCTACTCAATATCACCTACATTTCATGAACCTTCTCTTTTCGAGCCGTGCTCAGCGGGAAATCGAACTCCACTGACAATTTGATCACAGCCAGCTAAAATCTTCAGTTTTTGACATTTGCACAGACTCACGGTAGCGATCGGACTGTCAGAATCCATCCGCCGTTGCTCCACCAAATGTCGCATTAATCCAATGTACTTTTCTTCATAGCTTTCCCCCTGAAATAAATCTTGAATTTCTTCTAACTAAA
Source organism: Mesorhabditis sp. LJ9110 (assembly GCA_038088335.1). Lineage (NCBI taxonomy): Eukaryota > Metazoa > Nematoda > Chromadorea > Rhabditida > Rhabditidae > Mesorhabditis > Mesorhabditis sp. LJ9110. Next base: position 272,031 of record JBBGBA010000024.1, on the reverse strand, counting down.
TAGGTTTCGATTGTCGACTACTTTCGTCTGTAGGGACCCACCTTCAACGTGGAAAACACAGCATCCAAATCCAATATTTCAGCTGAAGATTTCGTGTTCTTAGGCGGCATTGGAGGAAATTTTAGAAAGATTTTAAAAATTTTATAAACGAAACCAAATTTTTGAAGACTGTTTGATTAGGCCGTGTAACTAGTTGCAAAGCACGCTGTCTTGGGCGCAATCGGTCGTATTCTTCCGTAGCCTTGAAGATTTCGTTTTGTAACTGATTCGAAAAACATTTTTTTGGAAATTTCTTTTTGGTATTTTGAAAATTAATAAATTTGTCAAAGTTGAACTGCGATTGACAAATAAACAATACGTTTCAGATTCTATATGGAAGAAGCAGTCGAAGAGACTACGCAGGAATCCAGAAACGAATACGCAAGAAACCTAGTCTGGACAACGTTCTACTTTGACGAGAAAACGGTCAACACCTGCGACGTGTTGCTAACGAGGCAATTTCTTGTGTAGGCACATTTTCCCAGGCTTTAGTTGTTTTTAGGGACAGGAAATTGCTGAAAAAGTCGCTGGCTACAGAGCCCGTTGGTCAGGATCTCGAGACTGTGAGAGCCAAGGAGGAGCTCGAACAAGAAATGGGCAAAACTGGTTGGTCTTTTGAGGTTTTTATATGAATGACAAGTTTAGAGAAAACCGACTCTGACGAGAAGCTCCCAACTTCATTTGGCAGCAAGAAAACCACGCGACCGTTGCCGCGCTCATGGCTGGGATGGATAGAGAAAATGGATTCAAAGGCTTACTGGGAGGTATTATCACTCCCAATTTTTCTAGGTGGGTTTTAGAGTATCAACGAATATCTCATCTACAAAATATGGCTGCGTCTCTACTCGCAGGCAATTTCTATGCTTTTTTCCTTACGCTTTTTTAGGAAATGGACGAGCAGGGCCAGGAGGAATTACTTCATAAAGCGGTAAAGAGCAAACCAGCTATGATCTTACCGTGTCACGAAAAACTGAAGGTTTGTGGGAATGGTTTCTTACAAAAAATATTTTCAGGATTACGCAGACGATTTCGTGGAGATTGGTGCAAAGTACGAAGATCCCGGGAAGCGGATGGAGGCCCTGGCTAAGGTTTGCTATTTTGAAATCATTGATATGTTTTATGTTCAGTTTCTCGAGCGTCGGTGCCACCAGGATTTTCTGGCGCTTTGGGCCTCGGCTCGCACGACTCGGTGCCGGAAATACCTAGCAAAGGTTTTTGAGGAATCGGGATATCTATATTTTTTAGATGGAGAGGCTTGGCATCGCCACCGGGCTGAACAAGAAGAAATTCACGGTGCCCGATGACACCGTCACGGTTTGGATTTACTTTTGTTCTGTATCCTTCGCTTTAGCCGGTAATTGATTCCGACGATTCTGACGACGACGGCGAGGAAGCGGCTGAAGAACCACAAGCCAGTTCTTCTGTGGAAACGCAGGTGTGAATAATTTCTTTTGCCTAGTTCAATTTTTCAGCCGATTTACGACGTGCTCTACGAGGTGTATGAAGAGGGCGCTCATTTGGAGATGAAGCTCGGCGCAAAATCCGAACGACCTCAAGCCCAGTCTCAGCCCACTGTTGGTTAGTTGACGAAATCGCACATTTACATGATTTTGTAGAGGAAGCCGCTACACCTGTTTACGATATGGCCAACTTTTCGTTTGCCTATGATCCGGAAAAAGATGCCCAGCTGCTGGCCTCAAATGCTTACGAGCTCTTCCATATGGATAAGGTTAATTTTTTTGTAACGCTAAATTGTTTTAAGGAAATTCGGAAGTACTGGTTCCAACGCTATCGACTTTTTTCACGCTTGGATCATGGGGTGTTGATGGATCGGGGTAAATCTGGATTTTTTATGTATTCGTTATTGCTTGAATTTAGAAGGCTGGTTCTCGGTGACACCTGAACGAATCGCATCCCATATTGCACAGCGTATGGTGACGCGCCCCGGGATGGTGATCATCGATGGGTTTGCCGGCGTTGGAGGGAACAGCATCCAATTCGCGCTTCATGGAGCTTACGGTACTTTATTCTTACTTCTGTTGGCCTGATTCCAGAGGGCGTAATTTTAATAAAAGTAAATGTTTTGTTCCTACACTTTTTTTAGTATTCCTAAACGTAAAAAAATGAGAAATGTGATGAAAAAACGCTAAAAATTCAAACTTTGGCCCACAATTTCAAAATTTTAAGAATTTTCGACAATTTCTAGATATTTTTTGATTGTAAACATTGCTAAATTTTGTTGAAAAAGAAAACGGCTTTTACTTTGCTAAACACGGTTGGACTCAAAAATTCAGTTCCCCACTGCTAGTAATACTAAAAACCCCTTGTTTTAACGAAATTCATTACAGTAATCGCCGTCGACCTCGACCCAATTCGCCTAAAATGCGCCAAGCGTAACGCCGAGGTGTACGGCGTGGCCGAACACATCGAATTCATCTGCGGCGACTTCTTCCACGTCCTGTCGCAGCAGCGCTTCCAAAGCGGACAGTCGATCATTGACGCCGTCTTCCTATCACCGCCCTGGGGTGGCCCGTCGTACATTTTTGAGAAGGTACTGTACAGCTCTTATTCCCTAACAGAATCATTTTTAAGGAATTCGACATTGGAACTGGGTGTACGCCGAATGGTTTCGACATTTTCGAGGCGGCGCGCCGGCTGACGCCCAATATTGCCTACTTTTTGCCAAGGAATACGAAACAAAATCAGGTGATTAAAATGTTAAAGTCAAACTTAGAGAATTTTCTTCATAGATTGTTTATCTATGGATGCTAAAAGTAAAAATTCTATAATTTTTTAAAGATTGTCCATCTGGCTGGCCCTGGAGGCAAGGTGGAGGTCGAGCAAAGCTGTTTGAACAAGAAGGTATAATTTCTATTCTTTCTTACGCTCACGTTTTTTTCCAGATCAAGACCATCACCGCCTATTTCGGGAATCTTTGTCAAGGAGCCGCGAAATAATTTTGCTCGTAATTTGTTGTTTCGGATTTTGAGGCTTTGTGTTGTTTTTGTTTTTATCCCTATGTTATCTTGTCATTTCTCACATTTTTATTGTGATCTGCGGTACCGGTGCTGACTGCACTGTGCTTTTTTATAAATTGGTATAGAGAATAATCTTTCTTCGATGATTTTGTGTGACGCCAGAAACGCATTTCAGATACCGGAAGCGCTGCGGGCGGCCGTGAGAAGTTCCGGGCCGCTGCGATTGGATTAAAAGATAAAGCTTCACCGGAACTTCTCTAGGCGCGCTCGTGCGTTTGACTAGAGACCCTGTGGACACACACGGATGATCGGGCAAGAAGTTAGGGAGAATTGGCAAGAGGCGGCACATCGGCCAGATCCATTTCAACAACAAAAACGAACAGTTATAGGGGATTCTAACTCGAAAGCATGAAGATATCGTTGATTTTTCGTTGTTTTGGCAAGTCTTTAGCATTAAAAGGAGTAATTTAGCAATGAAACCCCGCTAGCATAGGAAAGCAATTGTCGAATACTGTAAAGTGGTTAGAATCGTGGTTTTGTGGCAAGGGCAACAACAAAAAGAGGCAAATGCTAGGCAAACAAGTCGAGATCATGTCGTTGTGAGTGGAGGGGACCCGCTTGGAGTAATGGCCGTTATGAAGAGGTGGCGAATCTGAAAGCAAATACCTTTTCTTTGGTTTTCTTTGTTTTATTGTTTCCCTTTTCTTTAATACCAGCTAAAACAGGTAATAAAAACTATTTTAGAACGTACCATTTCGGATCGCGCCACCCGTGGGCCGCGGGGCCGAACTTGTAGACGAGCTTCTTGGGGTAGAGCCCGGTTTTCGGCACCGGCACCAGAATCTGCTTCTCGTAGTAGGTTCTGAAAAATTTCATCGTTGTTTCATTATTGTGGGTTTTCGTTACAATCCTTATCAATTTAGTGAATGCTATTGGCTAGGACGTGAACGACAAACCTCATCGCCCGCGACAGCTTCTCGTAGGTCATCTTGTGGTTGTTCTTCTTCTCGCCCCAAAGCCGCGCCAGCTTCTCCGACTCGACGATGCGAAAGACGCCCTCGATCGGGTCTTCCCACCTTAAAAAAGGGTATTACTCATCGTTTTTAGTTTTATTTGGTTTTGAATTGGATTTAGGGCCTAGCGGGCTTTTTCGTGCACTTTTCGCGCTGATTTTTTAACGGCTAGCTTACCTGACGATGGTCGGGCAAGTCGAAGAATCTTTCAGCGCATCCCGGATGAATTCCCACAGCTTATTGCCTTTGGTGTGTTGCGAGCGCTTCCGCGGTCGGCCATCCTTATTTCGAGTGACTTTCGAGTCGTCTTCTAAAAGTTTTTATAGCTAACATTTCCCGGTTTTTTCAGGCCATATTATCAAGAACCTACCATCGGAATCGTACTCGTCGTCTCGACTGGTGCCTGGCTGCTGTGATGTGTACTTTGACAGCAGGTCTACCGTACCAGGCGACAGACCCTGTGTGTTCATTGGCGAGCGCGGGGATAGGGCGGCCTGAAAGCAAAAAAAAGGTATTTTCACCTTGGGAACCGGTTATTTAGTGTTTTGGAAAGCTCATTTTTGGAAACTTTCGACGATTTCAAGATGACAAAAACTTACAAAGAAAAAGAACTGATGACAAATAAGTAGATTTTAAGTGTGATTCTGGCTCCAAAATAAAATGGATAATGGAATTTAAAAGTTGCTTCTTTTTAGAGGACGAATTGTTCAGAATAAAAAACAGTTCAATTTTAAAGTCCAGCTTTTGTTGTCCTTTTAGAATAAAAATTCGCGCTGATTTAGCCAAATAAAAATCCGAAGTTTGAAGCGTAAAAGCGGCGCTCCATGCGAATTCCAAAAACCTCCAAACAACGTTTCAAACCCCTTTAAAAATACAAAAATCTCGGGGAAGGTCATTTTCAATACAATTCATAAAAAAATAAAGTTAGCAAGCTGTTTTTGAAAGCTGCGCTGGCATATAGCAACAATTTTTGTGGGTTCCGGCGGATTCGTCAGAGCTTCGGATCTATCCGTTCTAGTCCCTTTAAAATTAAATGAATTGAGGATGTAAAAATGCCATTTTCAAACGACAAATAGGACTTGGCTGACCTGTATCTGCTGCAAGCCCAAATTTGTCGACAAATTCTGAAGGGTGGTGAGGCTGTTGGCGGCGGCGAGAGATCTGTAAGGAGGTCTGATGTGTACATAGGCTCGGGGGCGTACTGTGCCAGCTGCAGCCGCGTGGGGTCGATCAGCTGATGGTGGGCATGGGGGTGTTGCGGGGGGAGGGGTGGTGGGAGTTGGAATCCCTTGCCGGACAGGTCGAAGTGGTTCTGCAGCAGGGAGGAGGAGCTGGAAGGGGGTCAATGCTTAGGCTTAGGATTGGGCTTAGGATTAGGATTAGCTTACGCTTGGAATTAGCTTAGGTTAGGCTTAGGCTTAGGCTTAGTTTTGACTTCGGTTTAGCTTAATCTTCGGCTTACAAGGAGTGCCCTTTTAGTGTCATCGGCAAAACCTTTCGCGACCTACCTCATTCGATAGAGAATTGAATTCTGAACAAGCTCCCGTTGTTCGTTTTTGCGGAATGGCTGTCTCCGATTTTATAAAATTAAAAAACTAAAAACAGCATTTTTGGACCACGATGCTCGCGCCACCCCCAAAACCGCCCCCGGGGGAAGAGCCGCTCTGACCTCTCCCAACCACCAGTAAGCGTGGCGCAGTGGCTAACACCACGGCCTACCGAACTTTTTTGTGATTCAAGCAAAAGTTCGAAACTCACGTCAACAATTCATTTTGCTTTTTGAATAAGGTTACGCTTGGAACCCCTTGGGGACATTTCATGTGAATTTTTGAGAAAAGCCGGCTTGCACCGACTAGTTTCTTATTTAGCGCTTGGTTTTCAAAACATAGGCTTTTTCACAAAGGCTGCTCGATTGTCTCTGCTTCAAATAAAACGGCGGTTGACCAATGAAGCCAGGCAATCAAAATTCAAAAGCAAAAAGATTATTGATGAGTTTCGAACTTTGCTGAATCACAAAAGTTCGGTAGGCGGTGTAACTGCGCCACGCTTACTGGTGGTTTGGAGAGTCAGAGCGCTCTTCCCGGGCGGTCTTGGGGTGGCGCGAGCATCGTGGTCCAAAATGCTGTTTTAGTTTTTAATTTAAAAATCGGAGACAGCTTCCGGGAAAACAACAACGGAGTTGTCCAGAATCAATTTTCTATGAATGAGGTAGGCGGAAAGGTTTTGCCGATGACACTAAAAGGCACCTTGTTAGTAGGCTTAGTTTAAGGAGAGATTTCTGAACCCCCCTGGGGAGGGGGGTTCAACAGGTCCCGCGGCGATCTCGCGAGAGGGGGAGAGGCGCAGAGACATTTTCTTTCCCTCGCGTAATCGATTGACTTATGCCGCCCCTATCTCTTTAAGCTTAAGCGTAGCTTATTCTTAGGAACCTCACTTGGAAAAGTTGATCGACGGCGGCAAGGTGGTCGGAAGGGGCCGTGGGGGTGGGGCTAAAAGCGGCGGAAGGGGTGCGGATAGCATTCCGGTCATCCCGAGAGGAGTCTGAAACGATGGGCAAGTCCTGAACGCGCGCGCGTGAGTGTCGTTGCGGGGGAGAGAGAGAGAGAGAGAGCGAGAGAGAGAGAGAGTGGCATAGATTAACGCTTACCTGTGGCAACGGATGCGGCAGCCCCAATTCAGTCGTACGCGGCGCGGTTGCGGGCGCACCCGCGCCGCGCTGCTCGTCGTCGAGGCTCTCGCGGTACTTGCGCATCGCGTCGTCGATCACCGAGTCATCGGCGGAGGCTGCAAAAAGGGCGCGTCAACAATCGCCGATAGTAAAGTAGCGAAAAAGATCGGGGGGTTCCGCCGGCGTGTACGGGGCGCTTAACGGATGGCCCCGGCCGGCCATCTACGGTCAGCGGCGCGGAACCGGGCGCGGGCAGCAAATCGGGTCGACGAAATTCGCGGGTTTTTTGTAGGTTTAGCGGTGCGTTCTGGTCGATTTTTAAGGGAACTGGTGGGAAAGAAAGGAGTCACAAGGAAAGTGTTTAGCCTAGCGTACCGGAAGAGGCTTTGCGGAACTCGCGGAAGAGGAGGGCCCCATAGTTCGGGTCTAGCTCCAGGAAGGCCGTCTCGGAGAGGCGCAGCATCGATTTGCCGTCAAAGTTGGCAAACTAAAAAAAAATGGAGAATTCGACTGAAAACTAGAATTTTTTTCAAACAAGACCCTGTGGGTTTTTGGAGGAGAGTACGCTTCACTACCCCACTTACGCGATGCATGTCCAGATCCTCGAACGGAATCTCATGCGACCGGGCGACGTCTAGCATCCAGGCGACGACGTCGTCTCGGCTCCATTCCGACGACTCTTTCACCCGGAATCCCGCCAAGTCAACGCTGAAAAACGGTGGATATAGTATGGTGTGGTATCGGCGGGGTTATAGTATTGCCCCAGAAATTTGAGGAGATCCGGAAATCGGTTTTTGTTTTTAGATTTTCCCTTGCTTGGCTCCAGACATGTAAGAAGTGAGCGAGACAGAAAGCGAGAGAGAGAGGGAGAGAGGGAGAGAGAGGGAGAGAGTGAGCAACAGAACACACGTTTTCCTAGCATTTGAATAGCGGAGAAACGGGTGGGAACGCGGCGGGAGCGCCCGTTCTCCCAGGCGGCCAACCTGGGCCCATAGTGGATCAAAAACCGGGGCCCACGTCGTCGGGGGCCCACCACTGTGGCCCCCAATTAATATTTGATGAGGAGCCCCCAGCCGCAAAAGGGGCCCACCGCGCGGACTTCAGCTGCTGACCGCGCAAAGTTGGCCACTGGTGGGGATAGAGTCTAGCAGGGATAATTGGGGAATTTTGAAAGGAGGTGTCAAAAGTTAGCTCTTGGTATCTTTATCTCTCTCTTTCTCTCTCTCTCTCTCTCTCTCTCTCTCTCTCTTCTTTCTCTCGCTCTCACTCTCTCGCTCCCTCCCTCCCTCCCTCTATCGCTCTCTCTTTATCTCTCGCTTTCACCCTCTCTATCTCTCGCTCTCTCTCTCTATCGCTCTGTCTCTCTCTCGCTCGGGTCCTTACCGTTCATTGTTGGGGATGGGCTTAAAGTGGGCGGTGGTCATGTGTGGGCGAAGGATGTGGTGTGATGATAGGCTGGAGAGCAGCGACGGGATTGCCACCATCAACGGGGGGAACAGCGGCAGGGAAGAGCCCCCGTCAACCACCTGAAAATGGAAATTCTAGGCATATCCATGAAAAACGATTCAATTAAGCTTCATTGGGCCTAAAAACCTCGTGGCTGATTGGTAATGTGCTGGACTGGCATCGGAATGGTCGGGGTTCAAATCCCCCACGTGCCAAACTTTTTGCTTTTTGGGATATACGCCCAATAACGGAGCAAAAAAGATGGAAACGCTCAAAAATTGTGCGGAAACGTTCTAGGTAGGATTTTTGCCGCCTGCCCCGAAGGCCGGCGATTCCGAGCCACAACAAAATACGCAGCCAAACAAAACAATGTAAAATTTTTTAAGGTTTTGGAGGCACTACGAGATGCTCCGGTCTACGTTTGGAGTGCATAATGTACGTTGCGGAGCCGAATTACCGTAGTAAAAATGTTTTTGATTTTTTAACTCACCGGGGCCGGCGGCAAAGACGGGGTGGAGGGGAAAAACGAGGCCGCCGGCGATGATAGCCCCTCGATCGGCTGCTGAAAGAAGGTAAAAATTTTGTTTTCATGAGATTCCAGGAGCTTGGGCTTAGACTTAGGTTTCGGAATTGCTTAGGCTTAGGCATAGGCTAAGTCACTTGCTTAGGCTTACGCTTAGGCATAGGCTTAGGTTTGGCTTAGACTTAGGCTTGAGTTTAATTTTAGGCTTAGGTTTAGGCTTGGCTTTGCTTAAGCTTGGGCTTAGGCTTAGGCTCAGCTTTGGAATTTGCTTAGGCTTATGCTTAGGCTTAAGCTTACCTGATGCACGGTGCTCGATGTGGCGGCGAGCAGCGGGAGGGCCGGGTAGGCCGATGAGGGGCTGTCTGGAAAAATGTAGATTATTTTCTTGACTTCGCCAACAAAATAGCATTTTTTACATAAAAACACATAACCTTGAGGAAAAATCTATAAAACAGTTCAAGCAATTTTTAGTATTTTTTGACGTCTTTATAGCCCAAAATCCGATTTCTGGCAATCAGAAAATATCCTGCAACAACTGCAAAAACATTTGCAACGGTGCGGTGGGGCCAAAAAAGCGGAAAGGTCCACGTACTAATCTTTGGCGCCTAAGCTTGTTGGGCCCCCGCCGGAAACGTCGCAAAAAACGGCGGCAGGTTGGAATCCGGGGGGATTACGGCATCCGTACGGAGGAGTGGAGTGGAATTCGAGGATTTGATCGTGAAATTTAGCTGATTTTTCAAGGCAGCTGATAATACGTGAAAAGCGTGCTTGAAACCTTGGATATTTGAATGAAAAATCAAAATACCTTGATTGTTTTTGGGTTTTTAGCAGGTTCCGATCTTGTACTCTCCACGTAAGCTGCTAAGAAAGATTGGAGGGGTAAGAAATAGGAAAGAAAAAATGGAGAAAGTTGCTGCCTCTGGTTCAGAAACAAAAAAAAATACGAGAAGGGTTCTGGCGGAGGACGACAGAGGGAGAGCGAGAGAGAGAGAGAGAACAAGTAGTGCACCCAGAATTTAACCAAAAGCACCCAATCTTGGTCTCTGAGAGCGCATCAAAAACTGAGGAGCCCCCGGGGCTAAACGTGGCGGCAGCGTGATGCATAATTCATTAAACTGGCGATGAGCACGACAGGGAGTGGGAGAGAAAGAGAGAGAAAGTGGACGCTGGTGAGAGAGAGGGATAGAGAGAGAGAGAGAGAGAGAGAGAGGGAGCGAGAGCAAGATTCCGAAGGATGCGACCGGATGTGTAGAGGAGCGAAAAGTAAGGCCCCCTTGCCTATGCGAGCCATTTGCTTCTGCTGCCAACCCCCAGAACCTAGAAAAAAGCGGGACACGCGCGGGAAACGGCGCGTAATTGCGGGGGGAGGGGGGCAACGTGGCGGCGGTCGGGAGAATTAAAAATTGACCCGGGTAGTTTAGGGTGATATTGTTAAGCGGGCGCGTGGAATTAGATTCAGCTGGGGGAGTCAAGTGGATATCAGAGATGACGATTGGGGGTGTCAGCGTGCCAAAAGTGCAAGAATTGACCCCTTTCTTCGCCTAGGTCTGGACAAGCGAAGAGACAAGTAAAGGGTGAAATATGAGAGAGAGAGGGAGAGGGAAGGAGGAGAGAGAGAGAGAGAGAGAAAGAGAGAGAGAGAGAGAGAGAGAGAGAGAGAGAGAGAAAGAGTGTCACAGATACTCAGATACGAATTTATAGCTGCGACTGTGCGAGTGAAAAAGAGAGAAAGCAACGGAGTGAGAGAGAGTGAGAGAGAGATAAAGCGCAAGAAAGAGCGAGTTCTAAAGAATCCTGTCTAAACCTCGACGAAAGAGTTCGACGCTGCATCATCTCTTTAAAAACCGTGCACAAGCTAAATTCGCGCTGTCAAAGGACTAATGAACCCTCGAAAGTATGGTGCTTTCATTCTTGCTTGTTTTATTAGCAGCTGGAACGCAGAATCTCAACGCTGCAAAAACGGGCAAGCCAGCAGAAACCCTTTTGGAATCTTAAGATGCCAAAAAATATGGCGATCACCAGGGCTAGCGATCAAAATACATCGACACGCGAGCCAGAGCCCTCTTGGGGGATTGATTCCAAACAACTGACGGTGCGGGCAAAAAGGGGGCAAAAGCTCCCGGAAAATGACTGGGCCCTGGGTGGGGCGGCAGTCGCGGAAAACCTGGCAGAGGGCCAAGGGTGGGAAAAATTAATGGAATCCAGTTACGGCAGGTAGAAAAAAATAGGAAGAACAATAAAGTTAAAATATCTGCAGAAAATAAGAAAATAACCGCTCAGAAAAATAGCTAAAATCTAGAACAATTAAAAAATTAGCGTTTTCTATGCAAATCAGGGCTTCAAAAATCATAAAACTTATATTCATTAAATTATGTGAATTTTGACCTGGTTCCAAACCTGGGAAAATCTATCGCAACGCCAGGGCAATGAACCAAGCCGGAAATCGGGTGCAGTGCTGCTGCACCGGGACTCGAAATGGTGGCTATCTCTCTCTCTCTCTCTCCCTTTTTAGGGCAATATTCAACCGCCCGAGGGTAGATCAGCGCGATAAGAAGCCGGGCAACAACCGGAAATTTCCCAATTTAATAGCCAATCAGCTTTTTTAGGCAGCTTTAATGGGATTTCCAAGTCCAAAAAGTTCGCCGATTGTTTATTGATATCCCGTTTTAGAGGGATTGTTTACAGATCTAAGTTGCAGCCCCACTTCCAACTTTGAAGCGTCGAAAATCAGTCAGTGTAAGCGGAGCGTTCCGGAAATCGACAGGAGGAAAAAAGATCAGGAAATGGCTGAAATGATTTGACAATGGGGGAGCTGGAAGCTGGGAGCAATTTGTATAGCTTCTAGCTCCCATCATTTGACTGAACGCTGAAAACCGGAAAACCGGACCCGGAATGCCACCGGGATCAAGCTAGAGTCGGGAGATCGAAGCAAGAGCAAGGAATAGAGCAAGGAAAGCTCAAAATGCCGACACAAATAATGCTCGACTTTCAAAATGCCGACAACAGCGAAAGTGCTAAGATGAAAGTGCCGAGAAGCGAAAGCTTTTAAAAAGCGGTAAGCTGAGCAGCTAGAGATAGAATAGAGAGTAAGAGTGAGAGAAAGAGAGAGAGAGAGCGATGGAGAGAGAGTGAGAGAGAGGGAGTGAGAGAAAGCGAGTGAGAGCCAGAGAGAATTCGCGTGTCCTTCTAACTCGCGTATGGCAAGAAATAGCCAAAATCTACTAACAAAATTTCAGAAAACCGTCAAAACCAACTGCCCCCAAAACAAGCAAAAACTCGGCAAAAAATACACTTTACTGGAAATGGCTGATGGGCAAGTTGTTGATAGGGGGAGGAGGAGGAGAAAGATGATGTGGGTGGAGGGGTTGGGGTAGAGGGGGGATCGATCTGAGGGACGAGGACGAGGAGCAAGAGAAGAAGGAGAAGGAGGGCCCGAAATGATCAAAGAACGGGCCAACCAGAGAAGGGGCCAACGAGAGGGCCCACAGGGAGAAGAGAAATGTCGCTGTCTCTCGCTCGCTCTCTGCCTCTCTCTCTCTCTCTCTCTCTCTCTCTCTCTCTCTCTCGCTGTTGGCTATACAAATCCTGGAAAAGAGCCAATTAGGGATGTGGGTTGCGATAGGATGCGAGTCGAGAATTTCTGGGAGTCCGGAGCCACGAGCTTCAAGGAGCTATGAGGCTTAAGCCTAAGCCGAAGCCTAAGCCTAAGCCTAAGCCTAAGCCTAAGCCTAAGCTTATGGTAACTCTAAGCCCAACCCCAAGCCCAATCCCCAACAGAAGCCGAATCCTAAGCCCAAGGTTAGGCTCAACCCTAAGCCCTAAGCTAAGCCTAACCCTAAGCCAAGCCTAAGCCTATGCCTAACAAGGGAACCTCAAGTTGGCACGGTGGAATTTCGAAAAACGCTCTTTACATCCGAAAAATTAGCATTAGCGATAGGTTTATGAGGCCCTCCCATCACTATGGAATCACCAGTTAAGTGGCCGGGTGGTAAGCGATTCGCCGGCTAGGATACTGACAAGGGTTCGAACCCGCTCACAATTTTTATTTTGCTTTTTGACCGGAACTTTCTGCCCAACTCCAAGTTGGTTCCTTTTTTCGAAAATTCGTTCTGTTCCTGAAATGTCTAAAAGCGTCAGCGAAGCCAAAAAATGCAAAAATCTCATCCGAGTGACCCATTTGTAAACAACGGAGATGGGAACACCCAGCTGTTCGCATAATTTTTGCGAATTTTTGAAGCTTCTTTGGAATAGTCAGCCTGGAGCCATCACCAAAAATTTTTCTTATAGTAAGAATCAAAAGTTAGAGTTGTGCAGGAAGTTCCGGTCAAAAAGCAAAATAAAAAATTGTGAGCGGGTTCGAACCCTCGTCAGTACCCTAGCGAGCGAATCGCTTACCACCCGGCCACTTAACTGGTGATTCCATAGTGATGGGAGGGCCTCATAAACCTACCGCTAATGCTAATTTTTCGGATGTAAATTGTCATTTTCCGGAAGTGCTGTATCTCTGTCCAGAGGCCCATTAAGGAAATTCTGATAAGAGCGTTGGAATCGCCATAGTTGAAAACCTAGGGGTAGCCGCGAGCGTTTTTCGAAATTCCACCGTGCCAACTTGAGGTTCCCTTGTAAGTTTCAGCTTAAGCTGGAGCCCAAGTAGCTTAATTGAAGCCCAAAACTAAGCCAAGGCCTCAATAGCTCAAGCAACGCGGCCGCAACGCGCCTCAGCCAGGTGTCACGCCCCCTTTAAACCCTTGCAATGCCCTCTACAACCCCCTAATTGGCTTGGATAATCCGCGGCTCTGGGAGTTTTCTCTATGTGGAATTCCCCCCGAAGCGGCCATAATCGTTGATCCCCGAGAAAATTGCAGACTCTCCCCCCGGTCCGGCCTCCCGCCACCCCACGCTAATTATATAATCTTGCACACACCCTGAAGGGCCCCTCGTCACACACCGCTTTTTTGGGCCCCGCCACCGAGCCTTTGGACCCATCCCTTTCAGCGCGAATCGAGTGTGCAAGACCCATGCCGGGGGTCCCGCCGCGAAATTCTGCTGCGGATGGCATGGGAATTGCAGGAAAAAAGTTTTTTTTTGGCCTTGAATCGGTTAGAAGCAAGAATTCAAAAATCAGGATGGCTTTGGTTCTTTGGTATTATCGGGGGGCAAGCTGGTTCTTAGAATTCAATTTATCAAATCCAAAAGTGCGCAGGTGTTTTTTTGCATTAAAAATCGCAAATCCCCCCTCTGAAGCCTTACAGGACATTTGCGTGTTCTTTCGTTGGAGTTCAGGTTCAAAATCCCCGCATCGAAGTAACAACTTCTCCGTGAATTCGAATCGGGAAGCCCCGCTACGAACTTTCCGGTCGAGCCCGGAGTATACGGTAGCCGAGCAGAGATTATGCATATGGTTTCGGGGGTGAAAGCTAGGCTGGGTGGCTAATTAAAGACCTTTTCTGGAATGCTAGCAGAGGCGCTTTGGGGGAATTCGGCGAACTGAGAGCTTGCGGGTGGGGAGGACGAGCTTACTGCGGCCGGGTGAGTAACTGAGAAAGCGTGAGAGGAGCATGAGGAGGGGAGACAAGGAGTGATAGAGATAAGGAGACATAGATGAAGTAAGAGCAACATAACGAGGGATAACGAGAAGGAGAGAGCTAAGGAGCGAGAGAGAGACAGAGAGAGAGCGAGAGAGAACGAGAGGGAGAGGCAAGTTCTTGGGGAAATTTGGCCCTCCGCTTACTGTAGCCCTACTGTCAATTCCACCGTCTTTTATACCCCGATTCCGTAAACAACCCCTGACGGTATCACAAAAATATTAGGGCCCAAAAAACTCATGCGCAAGCCGTGAATTTTGAGACTCTCCGATTCGAGGGACTGGCGGGTGATCAGGGGAGACGGTACGATAATCTGGATATCTGTGGCTGGGGGCACCAGAAAACAAACAAACAAGTGGCCATTAGGGCCCAAAAGTGGAGGGGGCTTACGGTGAATCCTGGATCGCTACAAAAACAATACGAAGGTTGTGAATTGACAGGGGGATGAGCCGAGTGGTTGGTTATTGGTAGGCTAAAGTATCGTAGCGATACTGTTGTGTTTTCCGCAGATTTTTGAATTTTGGGGTATGGTAGGTGGCGAGAGAGAGAGAGAGTGAGAAAGAATGACAGCGAGAGAAACAGTAACAGAGAAAGGGAGAAAGAGAGAGAGAGAGAGAGAGAGGAGGAGAGAGAGAGAGAGGGAGAAACAGTAGCAGAGACAGCGAGCGAGAGAGAGAGAGAGAGAGTGAGAGTGAGATAGGGAGAAACAGTAGCAGAGACAGCGAGCGAGCGAAAGAGAGAAAGAGAGAGAGGGAGAGAGAGAGCGAGAGAGAGCAAGAGATTTCAGCGCAGATAAATTTCAACGCGTAATGCAGTAACGAAGCGGCATGATTTGGATATGTGCTTTTGCACTTCTTTATTTTACATTATTTCGGGCTCAAATTCAAACTTTTACGATATTTTTTTGATCCTCTATCAAAAATCGGCGAAAAATCCCGAAAAACAAAACGTAAGCCTCGAAATTTTAGGGACAATCGGGCACGGAGAGACGTATTCGTTCCCCCCGGCTACTCAATACGTATTAATCCGGAATGTGCGCCCCGAAAACCTTTGCCCGTGCCATACTTGGCAATGAGCCAATTTACACGTCTCGCGCGGCGTGGAGGGGTGCTAACCGACCAGTGATCAGACACTAATGGGGGTGAAGCCGTGTTATGCCCACTCTCAGCCGCTCATAGCACTAATCCCCCGCGCCACCCCATGATTGTGTTGATTCGGCGGTGGGCGGGGTCCGTAGTGATGAAGCGCAGATTTGGCCGCACAGGTTCATATACATATCAATGGCCAATGGAATTTGGTATTTTTTTTTTGGGGGGGGGGTGATTAGGATTTTTAAAGGGAGCAAGAGAGCGAAAGAAATAGACAGAGAGAGAGAGAAAGAGAGAGTGAGAAAGCGAAAGAGAGCGACCGAGAGAGAGAGAGAGAGCGAGAGTGCAACCGAGCAAATGAGCGAAGGAGCACGCGGGCGAGAGGGCGAGAAAGCGTCAGAGTGAGAGAGAAATGTAGAGAGACAGAGCCAGATGCAGAGAGGGAGAGCGAGAGAGAGAGAGAGAGAGAGAGAGATAGAGTGAGTGCGAGAGAGATTGAGAACGAGCGTGAGAAAGTGAGTAAGAGAGAAAGAGGGTCAAAGATAGCAGAAAAGGCAATTGCGCAGGCAGTAAAATAGTCGCACGGAAAATTCCGATCCGGAAAAGATTAAAAATGCATTTACCAGGGCAAACAAGCAGAGTTTCTTTGTGGAATCGTTCACGAAAAGGAAGAAAAGCTTTTCCGAAAGTCTGGCCAAAATAAAGGCCGTCATTCGATACACCCCACTCCACTCCACGATAATCCGGGGGCTCATGAAGAATCGGGGTATATATTTGTTCCGCGGAGACGTTCCGGGAATTCGCGTGTGTCTACAGGGGGCCAGCGGCCGGATTACGGTAATCGCCGTTCCGCCCCGTTACGGTATCACAGGTTAAAATGTAGACGAAAAGCTACGAGCTACAGTAACGGGAAAAACGTGAAAAACACCACCTACCGTATCCGGGTGGCAGTTGGGCGGCGATCGCGCGCGGCGACGCCAGAGCTGCTAGGGCCCCGCTGTCCAGCCTGGCACGACACCTTGCTACGGTGTACGGTAGCAAGCTAGGGAGGGGATTCCGGAGGTGTACGGTGGTCCACACACGACTCAGCCGACGCTCCCGCTCATTGATGGGCCACTGAAAATTTGGAGGAATTTAAGGCAGTTTTTGAGCATCGTACGCCAAAATAGAGCGAGAGAGCGAGAGAGAGCGAGAGAAGGAGAGAGAGAGCAGGACACAGAGAGAGCGAGAGTGAGAGAGATGAGAGAGAGAAGAGCAGAGGCGAGAGAGCGGGAGTGTGTGTGAGAGCGAGAGTGTGTGTGAGAGCGAGAGAGAGAGAGAGAGAGAGAGAGTGGGGAGATAGGGAGAGATAGAGCGTTGAAGCATGGGCTGCTTAGCTTAGAATAACTAAAGCTGGCCTCAGCCTAGCTTCAGCTTAATCGCAAAAAATCAGCCTTTCCGAGAAGCTTAGCGCTTCCAAGTAACGCGGGCGCTCTGAGATCCTGCGTGTCGAACATTACCTGAGCAACATAGCGCCCGGTTTTTGGGCCCCTAATTGTCGGGTCCGGGAATGCGGGGTCCCAGAGAGAGGGGCCCAAGATAGGGCCCAGAAAAAGCGTCGAAATTCCCCCCGGGGGCAGTGTCAATTTGCGCGCCGGCTGGCCTGTGGAATTATCGAGTTGAGCGATATTCGGGTCTAGACGGGCAGTGGACTGGCCCAGATCGCATCACCTCCGACCTAATCCGACGGAAATCGGGGGCACATTTTAGGCATCTCCGCGGTTGATTTCCGGCCGATTTTGGATCATTTTCGGATCTACGGGCCATCGGGTACAAACCAAAAAACAACCTTTGCAAATGTTAGATTGGAACACCAAAATCCGGCCAAAAATTACGGTAACCAGAGGGCCATTTTTGGGTTTAAAGGGAAATGCGAAAATTTTCACATAAAATTAGCATAAAATCGAGCAAAAATACAGTGGCAAAAGCGCTAATTTCGAGTTTGAAGGGAGAGCGCCTTAAAAAAGGCCCCGGAATTTTGGGGTGAAAGAGAGTGTGACAGGGTGATTTCTTTGTTGAAAAATTCCCATTAAATCGGCCAAAAACTACGGTAGCCAATTTTGGGTTTAAAGGGAGCACGACTGTGGAAATTCTTGTGCAAAAATTAAAAAAAAACCGGTGGCAATATACCGGGGGTTTAAAGGGTAGTAGTACGAGCGTCACAGTAGCCGGGTTTTGGCCGACTTTTACGGAAAAGAATTAATTAAAAAATTGCGTAGTATACGGTAGCTGGGGCGCTATTTTCGGCGTGAGCGGATCGCTTGAAAAATAGCGCGGTATGCGGTGGCCAGAGCGGCGTAGGTAAACTGTCTAGACCTTGTTTTGAAACAGCAGCCGCTAGCCGGCAATTTTCCGGCGTTTTCCTCTTGACGACGACTTGAATGCGGTAATTAAGACATCAAATGGCAACACTGACGTTTTTCAATTCCGCGCTTCAGCGCGCTCGTGATTTTTTTTCTTGGCCTTAAGACAGTTTTTCGCTTTCAATAAATTTAAATTTTGCAAAAAAGCTAAAGAACATAGAATTAAATTACTAGGAAATTCTGGGCTCTTCGGAAAAATTCTCCTCCCCCGGTAATGGGAAAGATCCGGAAACTTACCAAGATCTTATACAGCCCATAAATCAAGCCGCCCAACACATTTTGTGTCGGGGACGTGGGGTGGGGGAATGTGTCTTTTCTTGTTTAGCCCCGTTGAAACGGTGGCTGGTTATCAGAAGGGAGAGGGGGAAGCGGAAGGTATTTACTGGGGACGACGATTTTTCTCGCTCTCTCTCTCTGTCTCTCTCTTTCTCTCTCTCTTTCTCTCACTCTCCATCTTCTTTCCACACCTGAATCGAAAAAAGGAACGGATCGCGTG
The DNA here is from genome assembly GCA_038088335.1 of Mesorhabditis sp. LJ9110. Taxonomy (NCBI): domain Eukaryota; kingdom Metazoa; phylum Nematoda; class Chromadorea; order Rhabditida; family Rhabditidae; genus Mesorhabditis; species Mesorhabditis sp. LJ9110. The sequence goes on along the minus strand of JBBGBA010000024.1, from coordinate 253,793 downwards.
CGAGAGCGAGAGAGAGAGAGAGAGAGAGCGCGACGACTTTTGGCACTTATCAACACACCCAAATATTGATTCGAATCCCCGGGTCAACCCGAGGCACAGAACAAGGCCGTACGCGAATGTACTGTTGACGATTTGCGAAAACGGTTTTTCACCGGAAGTCCGGAGTTGCGAGCTGGGTCGAAATTTTGAGTTTCTCAAGCTCTCAATCTCGCTTATTTAGCTTAAAAATTTTAGTAATTCTATTAATTTTATCCGTAATTCGTTAGGCAATAGCGGGCCAAGCTACAGAATCTATCTCGAATCAATAGCCAAACATCCATAGTTAATTTTTGCCCGGTTCTTTAAAGCAGTTTTTCGGCCGCTGATTTTAATGTTGGGATCTAACAGGTACTGTAGATTTTATAGCAGCCAAAAAACCGTTTTATTAAAATCAAAAAACGATTAAAAAGTCATCGCGACAAGACCGAGACGAGAGCGGCGACGGCGAATGAGGAAGGAACCCCCCGTGTGCCAACCGAAAAGGGCACACGGCGTTAGGGCGAACCGAAAAGTTGACCTTGACTTGAGGAGCGAGGGAGAGAGAGAGAGAGAGAGAGAGAGAGAGAGAGAGAGATATTCTCTCTCAAATTCCCCCAAAAAATTTGAGATCATTACCGACGCGGCGGTGGTAGCGGAAAATACTGTATCATCTTCAAAACAGGAAAATTGGAAGCGTACTTAAGCTTGGCTTAGACTAGAGATGTTACGCATACCGACGCGACGTCGGGATAACGTGCAAATTAGGATGCAAAGCGCAAAAAAACCGTTTTAACGAGCTTATTTTGTACTTTCCATCTTAATTTGCATCTTATCCCGACGTCGCGTGACATGCGTATCATCTCTAGCTTAGACTTTGGCTTAGGTTTAGGCCTAGGTTTAAGTCTGGCTTAGGTTTGGCTTAGGCGCAGGCTTGGTTTAGGCTTACTGTAAAGTGTTTTTACTCAACTTGGGGTTTCGATTCGGGACCAAGTGCATCTTGTACAGAATTTTTCGCTGATTCCGAATATGTTTTCCAAATTTGCTACGGACCGTTATTCTGGAAGTTATACGGCAACTATTACCTAGTTTTCACCAAAATGGAGGTATCGTTATAGTTTTCGATTTCTTCATTATTTCAACGTCAAAATTGACTAGACGTTGGCCCGACAAGCATCCTACAGCTCAAAACAAGCATTTTAGCTAAAAAAATGAGATTTTTATGCAAAAGCAAAAGAAATGATGCAGGGCGGGGGTTCGAACCGCCGCCCTGCGCTTGGCAAGCGAGTACTTTGCCAATGCACCATGGTGCCAACTGGGCAGGGTGCTGTCAGAGGGTACTTCAGGGCCCTGGGAACCATAGTGCCAAACAAGGAATAGTGGGCCAGCGTCTGAATTTTTGGCATTTTTCGGCCTAATTGTTACCAAAAATGATTTTTTAAATAAAAGTCCGTAGCAAATTTCGAAAACATATTCGGAATCAGCGAAAAATTCTGCACAAGATGCACTTGGTCCCGAATCGAAACTCCAAGTTGAGTAAAAACACTTTACAGTTAGGCTCAGGTTTAAGCTTAAGTTAGACTTGGCTTAGGCTTAGGCTTGCTTTAGGCTGCGGCTTGGGCTTAGGCTTCGTTCAGACTTACGCATTGGCTTAGGCTTGGCTTAGCTTGGTTGGCTGAGGCTTAGGTTTCGGCCTAGGCTTAAAATTTGGCTTAACCTTCGGCTAGGGCTTAGGCTTGGCTTTGGCTTGAGCCTGGTTTAGGCTTCAGCTCTCCAGTAAACATGGGCGTAAAACGGAAATAATTATGATTGAGCAAAAAAGTCGATCTAGAGCCGAGCCGATTTTTTTTTTGATTGCCCTCCCCCGACACCCCGGATGCAATTTGGCAAATTGCAAGTGCAACACGCGCCCCAGAAAACCAACGGTCTATTGAAGTATTTCCGCGCGACTACAAGATACTCCTATCCACGCTGCCTACAACAAGCACTTCCAATTGTCGGAATGCACCCGCGAGAAAAACGGCGGAAACGACGAATTCCGTATGGGCAGGGAAAAGTGTCCATTTTCCGGGGAGTTTTCTCGCTCCTGAATGTCACCATAATTGCAGAAATGCTTAAAAAAATCATAAAAAGAACGCATCTGAACGATGACGCGCTAATGAGGGTTTGCGTCGAAAAAGCCTCGATAAATGCCGAAAATAAACAGAAAAAAAGGTCGATTTCTGTGATGATGTTTAGAATATTGTATTAAACAATTTTAACAACTAATTTGGACCCGATTTAAGCATTATATTAAACTACTAAAATACGTTTCTATTTAAATAATTGTATTTACTATGAAAAAAATTCCGGTGACCGAAAAAATTTAAATTTCATGAATTTTGTTCGAAATTGAAAAAGGAATAAAAAGGAGGCTCAAAACATGGCATAATTTTTTCAGACTCTTCAAATTAAGAATTATACAATTTCAAGAATTTTTAGCTTTGAACATTTAAAAAACAACCAAATTGTTTATGAGCATTTTTTAATATCACAAAAATGCAGCTAAAAATTCTCTTTTTGTTTAACTTTCAGATAACCAAAAACACTAAATATCCAAAATTCGTTCGGAATCGCGCTTAGCCGAATGTGTCACTTTTTAAACCGGGAAGCAAAGAGAGAGCACAAAATGGGGCTGGAAGAAGTGTAGCGAAGGGGGAACGAAAGATTTGCACTCACGATAACGGCCCCAGAGAAAATCGGTGAATCAATGGTAGGGTGGAGTGTGAGGTAGGGTTTTGTAAGTTTTACAACTGGGTTGACCATGCCACCTGAACGGCTCGAGCTCATCGGAAAGCTCGAACAGTGCAAAATGCTCTGCAGGAACGGGGAGAGCTAGAAAAGGAATTTTCCTATATTTGCCGCAATACGCAACGCGGGTGCCACGACGCGAGTCGCTTGAACGGCTTGAGATCGTCGGAAACTGAGAAGAATAAATTGGCTTTGGAATTCACGATCCGAACGGCCCGAGCGCGTCGGCAAGTGGAGCGCAACAACAAAAAGTCGAAAAGATTATGTTCAGAATCAGCCACCTGACCGGCTCGGGCTCGTCGGAAACTATGGAGCTAGATGGAGCATTTAAGCCAAAAAATTGGCGTCAGGATTCAGCAAAGTCGTCAGCAAACTGCTCGCGCTCATTGGAAACTATCAAAAAGGCTTTCATATATACATCAACACAAGTACAGCCGGCAGTTTGGTGTGGAGAAGCTCGGTCAGCCAATGTGGGTATGGCTAAAAGTCACGTATCAAGCTTTGGGGCGGAGCAGCAAAAAGTGTGTGTGTGACTCGGGGATGCAGAGGGCAAAAGACAGGGCGGGATGGGGGGTGGCTGATTGATAGAGAGGAGCGGCTTCATTGAACTGCCCGGCTGGTGCTCTCTGTTCTGTGCGCTGAACCTTCGCATTTCCGTCATTTTTGCGCATAAAGCATCTACCCTCACAGCCCTCTACAAAACCACCAAGTTGGAGCCGTTCAGTAGGTCGGCATCATGCTCAAAGCTGCCGATACCTTTGTTGTGAAGCAAAAACACATCACTTTCGCTTATATAACGAACAAGTTGGAGTCGTGAACACCAACACCAACAAGTTGGAGCCGTTCAGCCGGGTCCAGAAAAGTTTTTGAATTTCCTTGATTTTTCGTGTACAGCAAAAGCAAAAGCAACCCGTCTCCGAAACCTTGGCCTTCAGCCGTGGCCAAATTTTAAGTCCTAACAAAGTGGAGCCGTCCAGGCGGGCCGGTGAACGCGTTGCGAGCGCGCTGCTCCCTCACCTTACATCCCAGGGGTTTCAAAGCTTAAAATGCCTATATCTACCCAAAATTAAGCAGGAACAGTTGCCAAAAATCACCCACCAATATGGCAACCCCTCCTGATAACTGCAGAGCAGCAAAAAAAAATTGGGAGCAACGGGCGAACGGCGATAACAAGCGTTTCGTTTTAGTCGGCCCGATTTCGGTCGGTTGTGCCGTTTTCTGCCCAATTTCCCCCTCCAAAATGACGGGAACGGATCAAAAATCGTGGTGCATTTTTTAGGTTCCCGATCAAAACTGAAAGTCCAGCTTTAAACGGGTGGAAAAGCTCAAAATCTACGGTTTTCTTTAGTAAAAAAACTGACTAAATTCAGGGCCAAAAATCTGATATAAAGCCTCGAAAGTGCAAAACCGTTTTAGCAATATTTAATATATACAAAAAAGGGAAATCTGTGACTCGGATGTTAATATCGCCAAAATGAAGCCGGGTGGGCGGGGAGTCAATGGGTTTCCGGGGTCGGCCATATCGAAAACACGCAAAAACCGTATATTGAATATTAGGAAAAATGATTTAATGAAGAGTGTAGTCAATAATTTAATAGGTTAATCGAATAAAAGTGAATTTTGTTAATTTAGTAACCGACTGTAGAAACCGAGTCATCGAATTAATGTAAAATTTGTATAATTCCAGAATGTCTTTTGACGTAATCGTTTGTTTTTAATAGTGTTCATAGTAAACTCTTACTATAATTTCGGCCCAACTATAATTTAACTCGAAAACTAACTGAAATTTTTAAAAAAAATATGGTGTCTTGGACAAAAATCGCTGTTTTTCATCGAAAAAACTCCCCATTTTTGCCTTTTAATAACATTTTATAAACTTTTTACACTTAGGAATAGTAAAAAAACAGGTTAGAAACACTTTCTATATACATAATTCTTGAATTAAATTCCAAGAGGGAGAAAGTTGAGAGAGAGAGAGCTAGGGAGAGAGAGAGCGAGAGAGAGCGAAAAACGATTCATTATAACCCAAAACTCCCTAAAAACAACCCGAAAAGCTGCAGGCGAAGAGCGGAAAAAGTGCAAAAGTTGGGAAGGACGGGCGCTGGAAATGCCATCCCCGCGTTCCGTGCCGTCATCCCCCCAAAAAAACTGGCGAAAAGCCCGCGGGCGGCCACTGGCCAGTAGTGGGCGGGCCCACGAAGAAGAAGGAGACCATTGATTTTTTTGCCTTCTCGTTCTCCTCTTCCGCTTCTACTTCTCGACTCGCCGGGGGGATTTCCGGGAAAAAACGGGCTCGTCAGGAAGAAGCGTGGCTAGGAGGGCACACACAACGGCATCTTTGCAAGGTCCTGGTGCGTTAGCGGGGGGGGCGGGGGAGGGAGTAACAGCGGCAAAATAATCTGCCTGTGTCCGGCCAAACCTGTATTTAAAATACGCCTATTGGCAGTTTTTTTAGCAGTTTTCGACGACTAAACGTTGGCTTGGAAAAAAGAAAGGCGGCTAAATTTTCCTAGGGAATTTCAGACGCGGTATAACGAAATAAAAAATATTTTAATGGTGTTTAACGCCTTTTCAGGTTAAAAAATTCCTGAATATTTAAAATCACGGGTGTTTATCCTTTTTCATAAAAAAAACGATAAAAATGGCCAATATAGTCGAAAAAATGTCGGCCCACAAACTTTGTAAAATTTTTTGGTAATCCAAATATGCTAAAACTATAAAATCCCCCCACCGTTAATGAACCAGTGCCACCTCTGCGGCCCCCAAAAAACAATAATGAAAAAGGGCAATTTGCGGGTGGCCGGGGCCAGGTCTTTGATGGCGTCGCCGTGGCCACGATCTGGCCATCTAATGGCCCAATTTCCTCTCCGCGCCCCCCGCGCAAATTACCCCCGAAATTGTGCGGTGAATTTTAGAGGGGTCGTGGCGGCGAAATAGCGTGAATAAATTCGGGGAATTCAGGCAGAAAGGCGCTAGAAAACGAGCAGCCTTGCAGGGCCGACGCCAAAATACCGACAGCCAAAATCCCGAGAGCCAAAATCCCGACAAACCAAGTATAGCTGCTTGAAAACATCCTAAATAGGTCCAAGAGTGTTAATGTGATTCTGTGACTGGTCTGTTCACGCTATGGTTTTTCTGTCTCGTCGGCATTTTCGCTTTCCATCCTTAGTTGTCGGTATTTTGGATGTCGGGATTTTCGCTCTCGGGACCTAGCTGTCGGTATTTTGGCTGTGGAGTGCTGGTGTCGGGATTTTTACTGTCGACATTTTGTCTCTCGATATTTTGCGCCTAGGACGTCGGTGCCGGTATTTGGATGTCGGCATTTTGGGGTTTTTTTTGGGTTTTTGGTGCCTTTCTGCTGTCGGTATTTTGGCTGTCGGGATTTCTTCGGTTCCCCTTTGGGCAGAAGATGATGAAAATTGGGCTATAGTCTAGTAGCTTGACGGGTTGTCGAAGATGCTGCCCTCCTCGGGGCCAAAAGCCTGGGCTGGTCAGCAAAAAATGGCCTTTGTTGCGAAAAGTGATCCCCCGGTGATTCATAGGACCCTCTGTTTTTTTTGTCAACAGTTGTCCTAGTGGACCGAGCAATGGCTTCGTGTCTAATTTTCCATAAAGCCGCACGACGTAGGTGTCAATGTTTTAATATTGTTTTCAGCGAAATTTAAGTTTATTTCAAGCGAAAAACCGTTTCAAAAAGCTAAGTTCAAAAATTAGCTGTTTTTGGTTGAAAAATCCATATTTTTTTGGTTTTCTAACCAGAATTTCTCCAGTTTTTACGTTTCGAAATAGAAAAATACGTTTAGAAACGGTTCCCCAATTTAGATTAGAAAAATCGGACCTTCGGGAAAAAGTTCGTCCCCACGATAATGCGAAGGTCCCTAGGAAAATTCTGGTACGCTAAGCTATTCATATACAAACCAATATCCGCCCACCCCATTCAACTATATTCATCCACACACCCACCCAGACCCAATTTGACTTCACCAGGCGGGCCAGACCCCCGGAAAAACAGAAAGCACACCACGTACATAGAGGACACACATTTTGCAATATATCCGGCGGAGTGCCCCGGAACTTCGAGCTTTATTCAAGGCTTTTTTGATATGATTTCCGGTTTTTTTGCCTGAATAATGGCCGTAAAATATTTAAAATCGGGTTTGCTATCACAATGCCGAAATTTCATAATCCCGAAAATTTATTGCATTGGGGTTTTTGGGCTGAAATTTTCTATGGATCCAGAAATTCCTAGGAACGAAATAGTAAGTACTTTTATAATGTTTTCGGTAAAATTTAACTAGATTACGCCGCCATTTGCCAACGCCGAAAATAATAGAAAACCTAGAATACCGAAAATCTACATGTTACACGATAACTCCCTAAAAATACCTACCAAGACGTGAAATCGGCAAAATACGTCGTAGCGACGTCACCTATCTTTCTACCCCATGACTGGCTTGCTAAAATACCCAGAAGACCGTGCGAGCCTCACACAACATGCATACAATGTTTCTGCCTCTATTTTGGTGGTTGGGACCCATCGCCAACTATCGATCCGCCACGATCGACGTGTCGTCGAAACGAAAAACTAGTTTTGGTCGCAACTCGCTGAGGGGCTCGGATGTTTCAAGTGCCGCTCCGCTCTAGCCCGAGTCGTGCTCCTTTTTGACGGTTTGACCCCGGCAAATAATGTGGAACCGGGAGATGGGCGCGGGTTTGACCGAAATCCCCATAAAAAAGAAAGGTACGCGCTTCTAGAGGAAGGGTTACTTTCATACATTCAAATGCAAATGCAATTCGAATGAATGTCAAAAAAACGAACACGAAAATCATGAAAAATGACTACGAAGGGCAAAGTTTTCGAATTTTCAAAATGTTTAAAAGATTTTTGTAACTTTTAGCAACAAAAACTACCAAAACCATTATAAAAACCCGCTATTGATGACTAGCAGCTAGATATAAACGAAAAACAACAATTAATTGCCCCTGCTAACAGGCCAGCAGTACCCAATCTAAATAAATTTGCCAAGAAGCAGCAAATCCGCAAAAGCAATTTCTTTGCCCGTCATTGGACATCAATAACGAACCAGGCGGCGAGAACCTGGGCAAGCTCGGCCCTCCCAAAAAAGGAGCGCGAGTGTGTTTGCGTGTGTGAGAAGTTCAGGTCAGACTCGCAAGAAGGGGCACAGCCACATACATACACTCCGGTCGTCCCAATCGACCGTTCCTCGAGACGAGCGCAGCCCTCGTCAACCCACCACCACCACTAAAAAGTCCAATTTTCCTGAAAAGAGCCGACTAAAGGCCGAAAAGCAGGGAACAAGCGCCGCCATTCCGTCGTTCAGCCCGCAAAAAATGGGTCCAAATGGTGATTGTGTTGCTTTTAACCGTTTCAAAATTTTAATTATTAATATTAATTCAAAATATTAATACATGAAAAAGATCACCCGGCTCTTTCAGATTATCGGGGGAGCGAAATTTATGTAGAAATACCTAGTATTTCGATAGGAAGTAATTTATTTATCTTTTATCCCTTATTTATCTTAGAATAGGATCTGAAGAAAAAAGTTGGCCTCACCCCCCGATAATGCGGAAGAACCAAATTTTTACATAGTGTCATTTCTTTCCTTTTATTACCTCGCAGACAATTCGTAGAAAGCGTACAAAGAACCTGAAATTGAGGAACAAAGCACAAAAACACCCGCGTAATAACAATCACAATCGATACATTCTCAGGTAATCGTCCCGGGCGCCGATTAAAAAACGTCCGTCGTCAATCCAACAAATTTGCCCGAACGTCTCGGCGCCGTCGGCGAGGGCGAAGACGGCCGAACGCTGTGGTGTCTCATCAAATTCTGAAAGTAGAGCCGTTTACATTTAGATCCAGAAATGAGCACTACCAATTTTGTGCAGACGCCCCTTGTCATCCAGCTGCCAGACGAGTAACGCCGCCACACCGAAATGCTCGATTCTGGAGATGCCCTTCACGAAACGCGACCCAACCACTCGTACCTCATCTCTCCGACTGTAAGGGGGTAAATTGTGGAACAACGATTAATTCGCTACCTGAGCTCCATCTTCGCTGAATCCCAGGCGCATCTAATTACGCGCCCGTCCTCGGTGGAGATGAACAAATTCTCAGAATTCGCCACGACGACAGGGGCAAAGATTCGCGTGCCGAGCTCGAGTTTCGACACCTGAAAATCAATCGGGTATGTCAATAAATTCTTAAAAAGTCACCTGTTCCATCCTTTCCGTATTGTACGCATAGATCGTACCATTTACTGTACAGACGTATGCTTGCGTAGCGTGAGAGGAGATGGGCGCAAAAACCGGGCTATCGACTTCGTACTCTTGTGTTATTGCGCCGCAATTCTAAAAACGGCGTAGATCAAGCTATTTGGCAAACCTTGTCCAAAAACAGCACTTTTCGATCCAATGTCCCCAGCAGGACAAATTGCTGCAAAACTAACGGCCTTCCCGGGCAAAGTCCAATATTTTCAGCCATCCATAGCATCGTTTTTGCCTAAAAACGATATTTTATGGCGTTTAGTCGCACATACTGTTGAATCGAGTTTAAACAACTTTTTGTTGTAGCTGTACACGTAAATTGGGCCGTCAGTCTGATCGAGCGCGGGCTCGGTTCTGATCTGATCGCCCGTTTCAAAGGTCCAATGGCTTTCCCCGTCCGGGATTCGAAAAAAATGGACGGATCCCGAATGAGATCCTAAAACAAGTTGTGAGCCCTGATCAATTTTTCACCTGCGACTACAAATTTCCCGCATATGGCGAGGCTAGTCTCGATTCGTTGCCCGAGTGCGTGGCTCCACGCGACCTCTCCGGATGTCTTCAAACATTTCACGACGCCCGCGTGTGATGCGCAGAATATCAGGGTCTCGCCGTTGCTGGAATAATTTTTATGGATCTTTCGCAATACCGGGGGGACGTTTCTCGGGGGCACCAGCTTTCTTTCTTAGGACCCAATTTTTCCAATTCAGGAAATGTTTCTAACCTGTTTTTTTTGATCCCAAACGGAAAAACTTTTAAATAATTGAGTCAAATATACAAAAAAGATAAATTTTGGACGAAAATGACTGCTTTCCGACCAAATTTTCCTCTAAACATTTTTTCGACGTTTTTGTAATTGTTTTCACTTGAAATCTAGTTAAATTTTACTAAGGACCGGGGGCGTAGCCAGAAAAAATTTCGGGGGGCCCCGAAAAATTTTTCCAAAAAACTCAAAACATTGCCGAAAAACAGCGCCGCAGGCAAAAATTTTTGAAAAAAAGGTTACATAGCTCTACAAATAGCCGTAAAAACGTGAAAAAATAGCGCCGCAGGCAGCAAAATTTTTGAGAAAATAAAAATCATAAGGGTCCCCCCTTATGAAATTTTCGGGCCCCGGCCGATTTCGGGGGGGGGCCCCGGGCCCCCGGGGCCTGTATTACGCTACGTCCCTGCTAAGGACCCTATTAATCTACTTACTATTATGTTAATAAGCGTTTCTCGACTTTAGGAAAAAGTTTTCAGGGTCAAAACCAAAATCCCTTTACCTATATACAATTTTCGGATCACCGTCAATGCATTTCTCGAAATAGTGCTCCCATTCACATCGAGCGTCTAAGTGGACCACTTCCGCAGGGGCTTCACGATTTGTATTCTGAACAATAGGCTTACTTTTGAAACTGAGACAGCCTTACCTTATCTCTAACGATCCCCTGCAACATTTCCAAAAAATCAAAAATGGATTTCGACGGGGCCAATATTGACGCGATCAAATGGGATAAAGAAAGCTAAAACAAAAACAATCGCGTTATAAAATACCTCCAACCTCAAATGCCAATTTCATCGCCCCTTGCGAGTCAACGCCGTAGTGCTGGAACGATCGGGAAAGATCGGAGTCCCTAAAACCAAGTGTTCTTTTCCACCCTTGCGCAAACCTGTCGATTCCAAACCTTGAACAACATTCCCAGAATCTTTCTATCAAGTCGTTTTCGTTGTAATATCGAACGATTATCCGCATCAGTTCCTCTTTGTCAATCTTTCCTAAACAAAAAAGTACGTAGCAAAAGTACAGGTAGCACTTACCATTTGAATTCAACGGAATTGCCTTCAACAAGAAAATTTTCGCCGGTTTTAGAAATGCTGGGAAAATGGCTTCCAAGTCGGTGGTATTTTGCCCTGCGCCATCAACGAACAGAATTAAAAAATTCTAAAAAACGATAGACTGAAAGTTTCGGATTTTTTTACCTCCTTGTAGGTCAGAATTTGGGCATTCCTGGCAAAGCCGCTGCTAACAATTTTCTCAGCGATCCTCGCCGGATGGAATTTCACGCCGTTGATTTTTAACTAAATTCCAGGAATCTCATACGCGGGAAATTCTACCTGGTCGTCCTTTCTTCCCACGACAGTGTAAGCCCCGGATTTCGTTTTTAGAGCCAAATCACCGGTGCGTACAGGTGCGATGGAGCGGACACCTGGGGAAATCAGCTCCTTGCTCTGCTTTCTCACCATCAATATAGCACTTCCGCTCGCCGGTGATTAGCAACTCTCCATCATCGCCCAACGCAAAACTCGTACCATAGATTGGGTCTCCAATAGTAATTTCGGTAGTTCTAAAATTGCCATAAACCCACAAGCGCAATCTATGATACCGGCTGTCGATCTCCTGGATGCTGGCCCAGCAGGACACCTCGGTAATGCCGTAAACATTGAAGACCCGAACCCGCTCATTCCGTTGTATATAGGGCTGAAGTAGTTGAAGCGGAAACGTCGCGCCGCCAACCTAAAAAAACCTATTTCATTTGGTAATTAGATCGTGAACTACCAACATTATCCGAACGGAAGTGCCTTGCCGAAAAATTTCTTCCAACACTGGCTGGCCCAAAAGGGTCAACACGGCCGGGGTCACCTAGAATTAAGTTTATTATTATTAGTTTACAATCACTAACCTGAATCACCGTAGGTTTCTGGCCTCGCAAAAGCCGCAAAAATTCCTCAGTCGAACTTCGAACTCTTTCTGAAGCGACAATCAGTCGACACCCGAATTGTAGAGGTAAGAAAATTTCGATGATGGATGGATCGAAGTAGATCGAAGTTGAGAAGAGCACGCGATCACTCGAATCTATCGCAAAGCGATGTCTAGATGTCGGTTTTTGCAAAATGGAGAACGTACCCAAAATCAGCGACATTAGCCAATATCGACGGCCAAGTCACACCAACAATCTTTGGGGCGCCCGTGGTGCCGGAAGTGGAGATACGGTAGGCGAGCTCGTTCTGGTAATGTTATTTGTGGTATTTAACAAGCGAACCGGATCTCCTTGAAATGGCGGAGCATCCTCCCTTGTTAATGCTGGCACGCATTTTAGTTGATATAGGCTAAAATCGGTAATATAAGGACGCTAGAAAGCAATTACGCGGCGATGGTTGAGATCAGCTTTCTTCGATCATCAGGGTCTACCCGGACGGAACTTCCGGGTGCCAGATCTTGAAACTCATTGACGGTCGCCATCACCTATAAAAAATATTTTCCACCCCTTGCTGACAAGAAGGCACCTCTTTTTCGAAGTCTTCAAAGCCGACTTCGATTCCATTTTCCGCTCGGGCGTCGATGACGGCAAAACCCTCGGCAATTCGGATAGCATTTTGATTGGCGATTAATTCCTTGCTCTTTTTGTAGGCATAGGGCTCGTCAAACATGCGATTATTTACCTGGAAATATACATGTCGCCTTGGAGATACCAGTTTTTTTTGAACCCTTCTACATATAAAAGTGGTCCAGCCCCGGAGCGGAAGTTCCCAGCCAATCTTTATTTCATAAGATCGAGGGTCCCGGCGCACGGGCCAGACATTGCGCTAGAGATTTTCATCTGCTGAATTCAATTCAGAAGACATAAGAGGGGCACCCACTTCCCCCGCGCAGCAGAAGTATACATGCGCACGACCGGCAAGCTGACTCAATTAACACCTGCCCTCGGGGCGGATGTGCATTAGGGAACGGCTAATCTAATGAGATCGCCGGCCAGCCGCTATATGAGGGATGCGTTTGGGGGGTGATGGCACACTTCTAGCCCGAGTAGAGATGTACGCCTTCCGCTACCTCCTTTGCGTGCTCTCGCTCGTCGCTATCACCCTGGCACTTGATTGCAGGTAGGGTACCTTACGGAATAGGTAAAATTGGCCCTGATTTGTAGGAAATTCTCGTTCGCCCCGGCGTGCCGTGGGATTATGCTGAAGCGCAGCGGCCATTCGGCGCACACGGTATAAGCCATTTCCGGGGAAAAAAAAAAGTTTATCCGCAAAATTCAGACGCTTTTCGACCTCTTCGCACAGCTCGAGTCTGAGGGTACCGAGTGCGTGCCAATGCACATGATCTATGAGGCGCTCCAGCAATGTAAGTCTGACTAACAACCGGCTTCAACGTGAAGAGCCAATTTTAGAAACCCGCAACTATGCCATATACACCGCGCCATGTCCCCCCACCATCCCCTATATCCACCAGAGATCTCAAGCCGAGGAGTGTTCAATAAATGTCGATAACCATTGGGCCCCATTCGAATCGCACTCAACAACGATCAATATACCTTTATTTCTCAGCCAAAGTAACGTCTCAACGAATCCGGATCACAAGTGTAGATCTTGAAAGAGGAAACAAAAGTACAAAATTCATAACGTAGCCGGCGCGCAGTGTGAAAGGTGAATTCCCGTCATGTGTAACCGGAGGTTGGAAATCAAGTGCCTAGTGGGCCAAATAGAGATCATAGCAACGAGGAATGGGGGGAATGGCCTTAGTGGCCTCTGTTCTTCAGCATCACGTTGAGGTCCCGCTTGTAGTTGACAGCAACCTGGGCGAGGCTTTCCAGTCCGTCTTGGCAACTGGAACGGAATTTTGGAAGATTTTAGAATAGAACATACCGTGAGAGGTAGCGCTTGAGGGTAAGCAGGTCTTCGTCGGTCAGCTTTTGGCCAATCGTTCCCGGCTGGGCGTCAATCTCCTTCTGACGTGCTTCCATCTCGCGCAATTCCGCCAACAGGCTCGTCATTTTGTCCTAAACCGGAAATACAGGTTGTCAAACTGGACGTGGTATATTAGACGACATATAACAAAAAGCATGACCCAGAGCCCAATAACTACGGTAGTTTCGAAGTCTGGCAAATAAATAGCGATACCTTCACTTGTCCTGGGGCGGTAAGTCGAGCCAAAAGAGACTCAGCGACGCTGCCGATCTGTTCTTCGGTTGCGTCGATCGGTTGGGCAAAACGACACTCTTCGGTCTGGGCACAGAGCGCTCTGAAAAACGTTATCTTGACAAAAAAAAGCAGCTTTACCGAATCAACCGGAAAGAGACCTCCTGCAGCTTTGTGCGCAGCGCTTCCAAGCGAGCCCATGCCTGAAATGATACTAAAGAGCAACCGGATAAGCAACTTACACTAGACATTGCTGCTTCATTTCTGGTGGATCGCTGCCCGAGCGCTTCCAGCACCTTATTTTGCATAGCGATCTAGAAAGACGACGATATAGCGCAGAACTTCAAACCTCTGCAAATTGGTTCTCGTGCCTCTGGGTCAGCGCATCGAATCCTCGAACCGGGACCGGAATCAGATTCTCCGGGTCAGGGTTGGACTTGATCGCCTGATTCCAAATGATTTGATCGAGCCCTAAACAAAAATGCAAACAATTCATTGTGCTTCACCTAGAGGCAAATCTCTCAGGTATTCGATCATCTGCTGCTGGTTCATCCTACATTTGCTGACGATGCGTTCCGGGTCCACCTAAGTTCATTCTAGGAAAAGACAGAACAAATATACCTTCATTTGCTGCACCAATTGGTTCTTTTGATCGTTCTGATTGAGATACTGGCACAGTTCTATGCTGGTGATACGGCCCTTGCCCTTTTGCGTAATGTAGAACGTGACCTAATTAAAGTTTTTGATAAAACACGCAATTTTACCTCTGTACAATTTTCGGGCAACACTTTGTACGCCTCGATGTGGGGCTTGATCTCCGGCTTTGCGCCAAAAAAGCGGAACAGCGCGTCTTCAAGATTTTGCCTAAGAGGTTGAAGGTAACTCGGAAAATTTGCTCACTTTTGGCTTTCGGAAGCAAAGTCGGTAATCGGTGTCCGGATCACAATCGAGACCATGCCGTCCGAGTCATTGTAATGGGAGACAGAGTTGTAGGCGACGCCCTGAAGAGGTGAATTACAGAATGGAGAAAAAACCAACCACAAAACGACACAGGAGCCCGTCCAGCGCGTATTTCACGGGCGGCTGTCCTTCAGCCCAGTAGCCCTCCGCCACGCTAAAATCAAAACTGATCAACAAAAACAAAAAAAATTACCCCATAGCAGCAGCCGCCTGGTTCAACCGCCTGATGATATTATCACGCTCATCGCCGAAGAGCTGTGGACTAGTGATCGATCGGCTCAACGCGTTGCTATTCTAAAAATCAAACTAAAATAGCGAAAGAAAAAGGTTACCTGGAAGATGGTCTGCAGCGTGTCTCGCATCTGTGTGGGTTGCTGTTGAGCAGGGGCTCCAAAGAGACCGCCTGTCGCAGCAGGTTTTGCGCCAAATAAGTTTGTAGACGTTGTAGATGCACCGAATGGGGCCGCTAAAAGAACAATCGGATTTACAATACGCATAATCCATACGCTTGGCCCCAAAGAGTCCCGCGTTGCTGGTCGAGCCGAACAGTCCTCCAGCAGCGGGCGCCGTCGAACCGAAAAGACCAGTGGAAGGGGCCGTCGAGGTGGCGGTGTTTCCAAAAAGCCCACCACCCGCTGGTGCCGTCGATGTCGTAGTGCTTCCGAAAAGGCCTCCTCCAGCTAAAAAAAACAGGCTTTGAAAAATAAACTATCCTTTGTTTTCGCAAGTATAAAAACCGGATAAAAATATAGTGTATTTTATTGTTATAAGCCTGGAATCCGCTACATTTAAAAATTTGCTTTACTCCTCGTCATGGGCACACCGTGTATCAAAATCCAATATCGACCGTATCGGAACGAAACCCACCAGTGCTCGTGGAAGTCGAGCCAAAAAGTCCGGTAGCTGGCGCGGTTGAGGTGCCGGTATTGAGGCCGAACGCCAAACCCACCAGTGCTTGTAGAAGTCGAACCAAAAAGTCCAGCGGCTGGCGCGGTGGAGGTGACGGTATTGAGTCCGAAGGGGCTCGCTAAAATGGTCTTTAACGCGGTATCAAATCGAAACTCACCAGTGCTTGTGGACGTCGAACCAAAAAGTCCTGCAGCCGGGGCGCTGGTGGCGCCGGTGTTGAGGCCAAAGGGGCTGGGAGCTGAATACCACTTTCTGAATAACCAAATAAAACCGACTTGCACTCGTCGCCGTCGTCGACCCGAACATAGGTTTGACGGCAGCCGTCGGGGTTGTCCCGAACAAACTCATCGCCTAGAATACGGATTTGAGGGTGACTTACACCGGAAAATAAGTATTGAAGTAGAAAAGGGGGGTTTTCACGCAAAGTTGCAGAATTTGGGGGCCCGGCCGAACCAGTGACACTTTCAAAATGGCGTGGTTACGGTGGAAAGGGCGGCAGGATAGGAGTAAGGGTGGGGGGTCGCGGGCCAAAAAAAGTTTCTCATTCCGCGGCGGCCATCAAAACAAATTCCCGACCCGGTATCCGCGATCGATCGTTGTGGAAACGCAGGGAATTGCTGATCGAAAGGATAAGCTTTGTGTTTCCTCTTACTTCCGCTTCTTTTCATCGATACGAGCTGCATCCGGCTTCATTTAGAATTCAACAACCGCGGCAATTTCGCCCATAATTTCAGTTTTCAAGCGCTTCTTGATAAACTTTTCTACCCGATTTCATCCCATTTCAGTTTTGATAGGCTGGCTTTCTCATAGAACTCGCGTCCCTTCATCTATTTTTGCTGTGTAGACAGTCTGTAAACAAACAAACACTCAACCATCCACCCCTTCTTTTTCACTTGTCTGGCCGTGAACACCGCATTCGGCACAGATATCAGCCCAGAAGTAGCCCGAAACTGTTCTCCGCGCAATGACCTTGATCTTTTTTGGGTAAGCCAAAGAACAGCCCATTATCCTCTCGATAATCTGCCGATCGATTGGGTGGGCCCCCCGAATCGCTGTTCGGATCGGCCCGAAAAAAACATTACCACGTCGTGCGATCAAAGACCTCCCATTCCCGTGCAGCTGCGCGCGCTCTATCGCTCGAACTACACATGGACTTGTTATCATCGCCAGACCTTTTTTGACACAACCTTTTCGCTAATAATACACAACATCCGATCGGCGCATATTCACATGCAGTTTCTCATTGCGTGCTTGGGTGGTGATTTTTAAAAAGTCTATCCCTGTGTTGGGACTTTCGCAACTTTTTTCAACCGAAGCGCTCGTCTTGTTACTTCGCCAGTTAAAAACGACATGAAACATCCAGTAGAGTAGAATTGCCGAACTTCTACTGTCATTTCTTCTTTGGACTTTTACTTTCTATCTTCTTCTTTCTACTTTGAAACGACTTATTCTACTCTTTTTTTTTTAGAATTCTCAGCAGAATGGCCCCGTTGAGAGTGACGATTGTGGGCTCTGGCAATTGGTAAGTTCTTTTTTGAAGAGTTTATGATCTTGTTTTTAGGGGTTCGGCCATTGCACGGATCGTCGGCGCCACCACGAAGCAGAACCCCGGCGACTTCGACACCACCGTCAAGTTTGTTAACTAGCTTTATTAACATTACCTTTTTTAGGATGTGGGTCTTCGAGGAGATGGTGGACGGGCGCAAGCTGTCGGAGATCATCAACGAGACGCACGAGAACGTCAAGTACCTGCCGGGCAAGATCCTACCGGAAAACGTGGTACGTGTTTGTCCACATCGTCAGATAGTGTTGATTTTTTCGAAAAACTCTTCTTTTCAGGTGGCCGTCCCGGACCTCGTCGAGTCGTGCCGCGAGGCCAACATCCTGATCTTTGTCGTACCCCATCAGTTCGTCGCCCGCATCTGCTCGCAGCTCAAGGACAATCTCAAGGCCGAGGGTGGCGTCCAGGCCGTCTCGCTGATCAAGGTAATTTACCGAGCTTTTCCCCTAACTAGTTTTAGGGTGTCTCCGTGCGCAAGGAGGGTGGCTTGAAGCTGATCTCGGAGGAAATTACAGTAACTTTTTTTTGACTTTTGTAACTTACTCAAATCATTTTGTGGTTGCTGTATTTTACATTTGCGTTTAGGATGCGCTCAACATCCCGTGCTACGCCCTGATGGGCGCGAATTTGGCCCCGGAAGTCGCTTCGGACAACTTCTGCGAGGCCACCATCGGCTGCGAGGACAAGAAGGATGGCCCGATCCTCAAGAAGCTCTTCCACACCCCGAATTTCCGCATCAGCGTCGTTGACGATGGGCACACCGTCGAGCTGTGCGGCGCGTTGAAGGTATTTTCGGGTTTGGTTTATTATTTGATCTTTTCAGAACATTGTCGCGTGCGCCGCCGGCTTCTCAGATGGCCTGGGCTACGGTGATAACACGAAGGCCGCGATTATTCGCCTTGGGCTGATGGAGATGACCAAGGTGAGGTTTTTACTTGTTTATTTTTTATTTATGTTTTTCAGTTCGTCGAGCACTACTACCCAGGCTCCAACCTTCAAACGTTCTTCGAGTCCTGCGGCGTTGCTGACCTGATCACCACCTGCTACGGCGGCCGCAACCGCCGTGTCTGTGAAGCATTTGTCAAGTCCGGAAAGGTGATTTGATTTTTCGCTAGTAAATTCCTTATTTTCTAGCCTCTGGCCGAGGTCGAGAAGGAGCTGCTGAACGGCCAATCCGCACAAGGACCTCTGACCGCCGAAGAAGTCTATCTGATGATGGAGAAGAGCGATGGACTCCACGAAAAGTATGATTTCTATCAATTTCTCATCTAGCTCTCCAGATTCCCGCTCTTCACCGCCGTCCACCGAATCTGCTCGGGTGCCTTGCAGCCGAAGGACCTGATCGACTGTCTGCGCGACCACCCCGAGCACATGGGCGACTTCTGATCACCACGGCCCCGCCAGCGCAACTACGAGAAGTATTCCCACCCCCATAATTTTCCTACGTGTCTAGCTCGCTTTTAGTCCCCCACCTGTTCTCGCATCTCATTGTCATTTTAAACATTTTCAAGTTTTGTCAAATATTATAGCTACATGCTTACCGCTTGAATCGGATCCCAGTCTCTGTATGTCTCTGTGATTATACCTTGCCAATGCTGCGATGTGAATAAAGGATTAGTCAGTGAAATGGCGGTTCGGGACAAGATACAGCGGACTTTCCAAGACATATTCGACTAGCGGAGACTTATAATTTGAACGTTTGTGTGACGCGTGATTGATAAGAATACAGATGCGTAGGGGCAGATGAATCCTGTCCGCAAGACTGAGTGGGCTGGGCTGCCCCGTTTTCGCGGCTACTGGAAGCACTATGATTACTGCGAAAAGTAGGTAAAAGAGCCAAAAAGCACGCCTTTAGATGGAAACGTCACTTTGCCCGTGCAATGGCAAAAAGACAAACAGATCGGCCGAGCTCGAGCAGCTCTTTCGAAGAGGTTGGTTGCGAATAAAGCTGCTGACGTTCCTTAGGAGAGCAGAAATCAAAGCTAATTTAGGAACAAATACTCGAATTGAGCCAACAGCTCGACGAGACGTTACATCCGTCTGCGGAAATAAAAAGTGCGTTTTGAAATACTATGCGGATCACAGCGTTTAGAACGAACGAGTCGAAAACGGACAAATCCGCTGCCAATCAACCCACGACTGCAAAAGGTTTGCGCCAACCGCCAAATAAAGAGCTTGCTTAGATTCCGCGAATCGCGGCTGATGAAAATTTTGGATATGGCTATCAGCCTATCCCAGATGAGGACAGGCTAGCCGAAGTGCAGAATAAGTTTTGCCTGGATACGGGTAAGTATAGGCAAAGAAATTACTAAAAGAAGCTTTTAGTCTCCTTGTTTGCCAAGATGAATGGCGGCAATCGTCAACGAAAGCCGCTAGAGAAGGCGCCAGAGCCAGAGCCAAGGCCAAGTGCCGCCGAGCTCTATGGAGAACATTCACAACGGGTTGGTTGCAAGCAGCGAGCTGGACGCTTAGATTTTCAGATTCGAGCAATGGAAACGGCGCTGGACATCCAATTCGAATTTTTGATGGAGCGTCGCAAACCGGTCAGATGGCCGAAGAAGCCCACATCGGGCGCGCAACGATTTTGAACGGAAATTTTATTTAATTTTTTATGGGTATCTTTACCTGCATTTTATAGTTATTTTTGAAAACGGGTTACTCATTTTGAATTTATTTTCGATGCCTTTTCCCCCGATTTCAATGCCTTCGCTCGATTTTTTACAACAATATTTATTGCAAGCGAACGGTGTTTATTTGCGTGTATCACATCTCTTTTTCTCACAATATTTGCACACATTCCTATATCTGTATTTTGTTTCGCAGCGGGGGCATGCGTGTAAATAAGTAGTGCCGGAATCTCAGGGAATAAACAAAAATAACTAATGAAAATAATGGTAAAAAGAACATCATTGAATGGCCGACCGGATGTGTAGAACTTTCGAAAGGACACAGCTCAGAAACAACAAGTAATAAAAAAGTAATAATTGGGGTCATTGCGCTGGTTGAGCAGTAGGGGGTTATCGGTACACGCCAATGCTTTGGGACACGAGAAAATAAAGTGGTAAAAATC
This sequence comes from Mesorhabditis sp. LJ9110, assembly GCA_038088335.1. Classification (NCBI taxonomy): domain Eukaryota; kingdom Metazoa; phylum Nematoda; class Chromadorea; order Rhabditida; family Rhabditidae; genus Mesorhabditis; species Mesorhabditis sp. LJ9110. Next base: position 233,304 of record JBBGBA010000024.1, on the reverse strand, counting down.
TTTTGAAGGCCAAGGTTTGGGGGAATAAGGCAAGGATTTGTTTGGGGGGCTTCATGGGGATTGGAAAGGCACTTTTTAAAATATCGTTAGCGCGAAAAAGTGATTATGCTCCATGGGAAACAACGATATAAATAAAATAAATATTCGACTTATCGGGGGCAGCAAAATTTAGCGGAATCTTGCCTTTAAAATCTGGTTCGTGCAAATTCCTGCAACAAAAAGCCTTTTAATTTTGTTGGGGGCAACCGGGACTAGACGAGAAGCGGAGGGTTAGATATTTTAGGCCATGTTTTTCGGGCGTTTGACGACAATGTGGACGGGCCCGCGGACTTGCTTCAGCTTTTCGACGAGCGCGGCCGGGGAAGCCGTGCCGACCTCCTCGCCGTCGATGGCCCACATCCGGTCGCCGACCCTGCCAATGATTTGGTTATGTGATACTTGGAGAGTAAGTTTTGTCTTTAAAAGGTTGTGCATGTTTTTGAAAAATAAACAAACATTTTCGAAACAGACGTTTCGGCGTAGGCCTTGATTTTTTGCATAGATTTTTTCCAACAAGCAATTTAACATGGTTTTCAATTATTACTTAGCATAAAAATTTTCAATTTTTCGTTACAAATTTAATTTTTCGTCAGGAAAAATTGATTTTTTTCAACACAAAATGACCAGAATTTCGATTTTTTTTTCAATTTGCAAAATGGGGAGCGGAAATCCTGGTGAAGGTGCTGACATGTAAAAACGAGGAAAAGCCTTTTTGGCAATCGATTTCATTTTTTCAGATCCTTGAGATGGTTTGTGTTCATCTACAGCCCGAACAGCATCACCAACCTGAGCGTGGCCTCCTTTTCCGCCGCCGAATCCGGGCCGATCGTCCGGATGAAGATGCCGTCAAAGCCGGTGCGCTTGGCGAGCGATAGGCCGAGCGAGCCGCCCTCGCCCTTATCGAGGGTCACACGGATCGTCTTCTCGTCCTCGTCGCTGTCGTCGTCGTCTGTTTGACCTTGTTTTTCTTCTCTTCTAAAATTTAATGGGATCTTTGAGGTGGCATACAAAACTCCAGACCTCAACGTCAGCTGCACGACCTGCCCGGCTGTCCTCAGCATGTTGACCACCTCCTGGTGCGTACGATTTATCGCCGACACGCCGTCAACCTATAGCAATGCAGTAAATTTAGTTTTTTGTCATTCAATCAAATCGTGTTAACCACCTACCGCCACCAGCACGTCCATCGGCTTCACGTTGGCGCTGAGCCCCGGCTCGGCGGTGACCTGCTTGATGCAGACGCGGCCCGCCTGGCTGGCGATCTGAATGCCCAGGCTGCCCGCGCTGTTCCGCACCAGCTCCACGTGGATCAGGTCTGCAAAACTCAAGTCGTCAAGTTCTGGGACTGCCTGCAAAACGCCACGCGACCGCAAGACGATCAGGCAAGAGAGTTAGAGATTTAAGAAACCTACCATCATCCTCGCCGGCCTCGTCCAACTCCTCGGTCCAGTCGAGGTTTGATCTTCTGAAATGGGTAAATTGTAACAGGAGCAGAAAATTGAGCAGAAGAAAAAAAATAGTCCAAGCCTAAGCTAAACCTAAACTAAGCCACTTTTCCCAAGACCAACCTGTGCTGCTGATATTTCCTCGGCTCCCTCGCTGGCGGCGTGTACTTCTCCGGGGCGAACTCCTCGATTTGGGCTTGTCGCTGAAAACATTTTCAAAAAATTCAACCGTATTTCTATAAACAACAGAATACTGCTGGCAACCTGCCAAAATACCCACCTGTCCCCTTGACGATCCACCCAGGGTGTCCTCGTCGGTGTTGTCGTACGAGTAGATGGTGTGCGGGGGCAGCCGGTATTCCCCCTTCTCCTCGTCCGACTCGTCAAGGTGAAGCCTGAAAAACAGGGGTAAAACCTGATCAAGATGACTAGAAATTACCCGGAAATGGCGCGCATCTTGTCGGCGATGATGTCGTCGCTGTTCAAGACCGGCAGCTGGTCCCCAAACGCGCCAAAGTCTGGAGAGGACGCGAAAATCACGAGGCTCTATGGTAACTCACCAGAAACAGCGCGTTGGCGCTTATTTGGTTGTTTACGGGGTGCGGGCGGGGTTCGGGATTGGGCCCTCGTGCCCGAGGAGTTCGGCGCACCAAGCCCATTGTGATGGCCGTTGTTCTGGGGTTTGCTGCCGGTGCTGTCGGCCGAGAATTGGCGAGCGTGCGCGGCGACGCCTTCGAGCCGTGAGACATCGATACGCACCGTTGAGCCGGATGCCTGAAAGGTGTCTTGAGCACCAGCTTATCATTGGGCGTCCGAGAAAAAAAAGCACAAGTGAGTCAGTCTAGTCCAAAGTCTAAGCCTCAGCTTGCCTAAGCCTAAGCTAAGCATAAGCCTAAGCTTAGCCTAAGCTAAGCCTAAGCCTAAACCAAACCTAAGCCTAAGCCTACGCCTGGGCCTAACTTTAAACCTAAGTCTAAGCCTGAGCCTCCTGAGCTTCGAATCGTAAGCCTAACAGCTACATGCGCCACCGGCCAAGTCTCATTCCGACGGTTTGACACTTTTCAAGGGACGTAGAAGGGGTAATTGGGCCATGCCTACCTTGACCAAGTCGACGGCTCGATGCCGATCGGCGCTGACGAGCGAGATTCCGTTGACGGCCAATAGACGATCGCCGACGAGCAGACCCTAAGAATATTGTTTCGCAATTTTAGCCGAAACCTACGCTCTTCTCGCCGACTCCGCCCGGGGCCATCGACTTCACGTACACGCCGGGGATCTGGAAAAGAGGAATGAGGCAAAATTTGAGATTTACTTGCCTTATTCAAGGTGCCGTCGACGAGAGTTAGGCCGAGCCCACTGGATGGGTCTTTCTGGAGTGTGGCGGTGAAGGTGGCGCCGGGTGGGGGCCGATTTTCGGTTTCATCCGACGAGGGGGTCGGTTGGTGGGGTGGGGAGCGGAAGTCTTCGGCGCTATCTGAAAATTGACGTGGGGTTAGAGGCTTAGGTTACGTTACGGACGCCGGGATGCGTTTTCTCTCGCTCTGTCTGTATCTCTCTCTCTCGCCCCATCAAGTGTCTCTCTCTGTCTATCTGCTCTCTCACGCTCCCTTTCTCTCGCTCTGTCTCCCTCGCTTTCTATCTCTCTCTCACCCTCTCACTCTCTCCCTCTCTCTCACTCCCCCTCTCAAAATCACAACAAAGCTACTCGCACAGCACAACGAACCATCATCATCTTCAAAGCTCCGCGTCTGAATCGGTGTCGTCGGGATGGAAGGGGTACGGTAGATTTTTGGGAATAGTTGCTCGGCGTCGTCCAGGGGGCTGACAGGTTCCGCTAAACACCATACACTACAGTTAACACCACGAAATAGCTAGTCGCAACTATCACTCTTTCTCCCTCCCTCTCTCTCTCTGTCTCTCTCCCTCCTCTTTCTCTTCAGCACAAACCTCGGCTCTGATGGTTCCGCCTTGGCAGTGATCCCTCGGCAGCCACATCCGGAAGTGTTGACAGTGAACGTTCGGTTCTAGAGTTAACAAATTGGAATGAGAGGGGACCGCGACGCAGCACGCAACGCAAATAAAACATTATGCAATGAAATCGCAAGGCGCGTCGCGTGTCGCGACGTCGAAAAATGCCGATAGCATACTCCAAAATTCCGCACTCACTTTAGCGTGTTCTTCCACTGCCGCATCCGCATCATAAACCGGTGCTGCGAGGCGGCAAAGCGCACAAAGTAGGCCGACCTGAAAATCGGGCTTTAGGAAAGAATACGGTATTCCAATAAGGTGGCCAAGACTTTAAAGGACGGTTGAAGCGACTAGGCGGGCTAGCAAAGAGTCTTATGGACCTTCAGTCAAAGTCAGCCTTCAGCGTACCTTTAAAATTTCAAACAAGGGGCCACTCAAGCCGGATGGGTGGACAAATCGGTTAGAGAAGCGCGAACGTAGGGATGGCTATTTAAAGGGGTGTGCCAGGAGCGATACGGGCCGTGACGCGAGCCGATACACAAATCGTGACGCGAGACGCTACGTGTACGCAACGCTAGCCATGCCGCGAGCCGTGACGCGACGCGATCCGCAGCACGAGCCGCAACGCAAGCCGCAACACAACCCTCAACGCACCCTGGCACGCCCTCTTCAAATTGGAGCAACATTTAGGGGCGGTCGGACAGCGGACAAGGGTTTTTTTTTGGAAAATTAAACACATCTGGACTCGTGATTAGTATCGTATCGTACTTATAGTCCACCGGGCCCGCCCACACATAGTTGTTGCTAAAGTATTTATTTCATGGTTTTTAGCAGTGTAGAGGCATGTTAAAAACTACCGAAAAGTGAATTGTAACTTGAATATTATGGCTGGCTATTTCATCCAAATTCAAATTTTTAACGAATTTGCTTGAGTTGTAGGTCAACTAGACTTACTTGCTGTAGTGGTCGGTCCAAAATACCGTCTCGGATGGCTCCCCGTTCCGCTGGGCAACGATGACGAATCTGAAACAGCTGATTTTAAAGGGACCGGCAAGGGACGGCTATGGATTTCGCCGATTTGCTATCCTACTGTGGCAAAGCATAACGACGAAATTGATGTTGTCGAAATTTCAGAATATCGAAATATCAAGTCGAAACTTGTCGAAAAGAATAACGCCGAAATTCGTAATGTCGAAGGTTTTGCATAGCATCGCGCTTTTTTTCTTCGGAGGATTTGCTTATGCAAATTCCGTAATTTTGGAATCCGTCGGATTTCTGTATTTTCGACTTCGACAATTTTCTAAACGGGCGAACCGCATCCCCATTTCTCCAAAACTGACCGTTTCTTGTCAAACTGCAGCGTCTGCGTGCACTGCCACACGTGCTCGGCCAGGCTGTGCCGGACGCCCGCCTGGAAGGGGTATTTTTACTTAAAACCCCCTGAAAAACCCGGGCTACACATAATCGCGCTCATGCTCGCTCACCTGCTCCTCCAACACAATGATCCCCTTTGGCATGATGGCGATCCACATATTCGCGCCGGTGTCCGGATCAAAAGGTGATGCTCCATGCGCCGTTGAGGGCTTTGACCGGAAGACACGGTGAAGATGAGCACCGTAATCCGGCAGACATGTGCAGACCTAAAAGAGAAGGTATAGGGTGAGAGAGACAGCGAGAGAGAGAGCGCGAGAGAGAGAGAGCGAGAGGGAGAGAAAGGCTCACCTGAATATAGCGCGTTTCGGCCTCCTTTGCCCGAAGTCCTCTATATTTTTCGTGCCGCTGCCCGATCTCTGCTTGCAGCGCCTTCTCGTCGTCGAATTGGTAGAAGCGCTGAAAAATAGGGTTTCATCAGGAGCTAGAGAAAGAGAGAGCAAACGAGAGAGAGAGGGAGAGAGCAAGAGAATGATGCTCACCCGTTGCAAATAGTACTCCATGGCGAAGTAGTCCTTGACGGCGGGCGGTGGCCGGTCTCCGAATTCTACCTGAAAACGAGCGCGAGCTACAGACTACACATTTTGTCCTTTACTACAGACTATAAAGCAAACTAAATGATAATATACAAAGTGCAAAGCTGGGAAACTACAGACTACAAACCTGTAGCGCCAGTGCGGCCAGTTCGTAGGCCTTGTCCTTTTTGGGTTGTAGTCTGTCCTCCAGGATGTCGCGGCGCAATTGAAGGTATAATTCATGCAGCGTTACGTCGGTTCTGGAAGAGTTCCGAGGAATTTTCATAAAACCCACTTGATAAACTCGAGGATCTGGGGATAGAAGCGGAAACGCAGGTGCAGCGTGTAGCCGACCCGTCGCGTCCGGTCCTTCCACCCGGACGGCGCGAACTTCTCCAGCCGCTGCTCGTCGTCGAGGAAAAAGTGCTCGCCATCTGAATCGGATTGCGTAACCTGGATCAACGACTGAATTCTATGGGCGTACAGTAGCTAGAGAAAAGCCCACCTCTCAGCACGGAAAGCCCGAAGAAGACGTGCTCGTTGATGTTCATGTGGCCGACGACCAGGCTGAAGACGTCGGCCGTCAGCACGTCGGAGCGGCACGACACCTGAAATTTGCATTTTTTATGAGTATGCTGTTTTAAAGGGGTTGGAACGGGGGATTCTACCTCAATCTTTTGCCCATTCAACAGCTCGACCATGACGTCGGTTTGCTCGACGCGGTGGAGCACCATTTTCTTCTGGAAAAAAGGGGAATTATAGCAAAGAAGAAAAAAATACAGTACCTTCTTGGTGGTGGGCGCCTTGAGGCGGAAGGCCGGTTGGCTTTTCCGGTCGACAAATTCGGGCTCGGATCGTGTCTGGAAAAGAGGTATTAGGTTGGTAGGGAGGGAGAGCGGGGCATAGATAGCGGGGGAAGAGAGAGAGAGAGAGAGAGAGAGAGAGCGAGAGAGAGATGGAGAGAGGCTGAGAGAGAAAGAAGGAGAGAGTGAGTGAGAGAGAGAGAGAGCGAGAGAGAGCGAACTACATGCAGGTAGACATCCAGAGAGAAGGGGTTTTCGATCGAGAAATCGAATGAGTCTCAGAATGAGCACGAGAATGAGAGACAAGGATGAAACCAGAGAGCGAGAGAGGGACAGTGAAAGATAGAAACCGGGCGAGAGACAAGAGACAGAGAGAGAGGAGAGAGAGAGAGAACTTATATGAGTTGAATAGCCCTTAACAATCCGAAAATTTCCCCCCACAAAAATCAATCGAATCCCGAGCCGTTTTCGGATCCCGTGCGTCCCGAAACGCGGACCAACACCCTCCAGTGACAGCCCCGATTTCCGGATGACGTGTATGTCCCACACGGGGCCCCCCGATTTTCACCCTCGATTTCGGAGTCATATTTTCAAAATATCAGATCAAACATCTACCGAGAAGCGAAAAAGTAAGGTTTCGATGCCTTCTGAAAATCTCACCTTTCCGGCCCTTCTCCGCTGCGTACTTCTTCGTGACACTCGCCCGGGGGTGAGGCTGTTCTTGCGCTGGAAGCCGGACAGGTGCGGCGAGTCTCGGACGGACGGAGGTGTGCCTGGACTTTGGTTATTATTTGTTTTTAGGATCCATGCTCTCTCTCACTCTCGCTCTCTCTCTCTCACTTACTCTATCTCTCTCTTTCGCTCACTCTCTCTGTCTCTCTCTCTCTCTCTCTCTCTCTCTCTCTCTCTCTCGAAACATTACTCACCTCTCCCCTCCACAACTCCAAGGACCGGTAGATGGCTCTCCCTCCTCTTCTGGATCTCCTTCTGGAAGATGTCGTCAATCGACTCCTGGGCTTCACGTTGATGGCTTGGTTTTTCAGAAACCTCCTGTTCCTCCGGCTTCTCCTCGAGGTCGAGCTCCTTCGGCGGGTTCAGCTCGAGCGGCTTCGGGATGTTCTTGCGGCCCGGGGGCGTGGGAGTGGTTTGCTGAAAATAGGATGTAAAATGGCCATTTTAACTTTGAACTCCACGGGAATCCCAAAATTCAGAAGCTATTTGAAGCTAGCCATCAAGTTCAAGGAGTTAACTCGATTCAAAGAAGTAAGAAATCGGGATTTAACTTTTTTGAAATGAGCCATCAAGTTCAAGGAGTTTAGGTATGAAAAAATTCAAAGATATGTTAAAGGTATAAATCCAAATTTGCATACCTGCGCCCCAAAGGGTGACCGCCGATTGTTCGCGGCCGGTCGCTCATCGACGTCACTGTCCGAGGAAGAAGCCTCCTCCTCGGCGTCGTCATCGTCGAACGGGTTCGTGTTGCGGCGCTCTAGAAGTTACGGATTATGAAATTTTGCCGATAATTTTCTTACCGCCTCGACTCCTCGGGTTCTTGGTGAAAAGACCGCGGGTCTTGGGGGCCTCTTCCGGTACGGCCTTCTTGATCACCGGCTTCTTCAGGGGCTCCGGCGAGGAGTTCGGGCCGCCTCGTGCTGAACTCGCTGAAAAGGGTGCACTTACAAATGCTGGGTTTTTCAAGGATATAGGAGTTGTCTCTGTTTATCTTCTTATTTTTTTCCATTAATTCAGACTTTTACACAGGTTTACGAAGTGCGCCGAGCTTCAAAAAAACGGCTGTTAAGAATGCCGGCAGACTACAAATTACACCCTTCAAAAGCAACAAAAAGGTGCAAAATAAATCAGTTGTGCAAAATAACTGACACTCGTCCTCCTTGAAGCTGCTGACGGCCGAGATGCTGGAGGTGACGCTCGAGCTTGGAGTGCGGCCACGGCTGTCTACTAATCGAACGTTGTGAGGAACGTGGAAAGTTTTGTCGTGTTTGTGAGTGGTAGATCGCTCTCTCTCTCTCTTTCTCTCTCTCTCTCACTCTCTCTCACTCTTCTGGCTTTAGCCCATCAAAAATGTGCAATTTGGCATCTAATTTCCGGTGCCACAGCAAAAAAACAATGCAAATAAGACTGTTTGAAGCAAAAAAGTTAGAAGCCACGCTAAAAAATCTACTATATTCTTTTCTCAGTTTAATAGCATTATTGTGCCAAACTACACCAATTTACGGGCTAAATACAAAATAAAACCACGGAATTTCAAAAGATCCCAAAACTAACCTTTATTCTGGCTCCTCGGCGGTGCTTTTGGGGTCGGGACCTCGGCGATTGAAGAGAGAGACGGGGCCTCTTTCTCCCGCATCTCTTTCTCAATCTGAAACTTTTGTTTTTAGGCAAACTAAAGTGCTACGGACCTCGAGGAAATAGTCCTTCTGATTGCTGCGGGTCGACGATTCGAGGTCGTCGTCGGACAGATGGGCGTGTACAATATCGTCTGAGTCCGACGAGAATTTGTGAGTCTAAAGTAAGTAATAGGATATTTTTCAATCTCTGTCTCTCTCTCTCGCTCTCTCTCGCTCTCTCTATCTCTCTCGCTCTCTCTTTCTATATCTCCCATCTATACCTTACCAATTTCTTTGCACCTACCGTGCTATTTTGCACTAGCGCAGGCGCGGGAATCGGTTCGTTGGTATGCATTCGTTTTGGCGGAACCGGCGACTCATCCTCAGCCTGAAAATGGCAGTCCTAAAGCGTTTAGTAACTTCTAGAATCTACCCTTCCCCTCGGCTAGATCTCGACAAACGCACGCTAGGCCAAACCCAAGGACAAAACTCACCCTTCGCCCTTTCAAATGCTCGAACGGGTCGCGGCCGGATAGTGTCGACTAAAAGGTGCCCATACTACCGTAGTCCATGATTAGGGGTACCTGGTTGAAGGGGGATTGGAGCTCCTCCTCGTCGCTGTCGAACGGGTTGCTGTCTTTTACGGGCTAAAAAGGAGATTTCGGCATTGAAAGAGTCATGTATTGCTTAGCTTAGGCTGGAGCTTGGCCAGACTTGAGCTTAGGCGTAGACTTAGCTTTTATAACTTTAACCATTTTTAATCCACCCTACCTCTGCCACTTTTGTCGTCGAGCTGGATGCGTAGTGCGTGGTGGTGACAACGGTTTCTAAATTTTTTCTAAATTTTTTTTTACGGTACCGTACCCTCTTTTCGTTCCAACTTCGGCTCACTGACAAAGTCATCGTCAAAGGGGTTGTGTTTCGGAACGGGCTGGAATTACGGATTATAATTTTTTAGCTTTCTGCAGCGTCAAAGAGCGGCGATAGCGTCTAACAACCCCTAAATTAAGGCCCAGAAACATCAGAAGCCTCTGCGCAAACTTGTTGAACTTGTTGATGCTGACGGCACTGACCTTCTTGCCCAGCTCCTCATCCGAGCTCTCGGCACTCGATGGCTCGCCATCCCCATCCTCATCTTCCGTCGAGAAATCCATGGTCCTCGATATTACGGCCTTCTTGACGAACGAGGGTGTGCCGGCGGACGTTTCGGCCGTGCTCGGGCTGACCGGATCCATGTCGGTGATCACGATCGTGGGCTCGTTGTGCGCACGACGGGCTTCTGAGGGGTGTAACTTTACGGAATCAGCTAAGGAAATACCTTCCAGGTCGGAGTCGATGTCGAAGCCACGGCTGCTTGCCCGGGATCTCGGGGCATCCGGCTCGAGGTCGCGCTCCGATATGTCGGAATCGGTGAGCTGAAAGGAGCATTAATGGTCAGATGCCGATGGAAAGAGTTTCCCTGTCTCTCCTTCCTCTCTCACTCTCTCACGTTCTTTCCCACTTTCCCCCCACTCTCTCTCTACTTCTCCTCTCTCTCTCTCGCTTTCTATCTCCATCTCTCTTTATCTCCCATTATCTCTCTGTCTCTTTCTCGCTCTCTTCTCTCTCACCCCTCCCTCTCTCTCTCTCTTTGGCGATATCTCGGGCATCCTGGCCCTTCAACTGATTCCGCGCCATCTGGGCCATCCGCTGCGGGGTGGGCCTGGTCCCTAAAAAATGGCTAACATCCAAAATCCTAAAAATGCTTCTAAAAAACGCCTCAAAATTTGCTGTATGCAAATTAGGGCGTTTCTGTATCTGTTTTTGCTGCAAAATCGTCACTTTACGATAATTTGGAGCTGTTGCACCATGGAAAGGTTTAAAGGGACCGTGACAGTCAAAAAAATTCCGCTGTCGCTACTTATTTAAACCGATTACGCCATGGAAAGCATAAAATTGAGACTCGCCGCAATATTCTGGTTTGACCCACCAATTAACGGCACGGAGAGGATGTTGACGAGGGAGAAGAGCTCGGCCTGGGCGATCAGCTCGGAGCCTGCTTGTTTCAAGACTAGGGTTGAAATTAGCATAAGAAAGCAACCAATTCCCACCGGCTCCCCAGCAAAATACGGACGCCGCGATCGGGTCATCCTCATCTTTGGCCCACTCGGGAGGCTCGTACTCCTTGGAGACCTTCTCGGCACTGACGGCTTCGATCTGCAATTGGGAAGAGCTAGAGGTAGAAGGAGAGGGACAGCGAGTGAGAGAGAGAGAGGGAGAGATTGAGAGAGAGAAAGATAGAAAACCTACCTCAACTCGCCCCCGTCCATCCAAATATACATGATCTAAATCGAAGAGGCTACGGCCTCTTGGCAACGGCGGTAGACGATCTGCGGCGAGCACGGTGAGCGCGAGCAGTTCATGCGCTTCGAGACCCCCATCGCGGACCTCGATTACCTAAAAATGCGTAAATTCGTACATATCTTTCGCTCTCTCTCTCCTCTCTCTCTCTCTCTCTCTCTCTCTGTCTCTCTCTTCCCCACCTCCGCGATGCTGATCTTCACATCGCCCATACCGCATTAAGCTCGGACTTTGAGCCCTGGAAATGGAAATTAGTATAATTCAAGGGTAGGTAAGGTAGTGTAGTAAGGGTAGAAAAATCATCAAAAAAATCAGAATTAATCCGAACAAATACCAAGATTAAGTGAGATATCAACTCTAAAAAGCTTTAGCTGTCTAAAATTTACAAATCCAGGTTAAAAAGTTTAAAAAATATTCAGAAACTAACTAAAAAAAAATTGGGCAAAATTCTTTTAACATCGTGAGAAATTGGAGCGCCACTCAAAATGAATTGCATGGCCATTATGCCATGAAAATATTGCATTTCCTGCAGGTGGGAGAAGGTGAAGAGACGGGGGGTTGGGAAATATAAGGCTGGTGCTAATCGATTTTGCGGGGGCCCGAAAAAACGCGGAATTCCCTTCGGCTGTCGACGCAATAGGGCCAAAAACAAATACAAACAGGGAGGGGAAATGGGGAGTCGCACAGCTGGGATTGGTGTGTTTTGGCATTAATTAGCATTTTGGTCGTTGAAAATTCAGGAAATACGCCAAATATTTGAGGCCAGAGAGAGAGAGAGAGAGAGAGAGAGAGAGAGAGAGAGAGAGAGAGAGAGAGAGAGAGAGAGAGAAGAGAGAGAGAGAGGGAGAGAGAAAGAGAGAAGAGGTAGAGAGAGGGGCAAGAACAAGTGAGTATCAGTGAGAGCGAGAAAAAGCGAACGAGTGAGTATCAGCGAGAGAGAGAGAGAGAGAGAGGAAGAGCAAGAACATGGGAGAGAGAGAGGAGAGAGAGGAGAGAGAGGGAGAGGGAGAGAACGAGCGAGAGAGAGAGGGGAAAGAGCGAGAAACAGATAGAGAAATCCAGATTTGGGTGTGGCCGGAATGTTGGAATGGAATGGGCAGAAGTTCCGATTCCCCCTTTTGTCTTCCCCTGCAGAAACTCTGTGTGGCGATAACGTGGCGATCCAGGGGAAGTGGGGGTCGATTGACTGCTTTCAGCCAGGGCAGAATTTCGATATTCTCACACATCTTTGCCCTTCCTACGGGGGTATCAAGATTCCGAACTGCTCCTACTTACGTAAGAAGGGATTAAAGGGAAGGCAAGAGTTGGATTTCTATGTGATTTTCCCTGCTCGCCCGTGATTTTCAGCGAAACGCAACGCGCGATAATGCGTCCAGGCTTGCTAGCTTTTGGTTAGCAGGAAACGCGTCAAAAATTGCACCAAGAAACACGCCAAATAGCACGAAAATTCGGTTTGAAAATAAGAAATCGTAGAACGGTAGAACACGCAGCAGGGTGTCCTATTTTTGGCGCTCATCTTGCCTGGGCAATAAATTTGCGACAATATATTAAAAAAAGACGTAGGCCGCGGCATGTCCCTCTCGCACTCTCTCTCTCTCTCTCTCTTTCCCGCGTACTCAGCCAAACACAAAAATAAATGGATTCCGGAATTTTTGAGGAGCCTTTTTGAGGCTGCGAAATTGAAAAATCAGGGTAAGGCTGGAAATTCGGAGTGGGACCAAAAAAGCTAGGCAGAAATTAATGAAAATACAGCAAAATCCATAGCCCTTTGCCTTCCCAATCCCTTTAATCGGGCCCAAAAAAGGAGACGGGCATAAATCTCTACGAAGGGCGAGGGGAGGAAGAGAGTAGAATGCTAGGAGGGTGGGGGACTGTTGTCAGAATGGGGTCACACGGTCGACGAGAGGGGGAGGAAGCGAGTCGATTGTTGAAAGTGAGGATTACTGGTGGTTTTTTCGAGTTTCAACCCCGTTTAGAAAAGTTTAAGGGTATTTGTAGGGATTTTACCACAATTTTTGCCAAGAAAAGGAATCAGCGAAAACTAGAGAGAGTGGGAGAGAGAGAGAGAGAGAGAGAGAGAGAGAGAGAGAGCGAGAGCGAGAGCGAGAGACTGAAAGCTCATTAATTTTCAAGATTGAGTTTTAAAAGCTCAAAATAGGTGTTCTAATAGTTTCTACCTTCTTTTCAAAATTTATTGACCTTTCCCAGGAACCTTATTGTATTAAAAGCCTAAAAAATCCCTTTGGAAATCACGGTGGGAAATTGGCATGAAAATTCTGGTGGTGGCGTGCCGTTTATTCCCATCGCTCGATTGGATGGGAAGGCAAATCGTATAAACAAAGCGGGAGGGAGAGGGCGAAAGAGAAAGAGAGGGAGAGAGAGCGAGAGAGAGAGAGCGAGAGAGAGAAGGCAGAATCAAGGGAAACAGGCAATAAGCCGATTATTTCTGTCATTTTCGCGTCGTGAAAATGCAGGGGAAACCTGGAAAAGCATGGAAATTAGTTTCCATAAACGTCTGTGTAAGAGCCGAATTAAATGTAAAAACAGGAAATGAAACATTTGGCCTACCATCAATTATTGAGAGTACACTACGTTACGCTACGTTACGCGTTCCTATCGACACCTCTGGACGGTCGAATATGTTTGATTTTCAAATTAATGCTAGTCCAGTTGAATGCTATTTTGCATTATTTAGCGCCGGCGGGCATTCATTTCGGCCGTTTAGCCGGCCGCCCAAATTCTTCACCGCAAAAAAACCGGTTCCCGCCAGCCGCACGAGGCGATGGATTGATGGACGGGGAAGGGGTGGATTGGATCTGTGGATGCCAGAATGGGAAATGACCAACAAATAAATAGTAGTCCAGTTGAGTTGAGCCGAACAAGCTAAGCCTAAGCGTACGTTAAAACGTAAACCTGAGCTTATACCTAAGCCTTAGACTAAGCTAAACCTACGCCTAAGCCTAGCCTAAGCTTGAGCTAAAGTCTAAGCCTAGGTCTTAGCCTATGCTTAAGCTTATGCTTCGGCCTAACCGGAAACTTTTTTTGTGGGGCCGGGAGGCGAAGTAGAAAGCGTAACTTTCTTAACTGAGCCCAAGCCTAAGCCAAAGTTTCAACCTAAACGAAGCCACTGTCTGAGCCCAAGCTTTAGCACATTAACAATATTTCTCAGATTCATCTTTACGTATGTTTGAAAAAAAGTTAAGCCTTAATTTACATCTTGTATTATTTGAAGCACGTTATTTTATGAAAATCATCTGGCTAATTTTTATAACATTTTGATGCACGATGGGCTATCTTTTAAATTCAAGGAAAAATAGGCAGGATCTTGCAAAGCCAAAATTATGAAGAAATTAAAAGGGTTTGGAGATCTGAGATCACATATCCCGGCCCCGATTTTATCAAAAAAATTCGTGGCACCGGTATGTCGATAGGCATCTCTAGTTCGAGGGATTTCAATAGGATGAATAGGCTGAAAAGCATAGAGAATTTCTTATCTAGAGGCATGGAACACCCCCACCCCATTTGCCAGCTCATCGCTTTTGTTTATTCCTTGCTGGCCCCGGGTGGGGGAGGCCGAGTCATAAATGGGGATGTTATCGAGCGTGGCCGGGGGGATTTGAGGAATCTTAAGTCGAATTGAAAGTTAAGGTAAAACTGGTGAATATTGGAACTTCAAAATATCTGGAAAATTAAAATTATAAAAATTCAGATTCGACGAGTTTGAAAAACATCTGCTTTCAAAATATCGTCTCTTCAAAGGGCGGATTCTGTAATCTAGATAGATAGCGAGAGCGAGAGCGAGGGAGCGAGGGAGCGAGAACGAGAGGGAGAGCGTGAGAGAGCGTGAGCGGGAGAGATACCTAGAAAAGAAACGATAATTTTTCTAAATTTGATCGGTAACTACTAACTCCAATCAGTACCGAAAACGGCGCACAGTTTAGGTGTTAGGCCGCCGCCGGGTGTTGGTCGGAATGCGGCGGGTGTGGGGGATATTTGCATGAGCTGTCACAGACAGGCGACCACTCTCTCCTTTCTCTCTCTCTCTCTCTCTCTCTCTCTCTCTCACTTCCCGATCCATCGATCAGATCGCCGTGCGTGTTTGGGGGAATGACTGTCCATTCGTACCGGTCATCGAGAATGCACACCATCGGAGGGTTTCGAGGCATTGAATTTTGAGTAAAAAGTTCAGAAAAATATGATTAAGGAACCAACAAGTTTATATAAGCTATTTTTATTGCGCTGATACTAATCCCTATACAAAAAAAAAATTCCAGAAATCCAAAAAACTTGGCTTTTCGACATTTTCAGCAAGGAACAGGTTAGAATGTAAAGTTTTGTCTGTTTTTCAGGCTTTAAAATAATATTATGGCTTGAATCACCGCCTTGCAAGCCTCGAAAAATACAGAAAAGACGGCAGAATGCAGGAAAACATTCGAATTCCAAAAAAAAACATGCAAAACAAGGTGAAATCCGCCGAAAAAGCTTCAGAACTCGAGTTTCTGAGGAGCTTGCTTGCTGGAATTTCGTATATAAGCACATATTACAAAAATCTAGGTGACACAAATTCCTGGCTCAAAATACTGTAAACTCGAATATTTGGCACCAAAATAGCGTTTATTCGACGGTTTTAACTAGTTTTTTATATTTCGAGCTCATGACCGGGAGGCTGAAGCAATAAAATATTGGTAGAACCCTAAAATTCAGCTGTATTTCCAGCAATGACCATTAATGTATGCAAAAATGGCCCGAGTGCACGCCGAGAGTAAGCCGAAAATAGGCATGGGGCAGGCAGGTGTGGGGGATAGAAGGGCTGGCTGCTACCTGTCTCTCTCTCTCTCCCTCTCTCTCTTTCTCTCTCTATCTCTCTCTCTCTCTCGCTCTCTATCGCTGTAGGTGTTGCCCTTTTTAGAGGGCGAATGGATCAATCGATGGCCTGGCTGCGGGGAGGAATGGTCAGCCGGCCAAGATTATAAGGGTCAACTAGCCGAGACCCTTTGAGGACTTGTGGGAGGGGCTCTCGACACCGGGCTGCCAATAGGGGTTAGAGCCTCGCACTTTGTCTAACGCTCTCTCTCTATGTCTCTCTCTTTCTCTCTCTCGCTCTCTCTATGTCTCTCTCGCTTGCACTCTCCAACCATCTCTCGTTTTAAAGGGGCAATGACACGTTTAAAGGAACAGCCCGCATGTATGAAGAGAGAGGGATAGAGAGAGAGCGAGAGAGAGATGGTGACAGATAGAGAGACATCATAAGAAAACAGAGAAGCACAAAGAGATGGAGAAAGAAATATCGAAATAGATAGAGAGAGAGAGAGAGAGAGAGAGAGAGAGCGGGAGAGAGAGAGCTCTAGAAAGCTCCAGAAAGAACGATTTGACAAGTTTTTGAAAATGTCACCATGCCTTTAACCGCAGTAAGCCATTCCCCAGCTGAAGGCCACCCAGATTTCCGATACCCATTCGTTCCAACCCCCCCCGTATCCACCGTTACGGGCCAATGGATAACAGGGCGAATGACCATTCAATTGATGGCGGTATGTCCGTGGGTGGGTGATGGGGGCAATTATCGACGCCCCCAAGGTAACCCCACGATTTGCAAAGCAGAATGCTGCGAGAATTTGGAATTTCGCACGGAAGTTGAGCTGGCCACTGAAATGTTCCGTTCGAAAGCAATGCGAGCCCAGAAAGGTCAATCGTCCCTGAACTCCTTGAACATGGTGAAGCCTGAACCTCCATTAGCTGGCCCAAACAGGGTCATGAAGAAAAGAGGGGTATTCAGGTGAATGGCTGGGTTTGACGGGGTACAGTCAGGAGGGGCGCAGCGGGGGCTCGAAAAAGTTGTCGGCACTCTTAGGATGGGAAGGCGAAAGGTTGAGGCGGAAGGTTACTGGATACGCGCAACGCTACGCAACGTTACTTTCGGATGTAAAAGGATGCGAGGAGAACCTGATTAATATCGTTAGGAAGAGAGAGAGAGAGAGAGAGAGAGAGAGAGTGAGAGAGAGTGAGAGAGGCGAGATCGAGATGCTACATCATTCTAAGAAACCCAAGCCCTGGCGTTGAGCCAAAAAACACATTGGCCCCAGGCTTCATCGCAGCGCTACAGTCCCCCTTTAGGATCGATGAGGGGCCCCCCGATGAAGACAAAAGTCGCACACGTCCCCCTCCACAGACCATCTCCACTGTGTATAGGTGTTTGTTGTGGAAGGGGAGGGCCAGAGAAGCAGAGAAGGCGAGAGAGACAGAGTGCGAGAGAAAAAGCTGGCTAGAGAGAGCAAGGGACTCACCCCCCAGGGGCCCTCGTGGCGATGACATTTCGGACAAACATTCATTCCCCCACCTCGGAGGGGGGGCCTTCCACCCTTCGACCAACCACTTTCGCTCCTATCACGATTTGGACCAGGTGGGGGAGAGGTGTGTTTTCGAAGGAATTTTAAAGGGAAGTCGGAAACAGGCATGGTTTTAAAAGGATTAGGAATGGAGGTAATCGCCTCCTTGGGTTGGCTGGTTCTCGACAGTGACCCAGAGTCTTCATTTCACATTAATTGACAAATTGTATGACATGTATTTCGGAAAGCCGAAATCGCTATCTCTCTCTCGCGCTCTCTCACTCGCTCTCTCTGCCTCTCTCTGACCATTTCTCTCTTTCCCTCCCGCCCGCAATCCGATTACTCCGAAAACATGCGTGTGTAAATAGACGCCCAGTCGCCCCACCGCATCGCCCGGAAATCGAAAACCAAAAAATACAATTTATTTCGCAACCATCACCCCAAAATCGCATGTAAGTGATGGGTGGCCGAGGAGAAAATCTTGGTATTCCTTTGCTTGTGCTGGGGCGTAGAGATGACCAACTTCAGCGAAGCGTTCGAGATGAAGCCCATGTACTGGGCATCCAGTTGGTAGTCGCCGGAAGCCAATAGGGACACCGCCTGAAAAGTGGTTGTGCATTAATAGAAGCAACACATCAAGCAGAATCGATAGTTTTTCTTGTACATACAAAACTCGCGATATTACCTTGTACTTGGCGATGATGTGGGCCACCCTGGAGGGGTCGGGGTAGTCGATGGTACCTTCGAACTAAAACGTGTACTTCAATCAGCACTACGGTATCCCCGGCTTACGATAATAGGTGGTAGGCCTTTGTATAGAACGGCGAAGAAGGCGGCCAATCCAAAGTTCGAGCACAGATCGCCAAGGCAGAGGTGACCAGCGTGCTGCGCAATTTAGATTTGGATTGCTTTGCGTGTTAATTCCCCTGGTTTCTAGAGCGACGCGACGCGCCGTTAAGAAACGTACCTGGAGCTCGGAGATTCCCGGTGCGGGCTTTAGATGGCTGCCCAACTCCAAAACGTCCTGTAGAAGCTGGCTGACGGTCAGCGGGACAAGCTTTGGGTGGTCGGCCCTAAAAGTAAGATGGAGAGAGGGAGAGAGCGAGAGAGAGAGAGAGAGAGAGAGAACGAATTAAAAACTGCTAACCACTTGACAAACTCGCAAACGACTTGATCAGCTGCACAAGGCTCGGGGCTGAATTCATCGCTCTGCTTCACAAACTCATCGCTCCAATCGTAATCGCGGCCAGCTTTCATTGACGCCTGAAATACGATGGAAACGTGTGTTAGGAAACATCCAAACTCCCGAAGAATCTACGCTAGATTGTCATATATAGCTACGGTTCCTCAGAAAACACTGCTAGTCACTAGTTGTGAAACTTATTTTGGCAAGCATCTGGACATCACGAACTCAGCACCGAAATTCGATGCTAAACTCAAGCAAAACCCCTCAATATGTTCTTCTATTCCGGTAACGTACCTCAATTTTATAATAAGGCCGCCTGGCCGGGATGTGCTTTTCCGGAGGGGGCATCCCTGGGTTCGGGCCGACGTGGCGAAGCACAACGACGTCGATCGGAACCTAGAAATCTAGAAAACTAAAACCTAGAAACCCACAATTTTCTGCCCCAATGTCTCGTCAATCGTCGTCTTCAGCTCGAAAAGTTGGTCGCCTTGCCAAAAGGCGTCCACGCAGATGAGGAGCTTCGGTTCGACCAGCTCAAGGATTTTAGCGAGCTGCCGTGGCGACTCGGTGCCTTTCTAAAAAGTGCCCTAAATACCCGACTTCGTTTTTCTAGATTTCTTTGTGTTTTTCAGAAAGTCCCTCGGCCAGAAAACTCACAATAAGCGTGCAGACGGCCCCCACCGAGACGGCGGCCATGACGATTAGCGGACCCTGGACCATGTTTGGCATGGCAACGACCAGCCGATCTCCCTAGAGAATCTAAGGTAGCAATCAAAGGCGCAAAGATATTTCCTTGAAAAGCTTACCTTGCCTATCCCTCGACTCCTCAACATGTTGCCAATCTTTCGGAAAAGCAGCGCCGCTGTGCTCCATTCCACCTCGGCGCAGTCGTGCACATTCTCGTCCCAGTAGTTGCCCTCCCTTCACAAGAAGCTTTTTAAAACGGGCACTTGACAGAAAAGTTCAGCTTAAAAGCCAGTGAGCCTTTTGAACGTATTTTTTACGACGCCGCAACTGACCAGTAGATGGCCGTCTCGAACTCGGCCCTATCCGACACGTGCTTCCCCAACAATTTCTCGAATAGCTGAATTCGGCCCTAAACGACGTTGAAAAGAGGAAAAAGTAACACGGCCATACCCCGGCCGGCTGCCCGGAATTCTGGGCGAACGGTTCGTCCCAAACGAAATTTTCCGCGATACGCGCAATACGATGGTCGGCCATTTGTGATTGGCGACGCTGGCCCCACGGGCACTTCGATCCATCCTCGGCAAATTAGCCTCAATTCCGTAGCGCCCCCCTTGGGGCCAAATCGTCAGGCACGACCCCACATGGCACCCCAGGCCGTTCAAAAATCAAGCATGTATTTTGTATTCAGTATTCTGTAAAAACACATTTATCAGCGGTAAAAGGGTCGATTGTACACAGCAAGTAACCTCCCAGCTGTGTAGGGGCTCAAGGAAAAGGATAAAACATTCAACTAGAATAAAAATCGGGGGACATTTGAGACACCGGAGGGCAACTAGTGCACAAGGGAAAGGCAACGGTATGGTGATTAGCGTTTAGGGGGTGTGGGGAACAAAAGACAACAAACACACACAATGCGGGGGACAACCCGTAAAGCTTACAGCCGTGTCAAAGCCAGAAATGTACATTTGGCGGTTGATAGTTGGGTAGTGTAAGTGGGACAACAGCAAGTCGTTTTCAGTTGAGGTGGAAGCCCTTCTCGTTGATGGCCGTCAGTAGACGTTCACTAAAAAAAGAAACGGTTATGGTTTAGGGAAGGGACTAACCGAAGAATTTCAGCAGTGGAATAATCCGGCAACTTCAGGTAGTGCACGCAAGTGTTGACCGACGGATAGCTGCCGTCACCGCTCTCGACCTTCCGAACCACGGTCAGCCGCGGGTGCAGGTTGGCCAAGCCACCTAAAAATCGAAATCAAAATCGAATCACCCGTTATTACAAAAGTGATCCGGTCAATTGTAAAAATTTCCTTACCAGGTGGCAGACTGCTGCATCCCGTAGCGAATTGCAAGAAGTTCTTCCTTTCGGCAGGCGTCAGGCCGTCCATGACATCGACGAATTTCAGGAAACCGGGCGAGTCGCGGGTGTAGCCGAGCTTGGGCTCGGTGTAGTTGAGGATATCGTCGCGGTTCCACACCGGACTTTGTTCACCAGAGATGAGGCACTAAAGAACATTACGGAACTTCACCAGGGCCAAACCTGGACTTCCTCTGGCGTGAATGAGCGCAACGAGCGAAGCGGGAAGACGCGGTCGAATCCTTCACGGAAAGCACGTACCTGATAAGGTTGGTAATAGAAAATTACACCCAAGCTACCTGCTCGACGATGCCAGAGTTGAGATAGTAGTCGGAGCACTTCTCTACGTAGAGCTCGACGTTCTCCATCGTCACGTCCATGTCCGCTCCACCTTCGATCAGTTCCATCTCCTTGTATTGGAACACAGCCGATGGTGGGTTCACAGTGAAGTTGAGTCCAAGATCGTCGATCTGGAAAAACATTAGTTTGATATGCCAAAACTAAAAAACCTTGCAACGGGCGCCGCCAATATTCAACATCAGCTCGTCGTAGCGTCGGCGCTTGGCAATTGTGTCGATGGTATCGTCAGACTCGAGGGCCCGCTTGCGCGCAGCCAAAGACGACAGCTCTTTCAGGAAACGGCCTGAACAAAAAGTGAAAGCAGAAGTTAGGATTTACCTTTAATTGGGTGGACAAGCTCAAAGTCGTCGAGCGTCAAGACGCCGTCCAAATCGGCGATTGTGGCACGGGTGCTGACCTTCGGGTGGATGACCAATTTCAGGAACGATGGGGAGAGCGGGATGTCGACGAGACGTCCATCTTGCAAAACCTTGGCCATGAAGATGCCGAGAACACGGAAGAGTTCATTTGCACGACGGCGCTGTTCGGTGTTTGGTGGCAGAGGAGCGGGGAAAAGGCCGCCAGCGCGACGGACGTAGAAGCCGGGCGGCTTCTTGCCCTCGCCGAGGTCGAGCTCTTTTTCCTAGACAAACCATTTTAATAATTTTCTATTGCATACCTCAAGCTTCAGCTGCGTCTCATCCAGGTCATCGCACCACCAGATCGCCAGAGCCTTGCGCTGCATTTCGGCCGAAATCAGGGCGTAGAATTCGAGGGTAGGGCCAAGTCCTGTGCCTTCTTCTCCATTGTACTCAATCTCCAGTACGGCCTTGTTGCTGCAGTGGAAACGGAACAAGCGAATAGCTTGTTCAAGCAGCTCGTCTTCAGCGCGGGTGACCTAAACATCTGTTTGGGTCGAGACTGGAAAACATACCTTGATGCGCTCGTGCTTCAGGCGGCCAACACGATATTCGTAAGCATCTTCGCGACGCACGGCAGATGAAGGGTTGGGCGTTCCGGCTCCTGTGCCACGCGAGCGCTCAAGGGCCGCGTCGCGACGAGATTGGATCCAGACGATCGAACGAGCAACGCCGAAGGCTGTGGCGCCCATGTACATATTCCTATAAAGAAAGTTAATTGGTAAAATTATCAGTCTCACCTGGTATCCATCGTGAACAGACACGGATGCGAATAAACGAGTCGCTCGCACCAATCCGGCATCGAACGAGCGGCCACCACCAGCGGATCCGAGAGTTCTTGCAGCAACTTCTGCGACAGCTTGTCGGAGATGAAGACGTTGGAAGGCAGTTCCGATTCGGGCAGAGTGGCGCCAACTTTGGCCAAAAGATTGAGGGCGTCCAGAGTTTGGTTCACGATGTCGGGAACTTTGCTATCTTCCGCGGGCAGCGCCAACGCATCGATGTTTGTGGCGGCCGATGCATCCTCGTAGATCAATGTGTAGACCGGATCGAAGATTCTGCGATTCCGATCGCCCTTCTACAAAAAAAAACAAGTTGAAAGTTGCGAGGTGATAGATCGCTTACCTGTTGCCATTCAACATTGTTCGTGAGCTTTTGGATACATTTGAATAGGGAATGATCGTCATTGTCCATCTCGAAGGTGATGTTCTCGATTCCGGGCATGTTGGGTCCTCGAAGGAACAGGCGAATTTTGGCTTCCGAAGTCTAAGACAGTTTGAAAGAAAGCCTGTAACAACGTACATTCTTTGGCTGGGCATTCGAGGCGGCGGTGGGCTCCGAAATTGTCGCAGGCAGCTCGACTTCTTGCGTCTGGTTGATGTTGGTACGGCCGGGGCGGGGGTCGAAAGCGGGGATCAGAGCCTAAAAATATTCGTTAGGTATAGACAGTTCAAAAACCTGGAACTGGCACTTCAGCACAAATTCGTCATCCCATTGGCGAAGGTTAGCCGAGCGAGTCCGAGCGCCCTGGTCGAACAGGCGGTGCGGGTCGGCCATAAGAAGCTGCGACATGTTGCGCAAGCTGACTCGACCGTCGCCGCTGAGGCGCCCCAGCACCTGGGCCAACGAATCGGGCAGGATGTTGTAGGGCAGCTCATCGTCCATAAGGTCTTCCTCGTTCGCTTCGTCATCGAAAATATCTTCCTCCATATCCTCGACATCCATCGCCGAGGTCGGGTCCATCATCTAAAATACAATACTATAAAATCGAAAATCGATGTTGAACCTGTTGCATCATGGACTTGATCACATCGGCGTATCCCTTGATCGACTTTGACACCGAGGTGCCAACTTTTCGGGTGCCGGCCGGCTTGACATGGATCGCTTGTGTGCTGGGCGGGCCCAGGCCGCTGATGAGCTGCTCGATGGAATCTTCTAAAACACGGAAATAAACGGGCACTAGACTCGATCGACGGGTTCTATCGTGCGATACGACCAAACGCAAGATGGTGCCACAGAACGAAAAAACTTCACAACGCGGCACGACACTTGGCGTCGCATGCACGACACTAACCCATTCCGATCACATCGCGAAGTCTCTCAATAATCCCGCGCTCTTGGCTGATAGTCGCATTCGTATTGGCCGTGGACGAGCCTGCGGGCACGGCGAGAGCCGCCTGGCCCACTTTCCCCTCTCCCTCCAATTCTGCCAGCAATTGGGAAAAGCTGACGTCCTCATCCCTCTTCTCACCTCTAAAAGCACGGTTTTCATTGGAAAAAGAAAAGCGGTCTGACCTATCATCGTTGTCGGGCTCAGTGTCCTCCTCCTCGTCTTCGTCTTCCATGTCATCGTCTTCAGGTTCTTCCTCGTCGTTCTCTTCATACTCCTCGCCGTCACCTTCCGTATCTTGGTCCTCCTGAGTGACATCCGAAGCAGCCTCCGTCGATTGAGCTCGCTCACGAGCCGACGCCAACTCCGGGGTGGATAACGACAACGCCTCGACACCCTAAAACTAGATAAGAATTCAACGTCAGCGGAACCTCCGGTACAGCAGCTGAAGCCGTAGCAGCATCGGATGAACCGGTCGCCGGCTGGTTGGTGTTCAATGTCGGCTGGGAAGAACTGGGGCCATGCTGATCTTCGGGTGTTTCGCGTCCTTCGGCCGTTTCGTTGCGCTCGACAATAGTGCGATCAATCAAGATACGCGACCTAAAAGTTATATATTGTCGAGGACGCGAACGATAACTAAAGAAATTGATAAAAAGCACTTACTTTTCGAGCAGATTCTCGAGGCTGGGTGTTTGATGCTGGAGGCTTTCTGCCGAAGCGGCTTGTCCAGTGGCAGCAACAGTAACTGCGGAGCTTCCAGCGCCACGTTGACGTTCATCATTCAGGTTCGTCGTCGACATAGACTTTTGACCTAAACAAAAAAGGTTTTGTAATTCATTGCAAGCATACCAATAGCTGAAGTTGGAGGCGTGACGGTTGGACGAGCGACTTGGTGCGGGTGAACGGGTCGTTTGCTGACGCGAGCCGATTTGCCTCTGGAGGCGAAGCCGAAAAGGGCGCCGAACGGGGAGGGAGCAGCCGGTAGCGTGGAAGCGCTGGGCAGCTCCGCGCGTCTCGACGGAATCATGGCCTAAACCAAGAATGAACGTAAATTAAGACCGCTGACCAAGAATGGCGATGTGTCAATGGCAGTCTTGGCAACCCGGGTGATGTCGAAAAGGCCATCGTAGCCGTAACGGTAGCTGTTCTTATAGCCGGTAGCATCCCAAAGCACATCAACCCATCCTGGAAACACTACGATTATTAAAACGATTTCAGTGATAGAAACAGAACCAGTTTTATTGGATGAAACGAACCATTTTCATTTTGAGAGATCACGTGGCCTTCACCACCGTTGTCCTGCTCGTCCCACATCCAGTCAGGCCCACGTTTTACCAACATGCCACGCAGATCGGCGGCTTGCTGGCGCCAAAGCCGATGTAGCTGTCGTTTGCTTTCCCTGAAAAAAACATAAACGCAAAATAGAAGACAAACCCTTTCTTCAGCGACTTCAGCACTTGTTCGTGCGTCATCCCTGCCTTGTAGCGGTTGTTGTCGGGTCCTTGAGGCAACGAGCGTGAAGTGGTGTAGCTTGAGCTTGTCGACGGCCCGGGCTCGTCTTGACCTCCCTTTGTTCTCTTCGTCATGATGGCCTCGCGTAGGGACATCGCCTTGGGGATCTTGGAGCTCGCCGGCGTCATCTTTTCCTAAGTCCAGGTAAAAAGAAATCAGATGAACGAACCTTTTCTTCGGTTTTGAAGTTTTCAACCACAACGTCGACGATCTTCCCGTACAGCTCGAAACCGGATAGGGAGAGGTAGCAGGTTTGTCCCGAGGCGTTCTTGCCATTCTGAGCAATGCGGAAGTAACGGTAGGGCCCTAAAGTTTGGCGTAATATATGGAATTGATAAACCTTTGTTCGGCTCAACTGGCCAGGTGGCAGTGGACCCTGGGTCATTCAGCGAGTTGTCATCGGAGTGGGCGACCAGCACTTCCCAGACCTGGTTGTCACGAGAGCCCTACAAAGCTACCGTTAAAAACCCATGAGAAAGCTTACTTGGAATAGCCAGTTGCGGAGGGCGCTGCGTCCGTAGCCGCGAGCATGACGAAGTGTGTAGCTTGCCGGGACGATTGAGCACCCGGTGTCGATCGTGAAGTTGCTATTCTTGTCGTCGCTGCTGTGGCAGTTGATCGGGTTCACATCACGGCTGAGCACGTCTTCGGGGCGTCCAAAGGGTTGCTTCGGGGTATCGGAGCAGGTAACCTAGGATAATGTACACCAAAATATGGAAAACAAACCTTGACGACGCCGATCGAGGCCGGGTTGATCCATTCAGCAAGTTTTCCATTTGTACCGAGCCAGAACATGATGCCTTGGTCGTCAAAGTCGCTGGAGTACGTGCACGTAATTTCCTTCTGTTCCTTGATCTGCTTGACGAAATTGTAGCTGTCGCGTTCGCGGTCATACCTAAAAACAAAACTTTTGATTGCTAAACGGAAGCCTTACCATTGCTTGGCCACCATTCGTAGCAAGAAATTCTTCAGCTGCCCAACTGACGTCAGCGGCTCACTTTTGAAAGAGCGATTCGTGCTGAAAAAATCCATATAGGCAAAGCATCGCAAAATACCGGTTCAACAGGTGCTTCTGCGCTTCTGTGTCAGCACCGGCCAATTCGAGCTTGAGACGGAAACGCTTGCTGAGCATTTGAAGGCCAAAGGCAGAGCCGCCCGGGAGATCGTAGAGGTATTGTGGGAACTTCTCGGCCGATTCGAGGATGAGGACCATTTTGCGGACCAAGGTCGCCAGCGACGAGCCATTCCCGAAGGTTTCACGGAAGATGAAGGCCGGATAGCTAGTAGGCTTCGCCTCGGCAACGCTGAGCAGTCCAACGAGGGTAGGGACAAGGCCGGAAATTGACAGCTCGAAGGTGGACAGCCGGCGGTCGTCCAGTACACAGTCCTTGATGCAGTTCATCGCTTGCGTGACACTGTTGAGCTTGCTGATGTCTTTCTTGTTCGCCTTGGTGTTTTTGACGAATTCCTAGAAAGAAAATATGCGTGTTAGCGTTGAGCAAACCTGAATGCAAGATGTAGCCTCCTTCAAGTGGACGAGGGCATCCCTGGGCTTCGCTTGCGCATCTTTCAGGTGTTTGTCCCAGACCTCCCAAGCCAGCTCTTGGACACGTTTGCGCTGCATTTCGGCACGGAACTTGAGGCGACGAGGGCCAACTCCATGGAGAGACCAGCCTAAACGCGATTATTGCTACAAAATAATGCTATACCTGTGCTGAAGTCGTGCGAAAGCACACATTCTGGACTGATGGTCACTTTTTCGAGACCTTCGAACGTGAAACTAAAGAATTGTTATATGACGTGGGAAAAGCGCTCACCCTCCGAGGTCGTCTTTGATCACAACACCGCCAAGGTCCACTTCCGCGTTTGTCGATCGCACCGTCAATTCGGCATTTCGGAAACAGCCGATCTCCCATCCGCTCACTGTGGCCTTCCGGAAGAAGTTGGGGATTTGCAAGAGCGATGTAGGCACGCCGTCTCCACATTCGGCAGTAGCACGTCGCCATCTAGAAAGCTTTACAAACATAAAATGGTTAAATACCTCGTGACAAAATTCTTCCTGGCCTCCAGTTCGTTGTTCGCTACTTGGCTCGTTCCGTTGCTGAACATCACCGAGAAGTGACCGTCGGCAAAGTAGCGGATCCAACCGTTGGAATTCAACCTGAACAGGATAAACGAATCTAGAAGGCTATCTTACGGGAACTCGATCGCCAGCATGTCGGCCCAGATGTAAAGGCTGTCGTTGTCGCGTACCAACCGCCATTCCTTCCAGCGGTAGAGGACGCCAATCTAAAAGCTTTTTGTGACCAAAACAGCTAAAAATACCTCCACTTCCTTCGAAGTCTCACGATCCCGAACGATCGGCTCCGTGGCGAGGGTGGCCACTTCCACAGTAGGCGGTGGGGTTTGGGTTGATGTGAGGTCATCCTAAAAAAGTTTCTAGGGAAAAAAATGCAAAATTACCCCAACAGGCACATTCAGCATTTGAGCGCGCTCACGGTCGACGGCGCTGGGCGTGGCTCGATCGCCATCAGACTCGGCAGGCACAGAGGGAGTAGAAGACGCCGATCTAAGCAATGGTAGAGAAACTTTATGTAAAATGTACCTGTTCATCGTGTTGTTGAGCACATTGATCTCTTCGTTCGATTCCCGTTCACCAGAGACAATGTTCGCGCAAGCAGACGCCGATGGCACTGACGGTTCCTTTGCCATCGATTCCACTTTCTCGAAGACGCCGAGTCTCACCAGTTCTTCGACCCAGAAAGAGCTTTCCTTCTGCAGCAGCGAAGACATTATCATCAGCACCTGCTCTTGCGATTCGACATCATCATCCTGCTCCAAGACACTGACCAGCACGCCAACGACGGCTTCAGAAAACGCTCGGGCTTGGTCGGCTTCTGCCTCGTCCGCGGCCTTGGAGAAAATGCAGTGCAGGTGGTCGCTGGCCATATGCTGGATGCATTTGCGCAGAAGCGAAAGGGAAGATCTTCGGATTCCGTTGTTCAGCGATTTCTGGAAGATTTCACAGAAAATCGGCACAAGCTTTTTCAGCAACCGGGCCGCGAGCAGGGTGTCGGGCGTCTCCACGGCTTGGCGTGAGGTACTTGCATCTGTGGCAGCTTTTTCGGCTTTTGGAATAGGCGCGTGCATATAAACCGACGGGCTCTCGAGGATAGTAGCAACCTGGCCATGGTCTTCATCGTTGCGCTCACGAGCTTTGTCTAGTGCGGTTTTGCCGTCCTCATCCCGGAGATCCGGGTTTGCGCCACGCTGCAGCAGCACCTTCACGACGTCAGGCCTCCCGAAGCAAGCAGCGTAATGGAGCGAGCTGCTCTTGCTTCCCTTGTTCACGTCGGCGCCGCGGTCGCATAGGAAATTGACCATCTCGATCGAGCCAAAAGCGGCAGCCCAGTTCAATAACGACTGGCCAACATCATCCGTATAGTTGGCGTCGACAGTTCCGCTTTCAATGGCCTCGACGAGGGCGTGCGTGTCCTTTTGCCGGATTGCGTCAATGAGGTGGCGAGCACGGTCACCGGCACCCGTTCCTCCGACAGCACCGGATTCCGCGACCGGACAGTTTTTCGGCAAGGAATTCCGGCCCTCACATAGCAGGACCACCAGAAGATCGGCGACGCGAAGGCCGTCTGTAACCGTGCGCTCGTCCTTTCCAGTAAGTACGGCGAATAAGGCGTCCGTCAGGAGGTTATTGTTGAATACTTGATGTGTAATCTCCGGACTCCCACGGCACAGGTTGCTGATCAGCGACAGGACTATGCTGGTGAAGACGGTCGTTGCACTTTCGGACGCGCACAGTGTTTTGAGCAGATAGTCGACCAAGTTGCTGTGTTTGGCCAAATCGATCGGGTCCATGCTTTTCCTGATGAATCGATCGGCCAGGGCGGCGAAGCAACGGAGCGCGCTCTCCGAAACCTTGGCGTCTTCGTGATCAAGTAGCGCTCCGAGGCTCTCTGCGCACTGGGGCAGTGCAGTTTCGTTGGGCTCCATCTTGCCACAGAGACGGGTGACGACTGACATCGCAGAGTGCATCGTGTCCTTGTGAATCTGAGCGCCATGTTGACGCACGAGGTTGAGCATCGCATGAATTCCGCCGGCGTCGTAGACAGCCAAGTTTTCGCGTTGGCACACGTGTTCGAGTAGTTTCACGCACTGTTCGGCCAGATCCTTGCTGCTGCGATCACTCATCTCTGCGGCGGCCAGTCGATTACAGATGGCTTTGACAGCGCCTTCGACCTAAGAAAAGGATTAGTTTTTCAGCCCGATCATACCTGTGTGATACGCCGTGTACACTCATTCGACACATCAAGGTAGTAAGTGATGGCGCGAGCTGTGACCTAAAATCAAAACTAAATTAATTCCAAGAATTCATACCTCCAAGACTGTATCGGGCGCAGTATCGTCGAGAAAAATCTTGCACAATGCCGGTAGAAAGGTGCGAGGTGGACAGCTTTCGAAGCACCGATCTATGTTGTCTGACATCAGCAGCAGCATGCAGAGCTGCTCGAGGGCCATCAACTAAAAGAAAGGTTTAATTAAACGGTTAGAAAGTACCTGTAGATCTCGATCATCTCCATTACCCGTTTGAAGCCATTCTAGCAGAGTTTCCGGGTCGATTCCGTCCATGATGGTACGGAAAGAATCGGCTTAAAAACTGAAAAAGCTTAATTATGGCAAGTCTTTAGGCTAAAAACGAGAGAAAATGGAAGGGTCCGGAAAATCGATAATGTTTCCCTTCCCCCGAACCCCATGATGATGACGATATTTAGGTTGATGCCTAGAGGTAAAGCACCTAACCCGCGGCGAGGTTTTCGCCTGAGAAGACGAGGAACTTGCGGGCAGCCGGGTGAAGACGGAGAAGAGCTCAACGAGAAAATCAGCGGAGAGAGGCGAGGCTGCAGGTGCAGAGCCGAGTGGCGCCCGTCGATCGACTCAAGCCAGAGAGGCAGAGGGTCCGTGAGGGGCGAGGACAGAGAACCCTCACTACCATCCATTGCTACTGAAAATAAGGTTGTGATCGTTTCGACAAGACAAAGTATGCAATCAAGTTGCAAAGAAGCTTATAGCCAAGCCTGGGTTCTAACATGAAAGCATCTAAGCAAGCAACCATAAGCTATATGGGCGTGGTGGGCTTTTCGTATGCAGCGATGTAAATTGCAAAAAGTCGTCTGGAAAGCGTTTTTTTCTCAATTTACATCGCTGCATACCGGAAAAGAGCCCCACCCGCGGCGCTCCCAAAAGGCTCCTCGAGAGGCGTTTTGGCGGCGCCCCCAGGCACCCATATATACCATAAGCGCAAACCACAAAAATGCGATTCTATGCTCTCAGTAGCCACGCTTTGTCATATTTTATTCACAGGATGGACCAACGCATTCAAAATAACATTCACAATGACAACATTCAAAATACGTCTGGCTGCATGGCAATAATACTCAATATAAAAATAATCCGTAGGGTCGAAATACTCGAAAGAAAATGTCTCTGCGTCTCTGGGAACACACAACCCTTCCTCCACTTATTTTGTCGGGATTTTTGCAACGAAAAGCCGAAAAATATACAAAGAATTTAATACCCTCAAATAGACTCACGGACCGACGCAAACTGAGGCGGGAGGGGGGAGGGGGAGCGTTTTCTTTACCAAAGTTCAGACTAGAAAATCGGCCCCAAATCTCTTAGCCTTCATCCTCCCGTCTCGCCCCTCCGCTTCTACAAAAAAAAGACAATACAACAATCAGGACTACTCCGAGAACGAAAACACCGGAATGGAACAATATTTGAAACAGTATTGGATCTGCGATGAGATCAGGAAATGACTTTCGTATCCAGATCTTCGCAGCCTGTAGCCCTTGAGTGGAAGTGACCGCCACGGTCGCGCCTCTCCAAAAGTCAGGGATCGCCGCAGAGCATCTGCAAAAATTAAAAATAGAAATGTTAAAAAAGCAGTTTCAAAAATTTTATTGAAAACACCACGTTTTTAAGTTATATATGTTTTGCTTTAACTTCTCTATAGTGGCATATTGTCATTTATTGATGCTCCATCAACCGGCCCTAATAGTATAGCGAAAACATCGACAGTTTAGAACAACTCGGCAGGGTTAGCAACGTTTGAACGTGCCCTTTGAACAGAATTCGGTACCAGCATTAAAACTCATCAAAAAAACTCACTGAAAACAAGCGAATACCATCAGTAAAATCTTGATTGGCCTCGGAACTGTCCTGACGAAGCTATTCGCCACGGAGAGGACGGCTTTTACAGCGCCTTCGACCTAAGAAAAAGGATTAGTTTTTCAACCCGATCATACCTGTGTGATACGCCGTGTACACTCATTCGACACATCGAGGTAGTAAGTGATGGCGCGAGCTGTGACCTAAAATCAAAACTAAATTAATTCCAAGAATTCATACCTCCAAGACTGTATCGGGCGCAGTATCGTCGAGAAAAATCTTGCACAATGCCGGTAGAAAGGTGCGAGGTGGACAGCTTTCGAAGCACCGATCTATGTTGTCTGACATCAGCAGCAGCATGCAGAGCTGCTCGAGGGCCATCAACTAAAAGAAAGGTTTAATTAAACGGTTAGAAAGTACCTGTAGATCTCGATCATCTCCATTACCCGTTTGAAGCCATTCTAGCAGAGTTTCCGGGTCGATTCCGTCCATGATGGTACGGAAAGAATCGGCTTAAAAACTGAAAAAGCTTAATTATGGAAAAAATGATGGTGCTAAAAACCTATGATTCCGTAGGATAACTCACGCTATCTTGCACGGCAAAGATAAATCAGCGGAATTCCGTACACATTTCAATTGGTTATTGCTGAACTTTTTATCGGCTTGGACAACATACGCATGTCGCATGCCAAACAGTGCAAACACAGAATCAAAATGACAATACAAATGTTACAGAGGAATCAACAATCACGAAGCAATGCGCTCAACCCAAGTGGTAATGTCTCGCAGCGCTTCTTGTGCGATGTAGAGCTCGTTGTGGAAGTTGAGCATCGCGTGGAAGCCGTTGTCGTAGTGTTTCCATTCCACCACCGTGCCCGCCTCGTACATCCGCTTCGCATACAAGACACCTAGGGATATTTTTACAGTAAAAAGATGTTTAATTACCTTCATCACGGAGGATGTCGTATTGGCAAGTCATCACGAAAGACGGAGGGAGCCCGGTGAGATCGTGCTGGATCAAGGGAGAGAAGGACGGGTCAAGAAGGCGTTCTTCCATCAACATCTGGAAAAAGAAATACTAGACGATAAGAGACAACACACCTGGGCTTCCTCGTTCTCCACGACAGCGGCCACCGTTGGTAAACCCTTGTACCGCAGGCGGGTTGGAAGATTGTGCAGGTCCGTGTAAGCGCCAGTCAGGTTTCGTACGCGTGCGGATACATGTCCGTTGGAAACAGCGGCTTCAGCAAGCGCCGGGCGATGGTTAACGTCGATTCCAGCGTACCACATGTAGTAATAGGCGAGTGACACCGGGTCTAAAGCAAGAGGATCAGCACTCTGACGAGCAACGTACCAACAAGCGCATAGCCAACCATGTCGCGGTGAAAATGCCGGAAGGAGTCGGATTGCAGGTTGTGGAACTGCAGCAGGGGGTAGAGAAGAACCTAATACACAAGTGATAACAAGTTAGTAGAATTATACCTGTCCAGCAAGTCGAAATTCGTTATTTTTGCGCAGACGTTGCGCCACAGCTGCGACGAGGTTCCCACCGGCCGAATCGCCCATCGCCACGATCTTCGTCGGATCCACATCGAATTCGCGGCTTCGTTCGAAGAAGTGGATGAGCGCACGTTCGACATCATGAAGTCCACCGGGGTACTGCGTTTCCGGGGCCAGCCTGTAGCCCACCGAAACGATCGGCATTCTTAGCCTAAAGCGAATGAATGAAGTCAAAGTGATCAATCATACATTTTGCCCATCCTCCGCATCAAGCCCTCGTAAATCTCCGTGTTTCCCATAACGAAGCCTCCGCCATGCACGAAATAAACAGCCCCATCCGACGAGCGGTTGCCTTTCGGCAGATAGAGGCGGACCTAAACAACGTAACAACGAAGACGAGTGCTGATACCTTGACCCGGGCAAAATCCTCAGTCGAAATCTGCAGCTCCGAGTCGTAATCGAGCAGGTTGCGCGGATCAATCACTCGGGAAAGCGTGTCCAGAATGCTACGGGTCCACGTCAGACGGCAACGAGCGTTCGAGCATAAGTAGTTTGCGGGCTAGTAGTACGTCAGGCGGAGGGCTGGCTCGATCAAGTGCATGGCGAAGCGGTCAGAGAGGCAGTCGGTGAATCCAACGGGCAGCGGTCGGTGGACGAATGAGAGGAAGCCGAGCAGTAAAGTCACTAAAAAAGAATTTATGGAAACCAGTATCGATATACCTGCAAAGACAGCCGCACTTGGGCGCGTGGATTTCTTCATGAAGTCGAGTTAGTGACGTGTTTAAGGAGCACGACTCTGAAAAAGGAAGGTTGGAAAATATAGTGGAAATTGGAAGAAATAATAACGAATGACTAGAAGAGAAAGAACGATCAAATAATCAACTCTAATAATTTTCTTGGGGCGTCAGTCCGTCCGCTATTGCTTCAGGATTCAACTCGAGGGGGAAAGGAGCTAGAGCTTACGTTTCTTCGAATCCGGATAGAGCGCGGCCAGAAAATGAAAAACAGACAAAAACACATGCGGGTTTTTTTTTGCTTATTTTGTTGATAAGAATCGGGTCAGAAACGGGTATGAACGACCCAATAACACCGTGCGAAAAAAGAAATTCCTGAAAATCAGCCCAGCCACGGGGGGTCACCGGCCTACGGTGGATTATCCACGTTATAAAACCCTACCGTCCATAGTATTTCCACGTATCCCGGATCGGAAAATTTGCGAAATAATTGATTTTTTTCTGTTTATAGTTATTTTATAGATTGTTTTTAACGCTTTCATCTGGGCTTCCCGTTTGCAACTATTCTTTTTATTAGCGACTATTCAGACAGCATGGGGGTCGTTCGGCTTCATTCTTCTCAACTCTTTCGCCCTCTGCTTCACCTGTAAGTTGAACTTTGGGTACTAGTTAGGTAATATTAGCGAGGAGGTACAATGTTTTCCAAAAACTCGATTTGCTCGGCTGCTCGGCGCGATTCAACTTTTGGTACTATTCTAGTTCCGGGGGGGGCAAAATTTTGGTACTAGTATACTTTGGGGGGGAAAAAATTTCGACCAAAATTTCTCATTTTCGATTATTTTGTTCAGTTTTTCGTGCTGAATCCAATGACAGTGTTTCCAGATTTTTTTAGATCATGTTTTCTAGTAATAATTATTTATTGATATTACAAGTCATTTCAATAGTTTTTCAGTAGTATATCGTTGCACAAGCCGCAGATAAGCCTAAGCCTAACCTGAGCCAAAGCCGACGCAGGAGCCAAAAAGCCTGAGCCTGAGCCTAGGTCAAAGCTTAAGCATAAGCCTAATCCTAAGCATGCGATCCATTCTTCAACTTTTGGTCGCATGTAAAGCAAATCCACCCCTGCTAGTAATTGTTATTGTTGCCTAATTCTTATGGTGTTGCAATAGTAAAAAATCTGGAAACATGTGCATTCGATTCAGCATGAAAAACTGAACAAAATAGTGCAAAATGAGAAATTTTGGCCGAAAAATTTTTTTGGCCCCCCAAAGTATACTAGTCCCGAACCTTTTAATGAAAGACGACCTCTCCAGTTTTTTACGCTGATTGCAAATATGTAGGCAGTTTTTTGCCCAATGCAGGCAACAAAATAACAAAAACAAAAGAATATTTAGATGAATTACCGGGATTCCTGTTACGATCATGTTTACAGTAAAATTAAACCTGTTTTGCTGTTTTGATTTTGGAATTTAGAAGGTTTCAGTACGTTGCAATATGTCAGAGGGCGATACCGTAGGTTGCTTGCTAAACAGCAGACGCATAGGGAGCGTAGCCATCTGGAATTTCGAAGCAGCGGTTTTTGCTTTTTCCCTCCATTTTTTGTTTTTATTTCTCCTTTTCTTGATTTTATTTTATGATTTTTGTAACGCCATTTTTCCAGGGCAACGAAGATGGCAGACGCAATCCGCGCCGGGCTCGAAAACGCTGCGCAGACGTTCGCCGCTCCGGGCATCATCAAGCATTTCGACACGTCGTTCGGCCAGAAGTATGTGCTCTACGGGAAACCGGTTGACGGCCTGTATGAGGTATCATTTCAATTTTAATATGTATGACCTGTCTTTTAGTTGTGGATGGTGACGGCCAACGCGCGTAACATCGAAGTCATCTCACGGCACCTGAAAGTACTTTTTGTTCTACATTTTTCACTGTCGAATTTAGTTGTCACAACGGCCAATGGACATTGGGGCATTGGGATCGATGATGCAGATCACTGAGAAGCACTTTGCCAGCCGTCGCATCCCCAACTTCAGCCAGCCGCCTGACTCGTGCCTCATTCCCACCGGATCAGTGGTAACGTGCTTCCTCTCGTTGTAATATTTTTTTAGTTGCTCTCCTTCTCGAAGGTTGACCTCAGTGATGGAAGCCTATTGCCCGGAGACGAAATTTTCATCGTGTGCTACCTGCCGTTGGGCGAGATGTGGCATCACTCGGGCATTCACCTCGGTGGCGGGTGGTACTGCCACTTCGTTCCCAACCACGGTATGTCCCGGTCCCGCTTCTTACGTGTTTCATTTAGGCTACAATGCGGACGATCTCCTAAATGGCCGCACGGTCGCGGGCTCGGTGCGCTGCGATTCGGCCAAAGGCTTCATCAATGCTTTTCCCTCAGGTATTTCGAAAGCTGGTTTCAATACATATTTTGCAGAACACCGTCAAACTTTCCGCGTGACGCACCCAATCCTCGTGCGGGAGGGACTGGAAATTGTCGAACATGCGCGCGGTTTCATGGACCAGCAGGTATATTTTAAACCAGGCGTTTTTAACGGAAATTTATGCGTTTGGCCTTTACGACTACCGGCTGCGTAATGCCCAACATTTCTCCTCGCTCTGCTCGTATGGAATCGGCTTCAGCTACGATGCAGAGAAGCTGTACGGATTCAAGAACCAAGTGGCGGGCTCGAGGGTCGCCACCGTCGTCCCGATGGTCCCACCCCATCAGAATATCCACGAGTCCAGCAAGGATGCCCTGAAGGTGAGTATCTTTACGTTGAATCCCCCGTTTTTCGTTCCTAACGCATCGATCTTTTATCGATTTATTTAAACTTTTCCAGCATCAATCGGCCTACGGCTCTCACTACGTTGGTGGTCCGATGGCGTTCAACACGGTGAATGAGCGTCAAGTCGTCTCGCAGTACGTCGCCTCCTACGACATGCCCGACTCAGAATATTTTGGAATTTGAACATAACTATTGTACATTCATCTGTGAATCCCAGTGCACTTTTGTATGTCTCGATCTCTGTGATATCTTTCTTGTGATTTGCAATTTCTCACTTTGTGCACTAAATTGAATAAAGTTTTCCATGGCGTGGCAGGAGCGTCGGCTTTTCTAGTATGATACATTTTAGAAGCATTTATTGCAGATATTTTGGCTGCTAATGGCGGTAGACGCGCCTTCTGAAACCGAGTATGCATATATTTGAATGGTATCCCCTGTGAATGGCGGAATTCGGCAGAATACGAAATCATTAAGCAACACTTTATACGATTAAAGACAACAGACGTTTAGTTTGGGGTCACACAGAATTTGGAAAAAAGAATCGGATAGTATTTTTTGATGGAGGGCAACATGCTCCCGCACCCTTTTCGTATAGCCGTCGAGCACACTTTTTCATCACTGCCAATTCGCGCCAATCTTAAATCGATTATCCTACTATATATATAAAAAAATAGTGTCTGTGTGTGTGCATTGGCATGCAACTTCCCTCCGTATGTTCCAGTCGTATCTCAATAAGGGAAGAAGTTAAGGAGGTGTATGATACTTCATTAGGTGTGTAATGCTCATGACACGACTGCACGCATATCAGCTTAGGCAAAAAGTGCTATTTTCGATATTAAAATTAAGTTTTTGTGAAAATCTCGGGAACCCACTTTGTTAGGAATCAATTAGCATACACCGGAAGGGGGGAGAGCCTATATAAAGGGGTGGCTATAAACATTTTTTATTCGGGGCGTCGGCTCGAATTATGCAAAGTGTAGAATATCATGGGGGGCTAGACGGGGCCAGGGGTGAACGGCCGCGTAGCGGCTTTTCAACCCTGGTTATTCTTAAAATGCCTAAAAAGACTAATTGAAGCAAATCATCAATCTACAATTCGTGGGTTCACTGTTGCTCCAAGGTTGTGGTATATGATGACCGAATCATTTACCAACCTCCTTCCTCTCGTTGATACACTTCTGAATCGACCAGTCGTTCATAAACATCCGCGATCCCAGGAACGGTCAGCAACGGGATTACCGTATGACTATAAATCTATTGTGTTAAGGTGACGGAGTGAGAGAACGAAAGAGAGAGAGAGAGAGAGAGAGAGAGAGGGAGAGAGAGAAAGAGAGAGAGAAAGACAGAGCTATAGAGAGCGAGAGAGAGAGAGAGAGAGAGAGAGAGAGAGAACTCACCATCTGCGAATTGGTTGACCCGAAAGTCTTTTGTGCTGTATTTCGATAATATGTCCGTTTTTATTCAGATACGCCTCCACTTTTACGCTACCGTATTTCGTACGAATGGTCACTGTCTTCATTTTAAATCCAGCGGCAAGACAGTCCTTCTGCATAACGGATATAAGTTCTGAAGAAAAATCACGTTCACACCTTCCACTTTGCAGCAGTCGCACAATTTCCGCCACTAGGCACCCGAAGCCGTGCACCGGCCATCCATTTCATCCACTGCCGCTTTTCATATAGACTCCAATCCAATACAGCCTTAGTTTCTCCCCGGCAATCATCGAGCGTGTCCGCGTCATTAAGGGTTTCTTCGACCAGTTGTAGCGCGTGCTCACTTTTCAATTTATCGTCCTAATAGTGAATTTTTGGTTCTTTCGCGTTATTTGGAACCAATTTTTAACCAAACCCAGGGTTGAAAAGCCGCTTCGCGACTTTTCAACTCTGGCCCGGTCTGGGCCCAATGAGATTGTACACCTTAAACTTTGGATCATTCCGCCTCAATCAACTGAGAAAAATGAAAACTCGTGTGCCAGCCCATATAGGCGTTTTATACTTCGGGCATATGCTCGTTCCTAACAAAGAGGGCGCTCGAAAACTTAAAAAAAACCCTGATTTTAATGTCGAAAATAGCTTATTTTCATGATTTTAATAGGTGTGCAGTCATGTCAGCAGCACTACGCATCTAACGACGTATCATACCCGCCCTAAAACCCCGTCACTATTAAGTCAACCTCCGGACATACTGACGGAAGTGTATGCAAAGTGTCGCACACACACATACACTATTTTTTTATATATTTAGTAGGATGAGGGGTCGCAAACCGTTGCTTATAGTAAATTAAACGAGTGGTGCCTACCTCCTCGCTCATACTGTACACATGATGGTTCGGGTCTGCATAAACGTCTAGGAGTTGGGCCAGCACCCGAACTTGCTCAACTCGCGTTTCAAAGTAGACATACAAGGCTGAGCAAGGGATCGGATTCGCGATGAATGGTTTCCAGTCGCGTGCACGCTGAAAATTCCATTTGCCAGTTTGCATTGTGGCAACTTTTAAGCAAGTGACCTCGAAAATATGAAACCAACGATGTACACAAGACGATTCGATGGGGCGGGCGAGATTCGGTCAAAGAGCAGCTCCTGCGATGTGTAGTTTCCGAACCACCCTTCAGTATACAACTGCAAAAACAAGCTTATAAAAACGCCCAAAGCTCCGCAAAACGGATGAGTGTAAAAACTGACCGTGCCGCCGAAAATGATCCATTTTTCGCGCTTTTTCAAGGACATGGGTAACCAATTCCATCCTGACTTCATAATATCCCACAATTTTTCGGAGTATGACTTTGCCTGCGATGAATCGCTAAAATAAACTTATTTTAAGGATGCCGGTGCGCAGACACCAAAAATTTATGATACTTTTTATCACTTTAAAAGGCCGTCCGCGAGTCACCCGAACACCCCCAATATGGCTTGGCACAGTTTTTTTCGTCCCTGCTTTTTTAACGCCATCGGATAGAGCATGGTCGAATTAGTAGGGCTGCATAGTTTTGAAAGGCCCCCAGACCAGTCCCCCAAAAATTATCTTGGAAGTTACTTAACCAAATTCGCTGAAAATTTGTGCCAATACCTAATTTTGGACGGGGATCATTTCTCTAATACATTGCAAAGCGTGAAAATGGCCGGAACATAGGAATATCGCGTACACAAAACAGTTCTTGGGGATTTTCGTTGTGAAGGGTTGTTGGCTGCGCGCTGTAAATAGCATAGAAAGATGCGCAAAAACTTTCTGCATCGAATGGTGTATCATTTAGCGCGCAGACAGTAACCCTTCATATTCAAAAAACGCGATTTTTAAACGGGAGAAAAACTGGTACGTACTCCCGAGGATAGCATATTTTGAAAAATCGGAAACGGGTATAGGGTATAAGGATAAAATTGTATGCATTGCAAAAAAGAGCAAAAAGAAATTCCCTTCCCACTCGGAAATGGCGATTTGTGGGGATCGAACCCGCGATGGTCCGCCTGGGGGGCACTGGGGACAGCCACTAGTGGGCGCCGCCAGGTCCCAGGCGAACGACCCGAGTTCAATCCCAGCCCCCTCTCAAAAGTCGAAAGGTTGGTCCCTCTAGATGGGCGTCCATGTCTTATTTTTCATAAATATTCGAATTTTTTCTTTTTGGTACCTTTTAAACCTTTTTTTCAAGATGAAGGGTTACGGTCTGCGCGCTAAATGATACACCATTCGATGCAGAAAGTTTTTGCGCACTTTCTATGCTATTTACAGCGCGCAGCCAACAACCCTTCACAACGAAAATCCCCCAAGACTGTTTTATGTACGTGATATTCCTATGTTCCGGTCATTTTTGGGTTTTGCAATGTATTAGAGGAATGATCCCCCTCCAAAATTAGGTATTGGCACAAATTTTCAGCGAATTTGGTTAAGTAACTTCTAAGATAATTTTGGGGTCTGCAACTTCAACGTCCATTTAACCCCCAAATTAAACTGTTTAAACTTTCAAAACTATGCAGCTCCACTAATTCGACCATGCTCTATCCGATGGCGTCAAAAAAGTGGGGTCGAAAAACAAACTGTGCCAAGCCTAGTTCGGGTGCAGGCCCGTAGGAAGGGGGGGCAACTGGGGCAAGTTGCCCCCCCCCCAAAATCGGCCGAAGGCCGAAAATTCATAAGGGGGGACCCTTATGATTTTTTTCGTGAAAATTTTTTTGCCTGCGGCGCTTTTTATAGTTGTTTTTAAGACTGTTTTTACTGTCATAGCCCTAAGTTTTTCAAAAATTTTCGCCTGCGGCGCTGTTTTTGATAGTTTTGATACGTTGCCAAAAATTTTTTTTGGAGTTGCCCCCCCCAAAAATCGGGGATCGCTACGGCCCTGTTCGGGTGGCTCGCAAACGGCCTTTTAAATCTTTATTTACGCATTTATCCCTATCAAGACGTACCGCTTTTCCAAATCTAGCTCCTCCAAAGTTGCCACATCGTTTTTCGATTTCGAATCACCTCCTTCCACCTCTTCCCTCCCGATTGCCACCATGATCTTCTTTTT
The DNA here is from genome assembly GCA_038088335.1 of Mesorhabditis sp. LJ9110. Taxonomy (NCBI): domain Eukaryota; kingdom Metazoa; phylum Nematoda; class Chromadorea; order Rhabditida; family Rhabditidae; genus Mesorhabditis; species Mesorhabditis sp. LJ9110. The sequence goes on along the minus strand of JBBGBA010000024.1, from coordinate 192,795 downwards.
AAGGGATATTGGAGTTTTTACTCGAGACCGGCAGTTTGTAAAGCTCGAGCCCGGGGAGCCCAGGGAGTCCAGGGGCCGGGAGCCCAAAAAGTTCAGGGAGCTTCCGGAGGTATATTAAAGTATCATTGACATTAATTTTGGACTATTATACTAGTATTATTGCATTCCTACAATATTTGATACGAATTACGGCTTTTATGACCTCATATTGTAAAATTGTCTTGGGATCCCTGGGCTCCCTGGGCTCGAGCTTTACTAAATGCTCACGAGACCTGGCTAGTTCGGTCAAGAAAAATTTTCTGACTAAGATTTAGTTCTCCAAATCTGCTAACCGTACACGATAGTCGACCTTTTTGGTCGTTTTTCAGAAATTTTTGACCAAAACGTCAAAATCTCGCGAAAATTTTGATTATTTTTATCCCGCGAACAGTCCAGAACCGTACTAGCTAGACATCGCTCAAAAACTCCAATATCATCTAAAAACAACTCCTTGTCGGAGGAATTGTATTAACTTAGCAGGAAGTTATAATTTCCTTTTAAATAGCCTCTAATCTGTAAAAGAGCAAAAACCTATGATCCTAATAAACAACGAAACAAGGTAGACCGACGCAATGAGCCCACTGCCGACATTCGAATCAAGGTATCGATCTGATGATGCCCTGGGCAACATTACAGGTCAAGAGGTGACCCCAAGGTCCAGCGGGTCCCCAGATTGTGGCGCCAAAGATCATTGAAAGGTTGTCCTGGATGGATGAAACTGAACGGGGACAGATTATGGTCGTTCTGGTGTAAATTTCAAAAATTTCGAAAATGTGAAACGAAAATGTCGAGTTGCTGCGCAGGACCACATCGTGATAAAAAAGGTTTTTCCAGAAGGATTCCGAAATTTTGCGTGGGATGGGTCATTCGAAAGGGCATCTTTTTCTGCACACGATGTGCTAGGGAGATGGGCTCGTTTCGGTGTGACTCAAGGTTGCATCCATTCTCGTCGCTTTCGCCCACACCGACCAGTTTCCGGGTGCCGTTTTTGCGGCGGACGTTTTTGCTGGTGCTGGAAGCGTTGCGGGCGCTGGGCTGAACTGTTATGCGTCGCAAATTTGTATTTCTGCTAGCAGCAATTATCGTAGTTGTAGCGGCAAGTGGTGTGGATTTGTTTTATGGTGTATTGTTGATGGTTTTAGCTTTAGAGCGTGATAATGCCTTTTCAGAAAGGATGAAAACCAAGGAAAAGAAGAAGCCACGTTTTGACTGGTCGGCGTTTTACGGGATTGAAGTTCCGGAAGTTATCCCAGCCCACGCGCAAGTCTATTCTGAAGAAAAAGCATTCATATTACCCGGGCAGAAGCCAATTGAAGCGCCACCTGAAGCTACAACTCTCGGGATTACCAAATTTGAGCCAGAAAAAACTACAAAGGCCCACTCCTGGGTTAGCTATGAAAATTACGATGAATCGGACACGGAAAATTTGGCTGTAGCACGGGATCTAGAAGTTCACACAACTACGGCGACAAATTCTGAAGCTACAATCCAGGCGGCCCCCGCTGGGTTGGATTTGCTAGAGCCGCCGGGCCAAACAACCGAAAAAGAAGAGGGGGAAGCGGCACTGGAGGAAAGCGATGAATACGAAGAAGAATTAACAACCACCGTGCGCGCCAAGCAAAAGGTGAAAATCGAAAAAATTAGCGCGCACTTGCAGCGGGTGCCCGGGCCGGGGAAATTGAAGAAAAAGAAGAAGCTCAGGAAAGAGAAGGGTACAAAGAAGGCCAAAACGGGTTCGCCATCCGAGAATGGAAAGCCGAAAGCTTCGGATGAATACGCTGTATCGGATTCTAAGTTGATGGTAGATGAGGAGCAGGGTGTTTTTCGAGAAAATGAAGGGAGATACGATCGATAAGATGGAAATTGAGGAGAGGATTGATGAGAAAAAGGAGGGAAGACTTCTAAAAATCGACTCAAAAAACCCGGCGATCGAAACGTCGATGCAAAAGCCGGTGGAGAGTGGTGAGGAAAGTCCGATCAGCTCTCACGAGAGCCTGGCAGCCGAATCGCCGGAAGAGGGCGAGTACACTATCGACTCGGACGAATTTGTCGAGGGTGACAGGGCGGTGTCGAAGCTGGATAAAGAGGCTGCGGACTTCCTGGGGAAGCTGGATGAAGCCAAATCCGATCCGGCCGTCGGGATTCTCAGCTCAGCCTCTAATCGCACAGAGGATTATGAGGAGCCCTCGGCGTCGAATTTGACGAGTTTCGAGTATGAGCTGGATCTCAACGGGACCGAGTTTGAGATAAGAGGTAGGCCTTCGGGAGCAAGAGCTGGAAGATTATTTCAGAAAGCTTTGGGCAGATGCGGATGCCGAAAAGCCGGAGGTATCGCCCTCGCGCTTTTGAGCGAGCCAAGTTGGATTCGGCTTTTTTGGAGTCGGAGCTGATGAGCTACAGGTTGGTCGTGAAATTTGAAATATGTAGAAAATCACTATTACGAAAAATATTAAGAATTGACTTTTCACTTTTTAGGGTCGATACAAACGAGACGGAATCTTTGCGCGAGTTGCTTGCTGACCCAATGCGGCTTGAGGAGAACAACTATGCGGATTCTCATAGGTATTTTAAATTCATTGTCTTACACTAGTTTTAGATATATATCTTTATATTATACAAACTATTTTAACCATAACTTACATTGTTAGCCCCAAAAATCCGATTTTCAGAGACTTTGGAAGCAGCTTCATATTGCCCGTGCTCTCCGCGATAAACTACGACAATTTTACGGTACCCTTGATTTTTGCGGGTAAGTTAGTAACATTTATTAAGACCGCAAAAAAATCTAGACATTCCGGTGAACGTGCGCGTCCAGCTGAACATCATCCACCTGGCCAACTTTGACAGCGAGCAAATGGAGTACACGATCGACTTGGAGCTGGAGATGCGGTGGTACGATTTGAGGTAGTGGAGGACGAGCCTAGTATCGGAACTGTGTTTTAGGCTTCGAAGCAACTATTCGAAGCCGGTGCTGCTGCGGGAGAAGTCGGTGATCGACCGCATTTGGCGGCCGGACCCGTACTTTGTCAATTCAAAGTATTCGTATTTTCATATGGTGCGTAATTTGGCTTATTTTGTATCTTATAAACGTTAATTTATCATCATTTTTGCGATTTAAAACATCCTTTATCCATTCAGGTTTTTAAACTTTAGGTATCATTCCCGAATTTTCGAATGAGAATCACCCCAGAAGGCCTTGTCACCTACACTATGCGGTAAGAAAAAAAATAGAGAGTAGAATAAAGTTATTTCGATTTAGAGCCACACTATTACCCTCGTGCCAGATGGTATTTTGCAAATACCCGCACGATCGGCAGCGCTGTGACTTGTTGCTGTCGTCGAGTTAGTTTCTTCTAGGTATTTGACCTTTAGCGGGGGGGGGGGGGGTAGTTTTTTCCCCAGTATGTCCTTATTAACCAAATATAAACCATTTTTATCGCATTTTACAATGTTTTAGATATAAAAAGAGCCTAAAAGTATACAAACTTTGAACTACGACTTTTTGCCCAAAAATGTATGAAAATCCCTCAAAGGCCATCGCCCTGCCCGAGCTTCACATCAACACGATCACCGCCGAGACGTGCGAGGTCGAGAGCAAGCTCAGTGGGTCACAAAATCATTAAAATCACGAAAAATGCGTGTCCAAAAATCACGATCAAGTATCTCCGAATTGCGATAACTTCCAGATGACGCACTTTCAGTGTTTCTACTTAAAAACTATCAACCGAATTGCAAAAATTCCAGTCCGCTCCTCTTGCCTTCGTCTTCTCTTCCTGCTGGAGCGTGACGGTGCCCGGTTTATCGTCGAGAAATACGTGCCCTCGACGTTGGCCATGATGTTCGCGTGGGTGGCGCCATACGTGCCGTACAACTACGAAGACGTACGGATTGTCACGCCGATCATGGTGGGCTACAAAAAAAAAGTCAGAAACCGTTTTGCTAGGTTCTGCTCGCGCTCGTGCAAATGGAAAAAGACGACTCGGCCATCCGGACCTCCTATTTGACGTCGATGAACGTGTGGTTTGGGGTGATGAAGGTGGGTGTAAAGGGGGAAATAAGCGTACTACACGCGTCGAGTGCACAAATCTTTTATGCCGATACCGAAAGCACACTCATATATGACACCGCGAGGAGCCCGAGGTGGTCAGAAACGATTAGAAAAACAGCGGCAACAGGGTTTTTGCCACTTTTCACTCGGTTCATTTGGCGACGTTCATCTGCGAGTAGAAGTCCAGGATGTTGGCCTGTCAATTGGCGCGTGGCGTTGTAAAGTTGTCTCGCGTACCGAATACTTGGCGTGCCACTCGTGCTCGAGGCGGTGACGCTCGAAGGCCTCGTCCCAGAGCCAGGCGGCCTTCAGGGCATCGGGAAGCTCGGGGGTGGTGAGGAGGGTTTTGATCTGGATTTGCGAGAGTGAAGCGGTAGGCCTCAACGCAACCGCGACGCGTTCACTCACCTTTTCCACGTGTGCAGCGGTCCTGATGGCTGGTTGGATGGCGCGGATTAGGCGGAGCGTCTCGTAGGAGTCGTCACGTAGCCTAGGGCGAGGGGTACGAGAGAGAGAGAGAGAGAGGGAGGGAGAGCGAGTGAGAGAAGGCTAGATAGGCAGAGACAGAGCGAGAGAGAGAAAGAGAGAGCGAAACACGCGATTCGCCCGCCACACACCAGACACAAATATCTCTCTCTCGCTCTCTCTCTCTCTCTCTCTCTCTCTCTCTCTCTCTCTCCCTACCTCTCCAAGAAGCGCCCAAAATTGGCCACGAAATAGTCGACGAGCTGGGAAGTATCAGCTTGACGACCGGCCAGGAAGGTCAGCTTTTCCGCTAGGCGCCGATCGGAGAAAACGTCAAGCACCCTGAAATTATAACTCGGTAAATGCTTTATTTTTTAAAGGAATGGTGACAGCAAGGTTGTCATCCGCCTTCTGCACACTCCCTTTAAAAACCCTACCTTTGCGGGTATTTCCACTCCTTGCTACATAGGAGCGCCTCGGAAAGGGCGTCGAGCTCGTCGAGGCAGGCTGAAATTGCCAGTGATCGTCGCAGCGAGTGATAGAGAAAGAAAGAGAGCGAGAGAGAGAGAGAGAGAGAGAGAGAGAGAGAGAGAGAGAGAGAGAGAGAGAGAGACAGAGCAAGCGAGACTGAGAGATCGAGACCTACAGGGAGTAACACTCTCGAGGCCGAGCTTTTGCCAAATGTATTCAGCGACGTCCTCGGCGGCTTCGGCAGCCTTGCAGTAGACGAACAGGCGGGCAGCCTCCGGAATACTGTAAGAGGCCTTTTATCTGGCGTAAGCTAATGAGGTACCGGCTGCAGTTGCTTGTCGGTACACCCTCCTCGCATGAGTGTTGGACGTCAGTGCGGAAAACGGTGACCCAGTCGGATTTGTTGTTCATCTCCAGACACCATGTGGGGGTTCTGAAGTTGAATTTGGTCTTCTCTCTTACACTCTCTCTCTCTCTCTCTCTCTCTCTCTCTCTGATACGCCGAAAACTCACTCCATCTGTCCGTAATCCTCGCAACGCTGGTAGAATTTCCCGACGGCCTAGAAAAAAGTCTGGCTCTACAAAATACACACACCTCGACGAGCTTGACGACGGTCTCATTTTGGCCATTCGCCAGGAGACGACGATTGACCTTGTCGAGTTCGGCGCCGAGGGCGCGACGAGCCGCGTTGTTTGGCTCGACGGGGAGCAGTTCAAGAAACTGGAGGGCACGCGAGTAGGGCTCCACACCGGCTTCCGCCATCGCGAACACGTCCGAGTAGAGGGTGACACGGGTGTACGGGTTCGGGCACTGTAAAGCTCATCTTTTAGAGAGAAGAGAGTGAGAGAGAGTGAGAGTGAGTGAGAGAGAGAGAGGGAAAATGGACGGAGATCGACCCACAATAGTCAAAATATTCGCGCGCACGTCGGCCCAATGAGCCCAATAGTTGACGCGAGCGTACGCGACGCGGCCCGGGTTGATGTAGGGGACGCGGGGCGAGTTGACGACGAGTAGCTCACCTGAAGTCACTCTAGGCTAAGCCCCAGCCAATCTAAGCCTAAGCTAACCCGAAATCCAAGCCCACCCACCATCCCTCAAGTAGTCCGGCTCGCGCATCTCCGGCCGCTCGGCCCACACGATCGGCAGGTGCCAAAAGCTAGAGTACCGTTAGGTTCGACAAACGCTTGAAGTTTATCTACTCGTCCGGGCGGCTTTCCTCCTCCATGGGCGTCGTTTTCGAATAGCGGAACCGGGTGGCCGTCACCGTGTACTTGTTGGGGTTGACGGCCTGACGGATGACGTCGATCCGGGGGTAGCCGCGCTTGAAAGGAAATTTTGTGAGTTTTAAAGGACCATTGAAGCAAGAATCAGTCTCGCTTACCAGGCGCAAAAAATCCTGGTGCGCTTGGACGGCTCGCCGCCATTGGTCGTCCTTGTTGAGGTCGTGCTCCCAGAGGTCTGCGGAGGTGGCGGTGGAGTAGGAGTTGTTGGTGAGAAAACCCTGAAAGATGAACGTGAATGGGTTACGGATGCCTTTGAAGAAAGCAGTTGAGGGAGAGAGAGAGAGAGAGAGAGAGAGAAAGAGAGAGAGAGAGAGAGAGGCAACTCGCTCACTCTCGCTCTCCCTCCCTCTCTCCCTCACCTTGACCATCCGCCAGAAGCGCTCCGACCCGATCGAGCGATACATCGTGTAGATGCCGTGTGCAGATTTCAGAAGGCTGCGCGGCTCGAAGACGCTGCATTTGAGCGCCGGGCCATTTCCGGTTAGTATTCTTTACGCATCAAAGGGAGGGCAGAGGGTGGGTGCCCAAAATAACATACATTGAACGGGTCGGTGTCATTTTGTGGCTGCCGGAGGGCGGGAAGTGGGTAGCCCGGCTCAGCGTCGAGGGGAGCGAGGTGTTCAGCCATGAAGAGGTCGTCCTGCGGGGTTGAGTTTTAGGTGATTTTGCGTGTCCCGCGCTAGCTAGATGGTACGCAACGCGTCCGCGCCGCGTTCAAGTGCCCCTCTAGAAAATCTTGCACTTCTACCGATTGTTGGTACGGCTTGGCGATGTCGTAGTAGCGGTAGGCGAATAGCCGACAAAACGAGGAGAAGCCCTCACTAAGCCAAGTATCGTCCCACCAACGCATCGTCACCATGTTGCCGAGCCACTAAAATGAGTCAAGGTTTTCTCTCTCTCTCTCTCTCTCTCTCTCTCTCTCCTGCCCACCTGTTTGGCCAACCCTTCGGCCACGGCACCGGCGATCAGTTGCAGCCTAGTGACGGCTTCAAAGCCCGAGGAGACGATCAGGGCCTAGAGCATAGAATAAAGCTATACAGCGGAGCCACACGTAGCTACACGCAACGCAACCGCTACGCGTGTACTGTCCGAATCCCCCACCTTCTCGTCGACGGTGATCAACCCCAGGCTGGTCACCATCCCACGCGATACTCCGGGCACCATGATGACGTCTAAACGTAGTAAATCCAGCCGGAAATGTTCATCTACCGAGTTTCTGAAGTGGGTACTCGAGGCCGAGCATTGCTTCGAAGTGGGCCAGCAGTTCGACGGTGACGTTGAGCAGCTCCTTGGCCAAGTCCGAGCGCTCCTCTCGCGCGTAGGCGGAGACCTGCAAAGGTGTAGGTCACAACAAAATCTCAAATGCCTTACCCTGACCCTGCCTTCCAACGTCCCCGTCTCGTGGGCCAGGTTGTGGATGGCCAGGGCGAGACGATGCGGCGAAAGGGGCGGGGTGGGCTCAAAGCGGGTCCTGGACCATTCGCCGTCAATTTCTCTATAGTTTGGGGTTAGTTTCGAAATTTGGAGTTGGCGTACGGCTGAGGGAAGCCGGGAGTCATCGGCATCTTCGAGGTGGCGGTCGTGTTTTTTGGGTGGCGCACCGTGAGGGTCCAATTGGCCTGAATTTGCCAGTCGGTATGTCCCTCTCTCTCTCTCTCTCTCTTTCTCGCTCTCTCTCTCTCTTTCTCTCTCACCAGAAAGCGTGGCTCATCAAAGCACGGCAACACCCTCCTAGCGTGCGTCGCCTCCAGGTTCATCAGCGCCGCCACCGCGCCCCCGTGCGGTGAGGTACGGTAGAAGCCGTGCAGCCCCTCGTTTATCGTTCCTTTGTACGCAATCTAAATTGGCATTCCGCTCCGTTCAGCGCCTCTTTACACCCACCTGGACATGGTGGGTCCCGGCCGGAATTTGGTCGCGATGCGCGAGGGCGATACGCTCCAGCGTGTCGTTGTGGGCGACACTCAATCGGCGCTAGAATTCAGCGCGTTTTCTGGGGTTTAAAGGGACTACTGAGGTTTTTGGCTTCAGGATTCATAAAAAATCTAGAAAAAACGATTTCCATGGCGTTTCTCGCCCCCTTAAAGGGGTTGTCAAGGCAAAAATAGGCTCCAGAAAAGTTACGGTATCGGCTGGAGAACTCGAGAACAGGGTGGCAAAGACAATGTCGAGGCCCTTGCTGTACAGCTCGATCGAGTCGTGCGGGGCGTCGATGACCAGCTGGAAGTGTGGGACAATGGCATTAGAAGATTTGAGCTACCGTGATGTTGACAAGGCCGTAGAAGACGTACGCCTGGTCCGTGGGAATTTGGGTGCCGTGTTCTGGCAGGTAGACCTGGAAAAGAAAATTAGCGAGAGAGAGCGAGACAGAGAGAGAGAACACCATTTCCAGACACCTACATGCAAATCCAGGTCATAGTGCAACGGTCGATAAGCGTCGCTGGGAATCTGCCAAGTAGAGCTTCTAAAAAAAGGCCCAACTTTGCAAGCAGTTCAGCCGCCCAACTTTCGAATCCAATAAAAACCTAACCACCCACATGTTGATGATCATCTTCGGGTCGGGACCCCCGGTTTCCAAGTAGCCAAACTCGTGCTGAATCTGGCGCATCAGCCTGGCCTCCTTGCTGTTGTCGAAGGGCCTGAGAAGGTGTTTGGGCTTAGGTTTCGATCTTTGCATTGCTCGAAATCATGCTCAACGCTACGGCAGGCTACGTGCCTCTCCGCGCCTTTTGAACTGCTCGAACTCGTGCCCATGCTACCATAGACTACGTCCCCGGCTAAACTCCAGATAACCTCCCAGCCGACCCCCACTTACCGTATCTCGGACAGGTGTGCAAGGTATACCAAAATACTCGCCACAGCAAGACGAACACTTTGGTATACTTTACACACCTGTAGATGCACAAAGAGTTGGGTGCCGGCTGGGGGTTATCTGGAGTCTTACCACGTCTCCTAACCCAAGTCACCGTACTCGTCCAAGCTGTTGACCAGCCACATGTACACGCCAACGCCAAAAACAAAGGCGAGGATGAGAAGCAGGGAGGTGACCACGCAGCACATGTTCCGGCTTCCGGTAGATGAACGTTCGCTCTTGGAGGGGGAGTCGGGGCGGGTCGACTAAACGAGGCTGTTTTTTGTAATTTCGCGGCACCTCCGAGACATCTCCAGAAGGCGGCGTATCGTCACGCTGGGCGGGGAGATCGGACTGATCTTCTGAAGACTTCTGAAATAGAGGATTTTGACGCTATTTTAAAGGGTTGGTGTCACGAAATTGAGGTTGTTTAGCGTTGAAGAAACGCGTGAAGAGGCGACGCAGACGCGTTGCGGACGCGCTGCGTGCGTCCCGCTAATACCCAGAACCAAAAACCCTCTCACATAGCTCGACGAGTGGGCGATGTCGGACTTTGAGGCGCGCTAAAAGTTGGGTAAAAATAGCAAGAAAACGAAGTATTTATTTTACCCATTGCACGACAGGGGTCGACGCCTGGGTGGTCGACCGGGTGGGCGACCTTGTCTGGGAGTGCTTCGTCGCGCGGATCGTCTTGAAGCCGATTTCCTGTTGGGGTACTGTAGACGGCGTAACATTTGGCATACCCTCCTGGAGGTGGACATTGAGATGGGCGACCTCCTTGGGGCCGGTGGGTGGGAAAAGTGGAGTGAATTTTTCAATATTCGTGGTGTGACATTCAAACTAGAAAAATGGTGATTTCGCTAGCTTGTTGCACTCTCTCGCTCTCACTCTCTCCTCTCTTTATCTCAGCTAAACTGTCGATTTCCAGGCATTCTCGGTCCTCTCCCTCGTCGAGTCGCTGATCATCCTCGCGTTCATTAAACGAAGTCGTGCAATGGTAGGCCTAGCTTTCTCAAAAAAACAAAAATTTGCAGTTTTAAGCAACTCTAAACAAACAATATTTTTGCATAATCCTTGGAAAACCGCTCACCAAAAAATGAAAGCCGCCCTCTTCCTTTTTATAAACCATTTCCACTTCCGGCGTATGCTAATTGCTTCCTAACAAAGAGCTTGACAGAAAACTTTACAAAAACCGAATTTTAATATCGAAAATCGAAATTTTTCAAAACTTTTTCGTGTGTGCAGTCGATTCCAGCCCCTTCTTTACCCTATGACATTTTATCCCTACCAAAAAAATGCTTCCCTGAGGCTGTAGGTGCGGAACATCCAAACGGAAGTGCATGCAAATATACACACACACAAACACTATTTTTTTATATATAGTAGGATGGTAGGATTTTTAACTAATGCTATTTGGAGGAGAAAAACGCCTCGAAAGCCATCACCGAGCTGGAGCGCGAGACGTTTTTGGCGGAAAAGCGGAAATCGTTACGTCATGCGCATCTACTGGACCAGGTAGGAGATCTGGCTCTCTCTCTCTCTCTCTCTCCCTCTCTCTCTCTGGGTCTTTCGCCAAGAACGCTATTTTTCAGATTTGCCGTGTGCTCTCGCCAGTGTTCTTCATCGTGTTTTTCAATTATTATGTTTTATTTGTGGCCCAGGGCGACGATAATGATTGTGTGAGGAGGGTACCGTTTAAGGGGTTTTTATCAAATTAAAGAGAGAGAGCGAGAGAGAGAGAGAGAGAGAGAGAGAGAGAGATAAAAGGTGATAGTTAGAGCGGTCATTCGGCCTTTATAATACCCCGTGTGTTGCTCTGTGATTTTTGCTGGTATCCATTTTGTATTCTGTAACTCAAGAGCTTCCACAAAATTTTTTGTCATACTCATGTAATACTATAAAGCTTTATGCAACGATTTCGTACCCGCAATGAGGATGAGACCGGAATCAGCGAAGTGAGAATCAATGGAAATACGAGAATTTACAGTACTGCAGTACTACACCTAGAAACTCTTGAGGCTGCTCTGCTTCCGGAGGAGCACCTTCCGGAACGCCGCCCGGAAATCGCGGGAGAAGGCGGCGTAGAGGAGGGGATTGACGGCAGAGTTGGAGTAGCCGAGCCAGAAGGCGAGGAGGAAGACCCATGATGGGATACAACCAGAGAAGAGGGAACACATTTCGTAGGCCTGAAAAGGGAGGGGTTAGAGATGTGAGAAAGAGAAGGAGAGAGAGAGATAGAGACAGAGAGAGTGAGAGAGGAAGAGAGAAATAAAAGGGAGAAGAAAACGACTTACCTGCAACACATAAATAGTCGTGAACGGCGACCAGCAGATGACAAAAGCTCCCACAACCACAGCCGTCGTCCTGGCCACCCGCAGCTCGGTCCGCATCGAATACCTGGCACCTCGGCCACGTCCGCCTCTGAAGCTATCATGAGATTACGATGGTAAGAACCGAGGCTTACGAGGCGAGATGGGGGAAGATATCTGTCCTCTTGGTCTTGTTCGGCACGATGGAGACGACCATCATGTGGGAGAGGAAGGTGCGAATCGCTGGGGGCAGGGGAGAGGGGGGCGGGGGACTGTCGGGCTCACCGCGTGGTGAGGGGCCTGGAAATTGTTGTTTTACTGTATCTCTTTCAACATCTCTCTCTCTCTCTTGCTTTCTCTCGCTCTTTTTCCCACTTACATTTCGGTATATCCGTCCTACTCAGCTGGCCGCTGTCCAACGCCAGCGTCAAGTTCATCACCGACCCGCTGGGCGTCGTGTTGGCGGTCGTATTGGAAGCCTAAATTTATTGTATGAAAAATAAAAGCTTAATTACTCAGGTTTCATTACTAAAAAACATACCCTGGAAATGACAACCGAGCACTTGGTGACTTTTCGCTGCTCGTCGTGGTCGCCGAACTTGCTGCGCACGAGCTGCTGTTGGAGGCCCTAAAATACGATATTTCCTCTCTCTCTCTCTCTCTCTCTCTCTCTCTCTCTCTCGCTCTCTCTCTCGCTCTCTCTCACCTGATATCGTGCACTATTATTCCCCCTATGTATCCTCATCTCGGCCCCGCTCTTCACCGACACACATCTCGAGCGCCCCGTCTTCAGCACTGTCGCAAATATCGACACGTTCAGGGCCACCTGTAGGGTTACGGTATTTTGGTCATCTTTTAGAGAACCTACCATCACAAATGCCGGGACGACGAAGGAGAATGAGGCGGAGAACAGGATGTATTCGTCAGGGAGGGTCAGTGGGACGCAGAGGACGGATTCTGAATTGGAAAATTAAAAAAGGGACGCTAGTTTTAGTTTTCAAGGAGCTTCAAGGCTGGAGATTAATAGATTTCAAGGTTGAGCACGACTTACTAGACGCTGCTCGCGTCTGAAGGACCCAGAGGAGGAAGGCGAGGCCAAAAGAGACGACCCAAACTCCGAAGATCATCAGACGGATGACTCTGAAGTGAAAAGTAGAGAAGGAAAGCGCGAAAGCCAGCCAGAGAAATAGAGAGAGAGAGAGAGAGAGAGAGAAATCGATACCTTGTCGATGAGATGATCGGGTATTTGATGGGCTGCCGGACCGCCATATACCTAAAAAGGAATGTTGAAGGAGTGAAAAAGCATAAGTTACTGCTCTCTCTCTCTCTCTCTCTCTCTCGCTCTCTACCCATAAATTCCGGCAGGTGCAAAACGCATCTGGCTCCTGGTGCGAAAATGATGTGAACTAGCCATGACGGGAAAATTTCGGAAAAAAGTTGGACCCCGTCTGCTTAGGAATGGCAGCTCTGTTTTGATGCGTGGGGGGGGCAGAGTAGGGAGTGAGGAGAGAAGAGAGAGAGAGAGGAAGAGAGAGTAAAGAAAGAAGAGAGAGTAAAACTCAATTACCGATCAAAGCTGATGGCGAGTAAATTGTAGATAGAGGCGGTGGAGAGCCAAACATCTAGCGCCAGCCAGAGCGTGCACCACGTTTCGCCGAAAATCCACTCCTGGCGGTGCTCCTGGAAAAAATGGAATCATATGGAAATTCCCGAAGTGTCTTCTCTAGCTGTCCTTTCTCTCTCTCCTTTTCTCTCTCTCTCTCTCTCTCTCTCTCTCTCTCTCACTCGCTCTCTCCTAGTCTCTCACCTGCATGATGGCAAACGGGAGGATGACAATCCCTAGTAGCAAATCCGATATCGTCAGGCTGAGCACGAGGAAATTTGTGGGGCTGTGCAGGGATTTCTGGAATCGGCTTTGCAATGACAATAGAGATTTCATAGCTCTCTCTCTCACTCTGTCTCTCTCTCTCTCTCGCTCTCAGTCTGTCTTTTTCTCTCTCTGTGTTTCTTTCTCTTTCTCTTTCTCTTTCTCGCGCCCTCTCTCGCTCTCGGTCTCTCTCGCTTACCTGTGAGGCCAAGACATAGAGAACAAAAATATTGCCACATACAACCACCAAATTGACGACGCCCAGCACGCCAGAGATGGCGGCCAGCATCCTTTGTATTGCCCTGAAAAAATAGCCGATATTAAGCCACTTCAAAATACCTTAAACAATTGAGAAAAACATTATCGTAAAAAATAGAACGGATAGATAACAAAAGAATCGAATTTTCGGTTTTTAGTGAATTGTCAGTCTGTAATGCCCTTTTACAAGTTACGCAATTTACGCAAACTAAATCAAGTGAGTATGAAAAATAGGGGCTTAGAGGCTGTAAGCCCCTACGTAAGGCTTACAGCCAAGGCAGACTAGCAGAGACCATTTAGGAACGCATCGAACCGTCTAGAATATGCTAAATCAATCAAACAAGAAGGTCGGAAAAGCATAAATAGACTTTTCAGGGCAGGTAAGCTAGCAGAGACCCTTGAGGAAAGTCTCAATTTATCTGGAATCTGCTAAAATGCAGTCAGGATAGCGAAAAGAGGATTCGATCAGAGCGTAAAAACCAGGCCTCCCAGGGCCTGGCAGGCTCGCCGAGACACTTGAGGAACACCTCGTCCCAGCCAGGTCATAGCAAAATTCATCGATACAAACCGAAAATCATAACTACTCTTTTTGGACCAAGGAAGGCTAGCAAAGACTCTTGATGAACGCTACGATTCGACCAGAATTCGCCAAAAATACATGAGAGAGAGAGAGCGAGTGAGAGAGAGAGAGAGAGAGAAAATCAAAAACTAAAGATAAATTTGGCCGTGGCCTTTCCGGGATCCTTTACAGAACCCGTTTCTGGGCCCGGAATATCCTTAGCCCCATGCGTAGTGCCCCCGGTCGGCAAAAATACGGCCAAATCGAGCAGCACCTGCCACGGGGGAATGGAAGGGAACAGCTGGAATTTGAGGATAACGGCGTGGCCCGGTCGAATCAGGGCTACAGTACCAGAATGACGGGGAGTTAGAGGCGAGAGAGAGAGAGAGAGAGGGGGAGAGGGAGAGGGGGTAAGAAATAGATAGATAGCTTGGTTCTTTTCCTGCATGCTCTTTGCTAGCCTGCCTAGAGTGAGCAAGAGAGATAGAGCTTGAAAGTGAGCGAGGAAGATAGGCTAGAGCCTAAGAGAGGAAGAGAGGGAGAGAGAGCTAGAGAGAGTGGGAAAGAGAGAAAGAGAGAGAATAGAGATACTTAGCAAAAATTATCGGGAGTTGCAGTTCGTTATGGCAAGCTAGCAGGGATTATTTAGGATTTCGACGGCTGGGCGTGCAAACGGTGGTTCTTTAGGAAATCGATGGACAAGAGAGAGAGAGAGAGAGAGAGAGCCAGAGACAGAGAGCCTGAGCGAGAGAGAGAGAGAGAGATACGGCCCCAATGCCAGAACATGACCATCTCTTTCTAAGACCTAGCCCGAGGCAGTAAATAGCAATTTTCAGCGGGTGCATACTAGAAGCTTAAAACATGTCATTAATGCCTTGATCTCAAAGAGGCCTATACACATTTTAAAACTTTTAAGGCATAAAAAATCCGAGAAAACAGCAGCAATGTTATAAGCTAATCTATTTGGCGATTAGTCAGAGGCGCCAATGGCTAATATGTAGAATAGGGCCGAAAAAAGGTGGGTGCCGGGGACCAGACCAGTCAACAATGCCTCGTATTGTGCGGCTTCTTTTTTCAACTTATTTTAGATGGACTTTGTGATCTTTTAAAGTGACAAGGAAGTGGTTAGGCTTAGTTTCGGGCTTAGGTTAGGACGCTTAAGACCTGAGCCTAAGCATAAGCCTAAACCCAAGCCTAAGCAAAAGTCTCCACAACTACGCGGTAGCCCAAATGACGCTGGTGTTATTAGGCGTACCGCGTATCTGACAGCACAAAGCAGGTCCTAAAGGTCGATTCTCGTGTTTTCTAGGTCATTTAAACAATTTCGCAACTATACTATGGACTAATTAATGGCACGTGATTTTATATTGATAGGCAAATATTTTTCCGAAATCTTGGGGAGCGCGAAATGATCGCGAGCAAAGAATCGGATGCGCTAATCTGAAATGCAGACAGAAATCAGGGCGGAGAGCAAAGAGAGAGAGAGAGAGAGAGAGAGAGAGAGAGAGAGAGAGATAGAGCTACAGAAAAATGAGATCAGAACAGAGGCCTCCCCCGAGAAACAGCTGAATGTCATGAAAATGAACAGGCAGCCCAGCCGATCAACGGGGAGAATAATTCAAGGCATTCTGTCTGTTGCTCTCGAATATGCGGATTAAAAGCCTTGAGAAGAAGTAACAATAGTAATAGTAAAAATGGTAAAATTCTTATTATACGACGCTCCAGTCTTCGAAAACATTTGAACTTTTGTTAAAAATTAACAAAAAGGTTGAATTTAATTTTAAAAACAGTTGGAAATCGTTATAATGTTCTAGCAACTTAAAGCTATTAAAAGACTATAAAAATATACTTTATCTTTTTAACGGTGAAAGCAAAAATAAAAGAAAAGCAAAAATTAAAATAGCTTACCGCAGAACCCACCCCACGCTAACAGCCCAGTACCGATTATTCGGTCCCTCTCCTTTACAAGCTTCTAGACTCCAGCTCCCAGGTCCCAAACTCGAGCTCCAAAATTCAAAAACCAAAATCGTGGTGACAGTGACAAATTGAGAAAGGCCAACCCGTCAGGACCCGAAATCCTCCCCACCAACAAATAGCAAGCGAACAAATTCTCCGGCCATAGACTACGCGGTGATACCAATCACGGATTTCGCACAAAAACATCAACAGATTTTTGCCCATCTACAAATGCCATTTTTGCGCACGAATTGTGCCTTGAACATGTTGAACTCGGCGGATAGTGGTTGGGCTTCGCAAGTCGAAAAACGAACAAGAATGCAAGCAACCGAAGCATTGGCAAATAGGGGGGCTTTTGGCCCGGGGCATGTGTTTGAATTCGGAGGCTTCTGCCCGGGGTCTTGGCTTCGGGAATTGGCCAAGTTCTGGGCCACTCATAAAATCGGACGCTACCCAAACAAATTTGAACCGGCTTTAGGGTTGGTTCTCTCTCTCTCTGCTCTCTCTGTCTCTCGCCAATTTACGTACTAAACGATGCGCTCGAACTTCGCCGCTGACGCTGGATTGGGTTCCAATTTTAGAGGCAGAAAAAAGTCATTTCGGTCGTTTTAAAGGGACTGGAAAGACTAGAGTGTATCTAGTCTTTCCAGTCCCTTTAAATTTACCTTCAATACGGTCTACTGGCGATAGAAAAAGAGACAGGAGAGGGAGAGCGAGAGAGATAGAGAGAAAGAGAACAAACTCTATATTCACAGGTACATTTCAGGCACAAGATCTCAATCCCACACGCTCCAAACAACGCTCCGATATTCCCGTTAATTGTAAAGGAACGGAAAAGAGAAGAAAGACAATGCCAACTACGTGTCGTTCTGCTATTGTTATTTAAGGGGATATGGGGGATGAATGGATGCGAGAGAGAGAGAGAGAGAGAGAGTGAGGGAGAGAGAGAGAAAGAGAGTGAGAGAGATGGTTTTGAAGGGAAAATGAGCGTCGCGGTCCATCAGAAAAAGGCCTAAAAATAGCTGGCGGCAAGAAAATGAGCAGAGACGACTAATCCACGAGCTCACGGTGGTCACCCAGAAAATGGCGTAAAATCCGGAATTGTCATCGTTCCACCGTAGTACCATCAAAAACCGAATTCGTCTGGCCGAACCAGGTCTTAAAAAGGTATCAAAGATTGCCGGTGTTGTCATAGATTGAAGGGGTTATACGGCCAGCGATAGAGAGAGAGAAAGAAAGAGATGAAGCGAGATAGAGAGAAACATACAGAGACAGAGAATGTGAACATTATTATTCATCCTTTGGCCCCTCGCAAAAATGCACCAATCAGACGAGAAAAACCGGGATTTCCGGTGGAGGGGGATGAGCGCGGAGTGCCGCGGAAATTTGCGGAAATTGTCGCTTTTTTATGCTCCCGTCATCACGATTAAATAATTTGTGGCAGTGGAGAAACAGCATGAAAACGTTTGGTAAAAAAATTCGGAGGTCTGCTGATATTTTAAAGGCACCGGGAAGACAAAAGGTAGTTATGAAGTCTGTCTCTGTCTCTGTCTCGTTCTCTCTCGCTGTCTCTCGTAAAGGCATGCTAGCAGTGATTACTTATGATCCCGTTGAACCCAAATGACGACGGCCAGCTAGCAAAGATCATTGAGGAAAGCCAAAAAGCAGCTGTTCAATTCATGGGGGCACTTGATGGGTTGAAAGGACATTTCAAGGGCCCCACTCCACCCCGCCCACCCCCGGCTGCAAATTCCGGAAAAATGCAAAAGCCGCCTGGATGGGCCCCGATTTTCGATGGTCAGTGAGAGGGCGAAAAGATTGGGAATAAAGAAGCTGTAAATACAGGAAAAATCGTTCCGAACGACTCCACTACCAACAACACAGGAAGGCAAAGTATTTTGCACACAATGGATAGTTTGCAGAGACCATTGAGGAGAGCTAGCAGAGACCATTGAGGAGAGCTAGCAGAGACCATTGAGGAGAGCTAGCAGAGACCATTGAGGAGAGCTAGCAGAGACCATTGAGGAAAGCTAGCAGAGACCATTGAGGAGAGCTAGCAGAGACCATTGAGGAGAGCTAGCAGAGACCATTGAGGAGAGCTAGCAGAGACCATTGAGGAGAGCTAGCAGAGACCATTGAGGAGAGTTTCAGAGACCATTTAGGAGAGCTGCGTGGGCGATTGAGTGTACGCAGTCAGCTTAGATTTTCAAGCGATTGCAGTGCATCGTAGTAGTAAAAGCCGTAGATTTCTTCCCGTTCGTCCCGGGGGTGAGTGAGCGAAAAAATGTCTCGTCGCGTTGGGGCAGTCATTCAAATCCTGACATTCGACCCCAGGCCCTTCCCCTCCTTCCAGACATAACCCCAAGCCGCAAAAACAGCTCGAGGCTTATGCCCAACGGATTTACCCCTCATTTTTGACTGCTCTTTTGAGCAGGCCCCTCATTTAGGGGGTTACCCGGAGGGTTCAAAGAGCAAGCGAGGGAATGTTGAGAATTAAAGGGACCGACAAAAATTTACCATGTATTTTGCTGGCTATGACGCTCCCTTATAGATTTTTTTAGAACCTATGAAATTCAACCTTTTGCACCCCTCGGTCTTGCACGTAGGAAAAGAGGGAGATCGATGCAGCGAGAGAGAGAGAGAGAGAGAGAGAGTGAGAGAGAGATATAGAAAGAGAGTGAGGTAGATAGTGAGCTAGACAAATATTCTTTGGTCCGATCCTACATTCTACTCCAAAATTCCACAAAGCTCCAAAATACGCGGAATGGTTGGTAAGTGTTGCAACCCGGAATGCCTGGGAGCCGGATGGATAATGTAGCAGGTGTATTTGAAAGCGAAAGAAAGAGAGAGAGAGAGGAGAGAGAGAGATAGAGAGTGACGAGAAGAGTGTGAGAGTGAGCCAGCAAAATAACTTGCTTATAAACCCTATGTCTGACTCGTCCAATAACAAAAAAAACCGGAAAATTCGCAAATTCCTCTACCGTATGCAAGATGCGCAAGAGTTCGGAAATGCGAGTCACCAAATGTTCAGTCAATGCAAAAACCTCGAACATATTTCGCATGTTTCCGGGGGTTTCCGGTGAAATCGGATTACAAAGATTTTGGAGGGGTGAATGGGCGGCCGGATGTCGATTTTCGGAACGAAATCTTGAGGCGTAATTTGGTGTCATATGGAAACTGCAGATCGGGTGCAAATTAGGGTCGTCAATAGGAGCAGTGCGTAGTTCATTCTTCATCGGTGTCGGGTACGGTAGGCCGTTCAAAGATTTGATGGTCACATGGGTTAGTCAAAAATCCCAGGGAGCTCAAGGCGTTCGAAAAACATGAGAGGGAGAGAGAGCAGAGACGGCGTGTTTTTGTTAGGAGAACGGGAAGGAGGTCTTCAGATGAAGAAAAGAAGTAGAGACCCCCCGTCTAGCACCACTTCCGACACGCCATCACCCCCACCCTCAACCCCCCGGATACCCATTTCGCCCCAGCCCTATCCCAGAGTCTTTAGGCTACGCGAACAAACCGTTTACAGATTTTTGCCAGGCCTTCTTGTCGACGCATTAATGGCTTACGAAGTTTTAACGGGGTGGGCAAGGCCTATCTGTCGGTTTTTTTCGGGAGAGAGGAGAGAGAGAGAGAGAGAGAGAGAGAGAGAGAGAGAGAGAGAGAGAGAGAGAGATAGAGAGCAAGGCATAGAAATTCCGCGACACTCCCCTGACCAGATTCCCACTGCGATAAGCGTACCAGGTCTTTGACGCTCAGGCTCCATTCAGAAGGGACCCACGAGTAAAATCGGGTTTTCCCCGGCGCTCCTATGGACATATGTACGGGAAGGGCCCCTTGATAAGTGGGGGCTTTCAACTGGGGAGGTCATCGATCTCCTCGGGAGCCTCAGAATACTCAAAAATCTGTCCGAAAATGTAAGCTCTCTCTGTCTCTCTCTCTCTCTCTCTCTCTCTCTCTCTCTCTCTACCTCTTGCTCTCTTAGAAATAACACCAAAAAGCAACTGAGCAGCGGCCATTTTGGGCCATTTGGCCCCCCGAGGTCATAAAGTCCACAGGCCACGCCTGGGTCCCAGGTGAAATTTGTGCAAAATGCAGAATAACGAAGCAGGAGGGCCGAAAATGGAACCCACAATCAGGTTGGTTGGAAGCGAAAAAATGCGGGTCGGGATCACTTTGCGCTCGGAGCCATAATTACATGGCAAAAAGCGCAAAAATGAGGCTGGAATTTGAGTAAGCCTAAGCCTGAGCTTAACCGTGATAAGTCAAAGGCCTAACCTGCGTGCTCATGTATCAAAATTCAGAAATGGCGAAATGCCGACATTCGAAATCCGGCATGCCAAAATCCCGACAGACCAGAATGTCGAAACGTATTGGATTCTGTGCGGGTTATTTGCGTCGCGCCGGGATTTTGGGTGCCGGGATTATGGCTGTAGGTATTTGCTCTCCCAGGAATTCCTTATCCTGATTATCCTGCCGGATGTTGGCTGTCGGTATTTTTTCCCGCAGGATTTTACTTGTCGAGATTTCCTTGTCGGTAGCAGTCCGGTTGAAATTCTAATTGCCGACATTTTAGCAATGGGTATTTGGAATTCCGGAATTATTAGGGAGAGTTCGATGCACTAATGAAACGATCTGAAGCTCGCGATTCTATGGGGAAGACCTTCCAATCAGGACATGCCAAGCCGGAACCACGATGCATTAATGATACCTATTTAGCAGCCGGCTGCTAAATAGGTATCATTAATGCGTGAATATCCTAGTCAATTGCTGGAAGCCGGGGAAATGTGTCGGAATGGGGCAACAGGAGGAAGCGGATGGGGGGAGGTTAAGCCTGGGAAAAGCCCTATTTTCGAGGAGCTTCAGCTCGAGATTGACCTTTAAAGGTACGTGGAACCAGCTGGGCGGTGAATTTGATGGCGTAATAAGATAAAAAGAAGGTTTAGAAGGGCTGGGAAAAGCTAAACTTTTTCGGAATTCGTGCCATAATGGATTAAGCTCTCTAGACTTAACAAAGGAAGAAAGACAGCAAGAGAGAGAGAGAGAGAGAGAGAGAGAGAGACGAAAGGACGAGAGGGAACAACTCAAAACTATCAAATTCCCCGCCGGCAGCGCCCGATTAATTCTGTTTATGGAAATGCGGGCCCAGCGGAAAAGGGCCACTCGATTGGGGCCAGCTTTTTGGTCTTATTAAGCCCCTCGCCGAACGCGGGACCCTCGCGATTCAACTTTGGCCTCGCGGCGCCGTTTGGGGGCCCTAATCGAGGACTGGAGGGCCCCCGGAGGGTGAGCTTGAACTCTGCTCGCATGAAAGGTGCTTTGAAGGGAAAGTTACAGAGAGCGAGAGAATGAGAGAGAGAGAGAGTGAGTGAGAGAGATGAATGAGAGGGGAGAGATAGAAAGGCAGAGAGACAGAGAAACAGAGAGAGAGAGAGAGAGAGAGAGATGTAACATAATTTTTCAAATAACACGTAGCTGGAGCGTCGCGGAACCGAGATTTCAATGCGGAAATTGCGTCTAAATAAACATCTGAGAGTTCCGCGACACTACCCCCCGGAACGTTTACAAAAACTTGAAATTGCTGGACTCGAATCTTGAATCCCGATCGTCTAAAGCCATAAATATGTATTTTCCCGAAGATTACTGTAGGCGGGGCGCATTTCTAAAAAGAGCCTCCTGTGCTCATGTGAGGTGCACTTTTTGGGGGCGTTGTGGGGGGAAAGTGGGGCCAAATTTCCGGCTGAGACACTATAGGGCGAAAGGTAAATGCCTTCCGGAAATCGAGGGGGAAATTATTAAGTCGAACCTGCCTCCGAATAACGGCCCGGAAAACGATGCACTGATAGGGTAATCTGCGGGTGGGGGTAGGTAATGAGTTACGCCGGAAATAGGCGTCTGGAATGGAATTTTGGGTTTAAAGGGATGCCGACGGCATAGTCAATCGGTTACGCGCGGAAAAGAAAATGTCTCTGCGCCTCTCCCCTCTCCCCTGTTGGCTACTTGCCAATTTGTTGATGAGGGGGGATCGACAGATGCCGTCGGCAGCCCTTTAAAGGGGTCGCGACGTCGTGAATTTGATGCCGTAATGTATTCAACGCTCGGGTTTTCCAAAAAAGTCTCTGCCGCGAGGCAAACGTCACGCGAACCTTTTTCTGCCAAAATCCCAGCTGTCACGCTCCCTTTAAAGCTACCGGCCGTGAAGCCACGTGACCGTGACGCACCAGAATCGTGACCGTGACCGTGAAAAAATTTTCAAGACGTTGACAAAACAAAAACCCCATCTTTGACCGATCCCCTGCCTTCACCGGTCCTTTAATGAACCGAAATGCCCAAAAGTACGGGGCAAGTTCTGGGAAAACCCCCAAAAACGGTTGATTAGGGTGGACAATTCAAAGAAAAAGACCTCGAACTAGCCGCTCGTTAAGACCTAGAGGTCGGTCGATGGTTTTTGGGTGTTTTTTCTTCTTGTGTTGGAAGCCGAGGGCCCAGGGCCACATCTAGGGGGCCCTAGACAGGGCCCTTAATCGCGATGACCCCAGAAAGAAAAAAAAGAAACCGAAGAAATCAACATGTCTCACCCGGTGGGCCCTAACCCCCACGAGGGAGGGCCCAAATGAAAATTGGCGCCCCGGACAAAAATTCGCGGAATGGGGATGTTGCGCTTTTGACGCTATGTTTTGGATTCTGGAGGTGAGCTAGCAGAGACTATTGAGGAGAGCTAGCAGAGACATTTGAGGAGAGCTAGCAGAGACCATTGAGGAGAGCTAGCAGAGACCATAGAGGAGAGCTAGCAGAGATCATTGAGGAGAGCTAGCAGAGACCATTGAGGAGAGCTAGCAGAGACCATTGAGGAGAGCTAGCAGAGACCATTGAGGAGAGGTAGCAGAGACCATTGAGGAGAGCTAGCAGAGACCATTGAGGATATCTAGTACCGTATGCATCCAAGGGCTTTCCCCCGTTCTTTGGTCAGCTTTTCCAAAAATGGAAGTTCAGGGCCCCCCAGACTACGGGCGGAAACAAATGGCGTGTGCGGGAGATGAATGCCCCAAGCCTAGAAGGGGAATTCTGAAGGGCCGGTGTTCCACAACTGCAAAAAGGGATTGGTGTGTCGGGTCTTAGGGCCCAGGCCTTAGGCCCAAGGCTAGGGCCCAAAGACCCCTTGGGCGCTCTCCCCTCCAGGCTTCCTGTAATTAGTAGCCGTGTGTTGGGCTATCGGCCATCCATCGTCATCCCTATCGGGCAATCCGAGGCGGGGGTATTTTTTAAAGGAACGCGCAAGTCTAATGGTATATTTCCAGGACTAACTAATTTTCAATATTAATCAAATTTCTAGTTCAAAGATTTCCGAGGAACATATGCAAAAAATGCGTGGGGGAAGGAGGTGTCAAGGGGGTCGAATCTCATTTCGAGTCGCGACGTCTTCAGCTTTCTGTTCTTCGGTTCCGTTTTTCCCCCTTCCCGCGCTTTTTGGCGTTGTTCGTCGTCTCATTTGATTCGCGGGGTCATCCCGCCGGGTTTAAGAAAAAGACAAAAAGTCAAGGAACGCGTCTTTTGATAGATTTCCCCAATGGTCTCTGCTAGTTCTCCTCAATGGTCTCTGCTCTCAGGCCTAGTCTCCTCAATGGTCTCTGCTAGCTCTCCTCAATGGTCTCTGCTAGCTCTCCCAATGGTCTCTGCCTAGCTCTCCTCAATGGTCTCTGCTAGTTCTCCTCAATGGTCTCTGCTAGCTCTCCTCAATGGTCTCTGCTAGTTCTCCTCAATGGTCTCTGCTAGCTCTCCTCAATGGTCTCTGCTAGTTCTCCTCAATGGTCTCTGCTAGCTCTCCTCAATGGTCTCTGCTAGTTCTCCTCAAGGGCCCGTAGCAGCCTACCAAACTGAAAATGCTGGTAGTGTCAGGTGGACTGGAAGTTGGTAGCACGGTTCGCGTTCAGTGACCAAATTTGAAAAAGGGAGGAAGTGGATTGGAAAGTTGCAAAGTTCACCTAGGGGAAAGCCGGTACAACGCCGGAAAGATGAAAAACACTGTTGTTATGACCCAACCAAAACACACATCTCTTGCTCTCGCTTTCTCTCTCTCTCTCTCTCTCTCTCTCTCTCTAACTCTCTCTCTCTCTTTCGCTTTCTTCGTATGCCGTTAATTCCGGGTGCATTTAAGATCAACGTTTCAGAGCGAGAGAGAGAGCGAGATGTTTGACATAGCCTAGTATTTCAATCATTTATCGAATTTCTCTATTTCTCTTTCTTCAGCTGTTCCACCGACCCGCGTTCCGAGATCTTCTCCAGCGACAGGGCGAACTGAAAATATGATAATAATTCTAGATCTTTTGTACTAATTTATTACTAATAAATACAATTTTATACGTTTAAGTAATAGCAAAAATAAAAAAACCCCGACTTTTTCTTCGGCAACTGGCGACTGGTCCTCTTCGCTGACTTCACTGATCCTGCTGGCGATGTGGTGGGGTTTGAAGTGCTAAAAATCAGCTTGAATTTTATCTCTCGCTCTGTCGCTCTCTCTCCCTCTCTTGTTCACCTTTGATCTCCCCAGGCTGACGTCCTCCTCCTCGAGGTCCACCTCGTGCACCACGTCGTTGGCCAGAACCGAGGGAGCTGATCGAAATATTGGTTTTCCTTGCTCTATCTCGCTCTTTTCACTCTCTCTCGCTATCGCTTGCTCTCTCTCTCGCTCCCCCTCTCCTCACCAAAAGATATGTCAAACGGTCCCTCGGTCGACGAGTGATATCGGGAGACCTGCGACGGGTACCGCGACATTCCTATCGACGCCGTCGGGGAGCAGAAGCTGTACTTGGGGGATTCGGTCGGATTCGGGGAGACCGGGGCAAAGTTGGTGGAGTGCGAGCGGACACGGTGGGCCCTGGAACGTCGGTTTTAGCTGAACGTAAGAAAGAGAGAGCGAGGTAGAGAGGGCGAGAGATAGAGTGAGAGACAGAGTGAGAGATTCTGTCCAAAACCTACGTTCTCAGGCTAAACTCGCGCGTCTTCTTGCGTGGCCGCAAATTTGACATGAAGCTCTGCGCAAATGTGGGCACGGATTCCTAAAATTATAATTTCAGGGCCTGGACCGAGATTACAGTAGATGGGGCAGCTGATAGGGGCTGCAGCTCGACCATCTTCACGTCGTCGTCTGGTTTGGCTAGGCTGAAAATCGGGGAGATTGGGAGGAATCTTGACAGTTCAGACTTGAGACGTTTCGTGGCTCCGAGAGAGGGAGGGAGAGAGCGAGGGAGAGAGCGACATAGTGAGAAAGAGAGAGAGAGAGAGAGAGAGAGAGAGAGAGAATAAGCGAGAGAAACAGCCAGAGAGCGAGAGATAGTCAGAAACAAAAAGCCATCGTGACGTGCTTGCAGCACGATTAATCCCCCAAGGGTCTCTGCTAGTTGCCCGGAAGCTAAACCCGCGACTCACTTGACTTGTGCCACCGATCCAACAAGCACATTCTGGTGATGACCATGCTTCTGGCTCTCCTCAGAGTAGATTGGGCCCTGCTGCGACTGAAATTTTGCTTTTGGCAGCCAAAAAATCTGGAGGGGTACCTTGAACTGGTCCATGTTCAGCACCGGGTGTTCGTCGTACGCGTCGACGATGGCCAGACCCGTCTGAAAAGTTGAGAAATCAAAGTTGTCGGCTGGGGCTAACCGCAATATTCTTGTCGATCAGAAAGTTGCACTCGAAATCGTCGTCGTCCTCGCCGAACGGGTTGAGCAGCGCCTCGGCCACCTAGAGTTTGTCGTTTCTCTCTCCCCCTCTCTCTCTCTCTCTCTCTCTTTCTCTCTCTGCCTCTCTATCTCTAATCCCTACCCTCATCCAGCCGACAAAGAAGATGAACTCTAGGACCGTCATCATCGGGAAGTACAGGTCAATCTGGTATAGTGTCTGATTTCTAGGCATCCAACTGTACCTGGGTGCGGTTCGGACTATCCTGGCCGACGATAAATTGACGGCCTACGATACAGATGAGGAAGTAGACGCGCACCGACAGGAACACGACCTGAAAATCGCAATTTGGGGTACTGGAGGTAGGTATCTAAGAGTCGTACGGTAGGCTACGCGAGGATACCTGTGGATAGGCGAGTGGGATCGGGACCCAGTCGAAATTGCATAGGGTTTGGAGGTTGTTGCGGAAGAATTTGAATTCCTAAAAGAAGTGGATCAGAGAGAAAGAGAGGGAGAGAGAGAGAGAGAGAACGAGAGCGAATGAGAGAGAGATAGCTCCTTACATTCAGCAAATAATTCATATGGCTGACGTGCATCAATCCGTGCACGTTCGGGTCCTGGTTTGGTTGACTGATGTCGCGCAGCTAAATTTACCATAAAACTTTGGTCTCGTTAATTTAATAGTATTCAAGGTGAGCTATCTTACCTTGAAGCACAGAGCACATGCCCAATTTATCGGCACCCAGTACTTGTTGTAGTTGTCGTCGAGCTTCACTTTTTCGAGCATTTCCAACTCGTGGTCTTGGAGAAAGCCTGAGAAATAGGATGAGAGAGATGAGAGAGATAGAGAGAGAGAGAGAAAACGAGACCCACCGGCCTGTACGATGGAGCGCATCGTAGGGAAACGCCGCCGCACCGAAATGGCGATATCTCGGAAGACCAGCACCTAAAGAAGCGCATGAGTTTCTATGGAGCTTGAGCTGGAGCGACAGGTCAGTTAGGAGCTTGAACGTCGAAAATGATGCTTTTCCCACCTGCGAGAGCACCAGATAGCGAACCATGGAACGGCGGATGATGCGCGTCCTCTCGTCGTTACCCCTCACCAGGGACGCCGTGGTTAGGGCAGCGCTGGAAAAATTAGTGTCTAGCTCCTCAATGGTCTTTCCTCGCTCCCCTCAATGATCTCTGCTAGCTAGCCCTTCAATTAAACCCTGTAAATCACTAACTTTTCAATATATCCCATATTGAGCAACACTTGCCGCCACCTGTCCACCACCTGACTGACGAAGAAGCCGAGCATGAAAGTGAGCGGGATCCTCGACACCCTCGCATTCACATGGGCCACCAGCCGCTCGAAGCTCCTGTAGATGGGTGTAGGTGGAGGGATACGGTAGTTGTACCGACTCTTGGCCACGATGCGATAGCACGAGATCACTGCGGTAGATGAACATGGTGACGTAGTAGCAGCCGAGCCAGATGAGAAGTTCGGTGAGTACTGCAAAGGATAGTTTTAAGTGGATATGTGTTTTCGGACCTGATTTCCAGACACTGCCCCTCCATCTGAAGACCAGCTTCACCCATGAGCCAAGCGAGACGTTGGCCACATCCCCGTGATAGGGGACCGTCATCTGGGATATGGATTTAGGTGGAGAGAGAGTGAGAGCGAGTGAGAGATGGGGAGAGAGAGCCAGAGAGATGGGGAGAGAGAGAGCGAGAGAAAGAGAGAGAGAAAGAGAGAGAGACAGAGAGAGAGACAGAGAGAGAGAGACAGAGAGAGAAAGAGATATGGAACATCATTTTCAAAAACTTTGCGTAAGCTAATAAAAAATCAATTCTCCTCAATGATAGCTGCTACCTTGCCTGAATCTTTGCACCAAAAAACCTTGAAAATCAAAAAAGAAAATCGAAGAAAAGACGAAGAAAGAGGATAGATTCCCAGCGTCGTTACCAGTGCGCGCCGACATTGATGGGGCGAGCCAAGGACACATCGCGGGGCTGGGCCGATCTATAGATCAATCGCCCACCCCCTCTTATCCGCCTATTTCCTGATCTTTTCTTCATTTTTTGCGCCCTTTCAGGTTCAGCAATAAAAAGCCACTGTCGAGTGGTTAATTGCAGGCGAATACATCGATGCATCGAGACAGTATGCGAACTGGCAGAGACCATTGAGGAAAGCTAGCAGAGAGCATTGAGGAGAGCTAGCAGAAACCATTGAGGAGAGCTAGCAGAGGCATTGAGGAGAGCTAGCAGAGAGCATTGAGGAGAGCTAGCAGAGACCATTGAGGAGAGCTAGCAGAGACCATTGAGGAGAGCTAGCAGAGACCATTGTGGACGATGCATCGAGACCATTGAGGAGGCTAGCAGAGACCATTGAGGAGGGCTAGCAGAGACAATTGAGGAGAGCTAGCAGAGACAATTGAGGAGAGCTAGCAGAGACCAATAAGGAGAAAAAATGTTTTCCATCCCCGTTATTTCTCCCCCGTTAAGCAATCTTTACCCGCTTTGAGTAGAGTGCAATTTCTGATGTTTCCACGACTTTTAAGCCAAATACTTTATTAATGACACTGTAGGCACACGAAAATACACGAGAAACGACAATGACATCAAGAAATATGTACATTTGGATTGCGAGGGGCCAGTATGAGGAACAGACAACATGACACACACAAAGGGGAACTGGGATGTGCTTTTGTCTTCGAGTGGTTCGGGGTAGAGGACGTTGTTGCTCTGCTGTCCTTGTTGATGTCGGCGGTGGCGGTCGGGGGTTCAGCGCCGAACGGGACGACGAGGGGGAGGGGCGCCACGGGTGTTGTTCGTCGACTTCGCCGGGATGTGGCGGGTGGCCTTCATCTTCTTTTGCGCCGCCTGAAAAAGGATAGCTTGAATCGATTTTTGCGCAAAATTTCGACTTTTTAAAGGGAGTGTGACACTAACCTGCGCGCCCTCGTCGTCGTCGTCGCACACGGTGACGGAAGACGGGCAGTCCCTGTCTGCCCGCAGGTGCCGCTCCGGTCGCTCGACCTCGGAGTCGGAGAGCTGCGTCTCGTCCTCCTCCTCCAGAGCGACCCACTAAAAACCAGGAGTTTAATTCACTAAATTAATTGGCAAAAAAATTTATTAATTACTTCAATAAAGTTATTACGTTTAAATTTAAGTTACTTTAATTTAAATTTAAGTTTAAAGTTATAGTTTAAGTACCATAAATTTTAAAATATCACTTTTTTGATAGTTTTTTCAATTTTAAATATAGCTAAATATAGCTTTGCTAAAACTGACCTCATCGCCGACTCCGGGGGCGTCGTCGAACTCCCAGTACTCTGGTTAAATTTTATTTAATTTCTCTTCGCGCTCCCGCCGGTGTGTCTGAAAATAGCACAAGTTCAAGGCGTTCAACGATCCGACTTACCCACTGACCAGTGTGGCCATTGAACCGCTTCAATCCGCGGTGATACTTGAAAGTGCCAGGCTGCAAGACGAACGGCGCGTCCTCCTGAAAATTGTAAATTTTTAGATTTTTCGACAAAATTTTGAATTTTTCAACATTTTTTTGTTAGTTAGTTTTTTTATTTTAAAGATAGTGGGATATTACTACAAACCTTATTAAACCCTTACGCCCCCCGATAATGCAAAAGAACCCAAAAATGTTGAAAATTAGCTTTAAAACTAGCATATTTGATTTTAGATGACCAACCTTTGATGATGATGCATCTGGACTGGTCATGCTCGGGCTGGCCATGCTCGCGGTTGCCTTGCCCGGAGTGGCCTTGCTCGTGGTGGCCCTGCTCTGAGGTGTCGTCGTTGCACTTGAGGTGTTGGTGGGCTTCGAGGTGACCGGCGTGTTGTTCTTGGACAGGAGCGCTTCGAGGTCGTTCCCCTTCTGTTTCCTGACGCCCTTCTTCTTCTTGATGATGTAGAAGGAGACGGTGGCGGTGGTGACGATGAGGAGGACGGTGAGGATGAGCACAATGACCACGAGCAGCCACCACCAAGATGACTTCTCGCCGTCGAGCGTCGGGGGCGCCGCGGTCGAGCTGAAAAGGAAGGGGTTGATTCAAGCCGCCGTCTCTGCTAGCTCTCCTCAATGGTCTCTGCTAGCTCTCCTCAATGGTCTCTGCTAGCTCTCCTCAATGGTCTTTGCTATATCCTTCACTTACTATGTGGTGGGGGCGTCGGCCATGAGCGTCTTCTTGCAGTAGACCTCGATTTGGCCAGCGCAAGTGAGCTTGTTCGAGCCGTCGCAGCGCAGCTGATGATCCTTGCCAATGCATAGCACATACATCCAATCGATGGTCATCTCGATGATGATTATGCTATTGGGCGAGACCACGATCTCTTGGTGGCAGACGGGTAGATCGGTTCCGTTCGGCAGCTTCACGAGGGTCCCTTGCTCGACCACTTTAATGGTGGAGTTGCCGAGTCCCCTTCCGCCTGAGGGGAGCAGGTCGAGCTTGCCATTCCCGGGCAAGATGAGGGTGCCGTTGCATGTAGTGGTGGATGGTGACGGCTCGGTGGCGTTCTGCGGGCTCGAGCAGCTCTCGCACGGCATCTCGGGTATTGTTGTCGTGTCTGTTGCGCCGGTCGTCGAGAATGTGGATGGCGGAAGCTGAAAAAAACGGTCAAATTCAGCGAAATACCAACATACAGAAGCCGACGTCATCAGGGAGTTCAAACAAACGCAAAGCCGAAAAAATAATACCCACCGTAGGAAACTGGGTGGGCATTGGCTCTTGCTGCGGCGTCGTCGAGATGTTCGGGCAGTTTCCGGGAAGCGACGAATTCTTGCAGCCGACCATACCGGAAATGTTGGTCTTCTTCTCGTTGCCGGTAGGGTCCGTTGGATCGGTGACGCCCTACAAACAATTATACTGATATTAATTTTCCAGTAGACACTCACGATTTTAGTGGAGGGTGATGGTTGGGCCGTACTGCCCGTGGGCGTCGGCGAGGACGATGGCGGCGAGTGGTCTTGGACTTGAGGAGGCGGGCTATTCTTGGGAAGCAGCGTCATCTTGGGGTCGTTCGTGCGGGGCGGCTTGAACACCTTTGGGTTGTCCGTCACATTGCCCTCGTCGGTGATGATCGGCTGCGAAACGATGAGGAGCAGGAACACCACCTAAGCAGTTATTACTTTGCAGGGCTTCAAATAATAGATACCATTGAAGCAATCCTCATCGCCATCATGTTGCGTGCGATCGACAAGCTCGAATTCCGAAGGCTGTCGATGGAAAATGAGAAATGATTGAACAGACAAAATCCCCTTTTATATGCTGTAATGTATGCTAATAACGATAAAAAAAGTAACTGAAATAATATGCTGTGATGTATGCTAATGCTAAAATCTAATCCTTCGGCTAAACAATTCATTCAAATAATGTATTCGAATTGGGGAAAAAGGCTGACGCGTATCTCTCTCTGTATCTCTCTCTCTCTCTCTCTCTCTCTCTCTGTCTCGCTCTGTCTCATCCCCTCCTATTTCCCTCCCTCCCTCTCACCCCGGTGCCTGCGTAGATAGAGGACGGATAGGAGACAACAGTTGGCCGCCTGTACGGCCTGAGCATTTCGGAAGGGCGGTCTCGCACTTTCTATCTATCACTCTCTCCCCCTCTCTCTCTCTCTCTTTCGCCCAAAGCAATATTTATCAACGTCTTTTATAACCATGAATAAAACTGCTGGAATTTTCTGGTCAAATATCGGGTCGATTTGCAGCCATAGTGAAGATGAACAACGTCCCGAAGAAGTGCGGCTTGTTGGCGTCGTTGTTTGGTGGCAAAGTTGCCGGACTGAAGTTGATGCATATTGATGGGATATCTGAACATCTACTTGCCTAGTTGTTGTAGTGGTGGTAGTGGTGGTGGTTGTTGTGGTAGTGGTTGTAGTTGTAGTTGTCCACCCACTGGTCAGCTTGCAAAACACGTTGATCCCGTCGCTGCATAGGAAGGGCGTCCCATTCGCCTCGCATTCAATTTCGGAGAGCCACCCCTCACAATAAAAGTCAAGCATGCCGGGTTTGTCCCAAAAGGTGAGGTTGCTGTTTGGCGGTATCGTAAAGTTTTGATTGCAGAGGTGGATGAAGGTGCCATTCGCGAGTCGAACCGTCATCAAACTGCCGGCGATTGGTCTGACATAGACGGTCGGTTCTCCTACCCACGCCGATCCATTAGGATGCACGCCAAATATTGGATGTTGCCCGTCGTGCAGCATTATAATCTGGCCCCTGCATGACGAGGTGTCCGGGGGGATAGCTGCTGGATTAGCGGCCATGATATTCCTTGAATTCCTCGATTCTATGTCCTCCTTCTCATCGAATGCTTGACCAACGATGAGTGGCGAGTAGATGAGGACAAGTTGAAGCTGGAAATCACATGATTTTGAGGGTTTTTGCCAAGGGTTTCAGTTTATATTACGTTCGCCCCCGACTGGCGGTCATGATCAAAATCAGCCGACTGACCAGGAAGATAAACCTGCCGAGGCGAAACATTGGGGCAGAAAATGAAAATTCCATTCGAATTGGCTAGGCTAATTAACTAAACATCAATCCCCAACCATCTCCCACCGATAACAACCGGAAGTATGGGATTGAGCTGGATTTGATCTGATGTGAACATCGCGCTAGATGCTAATTTATGGATGCTAAGTAGAGGGATATTCAAAGGATTGAGGCAAGCTAGCAGAGACCATTGAGGAGAGCTAGCAGAGACCATTGAGGAGAGCTAGCAGAGACCATTGAGGAGAGCTAGCAGAGACCATTGAGGAGAGCTAGCAGAGACCATTGAGGAGAGCTAGCAGAGACCATTGAGGAGAGATAGCAGAGACCATTGAGGAGAGCTAGCAGAGACCATTGAGGAGAGCTAGCAGAGACCATTGAGGAGAGCTAGCAGAGACCATTGAGGAGAGCTAGCAGAGACCATTGAGGAGAGCTAGCAGAGACCATTGAGGAGAGATAGCAGAGACCATTGAGGAGAGCTAGCAGAGACCATTGAGGAGAGATAGCAGAGACCATTGAGGAGAGCTAGCAGAGACCATTGAGGAGAGCTAGCAGAGACCATTGAGGAGAGCTAGCAGAGACCATTGAGGAGAGCTAGCAGAGACCATTGAGGAGAGCTAGCAGAGACCATTGAGGAGAGCTAGCAGAGACCATTGAGGAGAGCTAGCAGAGACCATTGAGGAGAGCTAGCAGAGACCATTGAGGAGAGCTAGCAGAGACCATTGAGGAGAGATAGCAGAGACCATTGAGGAGAGCTAGCAGAGACCATTGAGGAGAGCTAGCAGAGACCATTGAGGAGAGCTAGCAGAGACCATTGAGGAGAGATAGCAGAGACCATTGAGGAGAGCTAGCAGAGACCATTGAGGAGAGATAGCAGAGACCATTGAGGAGAGCTAGCAGAGACCATTGAGGAGAGCTAGCAGAGACCATTGAGGAGAGCTAGCAGAGACCATTGAGGAGAGCTAGCAGAGACCATTGAGGAGAGCTAGCAGAGACCATTGAGGAGAGCTAGCAGAGACCATTGAGGAGAGCTAGCAGAGACCATTGAGGAGAGCTAGCAGAGACCATTGAGGAGAGCTAGCAGAGACCATTGAGGAGAGCTAGCAGAGACCATTGAGGAGAGCTAGCAGAGACCATTGAGGAGAGCTAGCAGAGACCATTGAGGAGAGCTAGCAGAGACCATTGAGGAGAGCTAGCAGAGACCATTGAGGAAAACTGCAATCTAAAAATCCGACGAATCAAGTAAGCCATTTATTCGAGCGCAACACAGATTGGAAAAAGGGAATTCGACATCATTTGCAGTGGTTTAAGCGAGGCGAGACAAGTAGAATTCGGTAGCGCGCCGTCGGGGCGAGGAGTACGGCTTCACGGCGGGGCGATCACCTCGAGGTTCTGCGTCTGAAATGTGTTGATACTCAAGGGTGATAACGCCAAAACGTCGGCAATTTCGCACCTCCTCGCCGCGGAGCAGGGTGGACAGCTTGAAGAGGAGGGAGCCGTTCGGCTTGAAGATCGTGTAGTTGACGGCCACCCAGCCGGACGAGTCGGGCGACGAGACGTCGAGCTGAACAGGTTTTTGTGTTCTGCTTCGGAATCTCGTCTCCACCCACCGTTCCGGGCACCATCTGATTCTGGCCAATCTCATAGTGCAGCGCCATCTTCACCGGCTCGTTCTTGATAAACTCGCGGTCCTCGCGTCCCTGCTTGAAGACGATCTGCAGCTGCTTCTCGCTGTCGTGCTGCGGGAACGAGGTCGCATACTTCACCGACACCTTCGCCTAAAAACGGAAGTAACCACATGTCCACCTCGCCCACCTTGCCACCCTTCATCGACAAGTCCGGATCAACGTCAGCCTCTGAGGCCTCGGACCCCTCGGGCGAGCTGTTGAGCTCGATCTCCTGGCGGCAGACGCGCTCCGGCTTCGGCTTTTTCTGCCGCTTGCCCGTGTCAGATTTTGGGGGCTGGGGGCACTGGGGTGGCGGGAGGCGGAGGGCCTTGCACGGGCCGTAGTCCTCCGGGCCGCACGGTTCCGAGTTCTGGAGTGAGCATGAGCTTCGCCGGTTTTAGGTGACAAACCAGGCACGAGTTGGTCTGGGCGCGGGTGGCGGGCTGGGGCTCGAGAAGGCTCTGCTGCTGCTCCCGTTCCGACTGAAAATCGGTACTGGACCTATAGCGGGGGGTCAGGATTAGCAGGAGACTACCGTGTTTTTAAAAAAAAAATAGATTTTGAACATTTTCCCTTTTTGGTCCTTTTATAAATTTTAACGAGAGTTTCGAAACTTCCTTTAATTTTCTATTTTCTTTTTGCATCGAAAACCGGTCGAAAATGCTTTAAGTTTGTTAAAGGGTCGTCCGGGTTACCGGGAAATTGCCGTTTCCCCCGCTAACAGTCCAGGACCAAAAAACCTTCATGGATTTTGAGGTACTGGCCTGTTAGCAGGGGGCATTCAATTTGAAGTCGTTACCTCTGTAACGACAAATCCAGCGGAAGCCGAGAAGGCCGAAGCCGCGACGGTCGACTGACGGCTGGCCTGGTAGCCGATCGACTGGTGGGGCGGCTGATAGCTCCATTTCTCGAGCTTCTGCTGCTGCGGCTTCGACTGCTGCCGCTGCGAGGATGGCACTGCGGTGGTGGCGGCGGCGGAGCTGGCGCCGCAATTGCATCCGGAGCAGCACCCGCCCGCGCCCGGTTTCCCGTCCTTCGCCGGCTCGACGACGGACACCGTCTGCGTGCGGTACTTTCTGGAACAGGAAAGGTTATAATTTGCATTATAAAAAGCTTTAAA
This sequence comes from Mesorhabditis sp. LJ9110, assembly GCA_038088335.1. Lineage (NCBI taxonomy): Eukaryota > Metazoa > Nematoda > Chromadorea > Rhabditida > Rhabditidae > Mesorhabditis > Mesorhabditis sp. LJ9110. Next base: position 157,751 of record JBBGBA010000024.1, on the reverse strand, counting down.
ACCGGTAAAATGTCGGTAAGGGCGCAGTTTAGCGACCCCCAGAGGCCGTGGCTTTTGTATCTCGACTCCCCATTGGCCTATAGGGGTGTAAAGTGTACCAAAATATTCGTCTTAGCCTCCGCAACCTTTTGGTATACCTTACAGGCCTGTAGCTTAACGGGGAGCCGAGAAACAAAAGTTTGGGGTCGACTGGGTGAGGGTTATCTGCAGTTTAAGCTAGCCCCGAAATCCCCTCAACATACCCATCCTGGTCGAGCTGCACGTTGGGCCCCTTCGGTAGGAAGCGCTTCTCGTTGATGAGCTCGTAGATCTGGGCGGCCGTGTAGAAGAGCTCGTTGACCGTCTCGTCGACGCGGACGATCGCCCGCTCGGCGCGTGGGTCCATTACTACGAAAGTAACTGCGCTTCATGGTCCTTTCGATTTTCATAGGTTCAAAGTTATTTAAATTTGCTCAATTTCTGGTTTGCTAATTTATTCAAGGAAATTGAATATTCAATTCTACTTTTCCGTCACCAGAATTCGTATTGTCTCTGCGTGATGCGATAAACCAAAAATCAAAATATTTATTTGCATTGTTCCGGAGGTTTCAGTTCGTCTGGGCGCAGCGCTAAAAATGGTGCATTAGCGATTTCCAGGCGTTCGACTACCTGCCAAAAGTTGGGGATTACGTAGGAGGCGTAACCCTGGTTGAAGATTTTCCACGGACATCCAGACGCGTAGTGCGAGCACTCGTCCAAAGTGTACGTGATCGAGCGGTAATCCGTGTAGGGACCGTCCGAAAATAAGACCTAAAACTTTGTATCTTGTAGCCAGCCTGATCCAGTGGAGACTACGGACGTAACCACGCTGGTTAAGGATAACAGCAAATCTTAAAGTTGTATCCGAAAACTGCAACAAATAACGTTTTTGTGCTGACCTGAACGTAATACTGTCCACTCGTATCCTTCCACAGCTCGTGCACCAAATGCGACGCGTAGCCCGGGTTGTTCACCCCGAGAACACTGTACATATTGTGGTAGATGCGCAGCAGGGCGGTGATCGTCGAATCGTGCTGAAAACCAAGGATTCATATGCCCAATTGTGGACCCACAGCCGAGTAGACGTGGAATTTCCAGTGCGGCTTGTTGTTGACGGCATCCGTCATGCTGGACAGCATCTGGCCGAGCAGCTCGCCGCTCCGCAGCGCTAGCAGCTCCGTGTTCTCGTTGTTGCCGATCCCGGGCACGGCTAAATAGGTTTTTTAGTATGTCTTTTCTTAAACTTTGGCTAAAAAATGCAAAAAATATAGATTTAAAAGTTTAAAAATTCTTAAGCAGTTTTTGAATCGCTTGAAAGCGTTTCCGCTTCAATTAAAGGTAACTTTTGCTGAAAAGGTCGTTAAAACATTTAATATTAGGCCACTGGCCATATCTGTACTCGCAGGAAAAATTCGGTTCCCCCCTCCCGCTCCGGAATCCTAAAAAACCTGCTAATCATAACATAAGCGAAAAAATCTATTTTGACAACCCTATTTTTTTTCAACGCACCGCTCCCATCCAAATAATCGTCGGTGTAGACGAACATCTCGTTCAGCTTCGACCAAATCGCGTTGCTCAGCCATGGTGGCATCGTCATGTTGTGCGCACGCTAAACTGTTGATGAAGAAGACCTTTTCTTAAGTAGCTACCTGACAATAGAGCGTATCCCAAAGCTTATTGATGCTGTACGCATCATTGATCGGCATCCCGGCCCAGGTGGTCAGTTGATTCAGGAAATCCTGCTTTCCAGCATTAATTCTACAGCCAGTAATTATACCTGGTTTTTCAAAAGGTACTGCACATAACCAGTATCCTTCTCCCGACGTCCTCTGAGCAGGCCGATGCGTTTGCAATCGCTGGAGCCCTCCTCGTCGAGCTATGACGTTAGCGGTTTTGTAGTTTTTTTCTCGCCTACCGTGTCTTCCGGCCCGGGGACCGAGTGAATAGGGTACGGCATCCAGTTGACTGGCCAACCCTAAATTTCGTGTTGTCATCCTTCCTTTAAAAACGTTATTATAACTTTTCTTACATCAATCTGCGGATGCAGCGTGCTTCCGCTGTAAAAAGCGGCCAAATTCGACGCGGCCGACTGAATGCATCTGGGCGTATCTGCAGATCGAGCGTACAACTGAAAATTTGAGCCAAAATTGAGGGACACATTGTATTAGCAAACCTCTGTCGGATCATAGGTGGCATTGATAAACTTCAAAGTATCAATGTACCGCTTCTTCAGCCGTTGCCCTTGCAAGAATTGCTGTTGCATTCCAGTCTAAATAAATGTTGATGCTTTGTGTAGAAAAAACCGTGGTCAACGTTCCACCCGGAAGCCCCCATTTATCCACGTTAGGGTCGCCTTTATAGGTGTAAATCGGCGTTCGGTCTCCATGCCGGTATAACTAAATATTTTGCTGGAAATAATGGGTTTTTTGAATACCAAATTGACTTGGATAAGCTCGTCGGCAAGCCCGACCGCCAAAAAGGCCCACAGCACGAGGAGCCGCCCCATACCAGGCCGCAGAAGCTAATGACCGGGAAGCCGTCGGGTGTTCTTATCTCCGAAGGCGATTCCGGCATCACCAGTCTCTGCGTTCTGGTCGGCAGCAAAAACCAGGCTTACTTCAGGTGGCAAAGAAGAGAATTCGTTTCATCATCCCCATCCAAAACGCTTTACAAAACGGGGAAAATAATGAAGCGAGCGTGAAACAATAGAAAAAGTATTTCTAATTATTTTAATCAGGAATTTTTAAAATTTTAAAATTTTTAATTATTTCACAAAAATCAATATTTAGGCTTTTCCGCCACGCTCCGCTGTACGCCGGGTCCCGCAGCGTCGGCATCGCCCCGCGGAGCGAAACGTTCTCTCTTCTGGTTTTTCAGCAAAACCTGCATCCGACCATCCATCCTACCAGCATGCAGTCGAGCGACCGTTTTGACGTGAACAAGACACTCGACGAGATAACTGCCGGGAACAGGGCTTTGAAGTATGTCATTCTTTCTTGTTCCCAGCCCTTTGCCAAATTTTACCATTTCCCTATGTAACTTGTTTTTAGGCGTCAACGCTCGGGCGGCCGTAGCAGTCGTGGTGGCATCGAGGGCCGTTGGGAGCACGACATGTACCACAGTCCTGGAACGAGTGCTTCTTCTTCGAAAACACGTTAGGATTTTGACGATCACTAGAAATTGCTTTTTAGGCGGCTCTGCCCGGAAGCTACAAAGGTCGCCAACCAAATCAGGACGTGAACGCGCACGTGTCCTACTACACAACCTGTCGCGCTTTGTGACCCAAGACGACTTGGAGGAGCTCATCTCTCCCTATAATGGCAGTGCGGCCACCGTTCATTATGATCAGAATGGGACCCCGCTCGGAACGGCTGAGGTTTGCCACGGTTTCTTCCTACAATTCCTAATGTAGTTTCACGCTAGTGCTGCAAAGGCCAACGAGTTCAGCGCGAAATACAAGAATACGGCTATTGATGGCAAGCCGATCCAGATAACAGTGGTGATCGTGTTTTTTGTTGCTAATCCGCATACAGGTCCCGACGTCGCACACCTCCGGAACTATTCATGATCGAGTCAAGTTCGGATACCTACATTGGCTTCGAATTTTGCTTTAGACTGCCACATAAAGCTATCGGCGGCAAACTGCGTCGTTCCGTTACCGGGCGCATCAAGAAGCACTCCGCTTCACGTACGAATCGTTTCATGGATGAACATGATCACAGGGTTTGACTTACTCTACAGCTTTCATTTGTGTTTAGGAAACGTCACCGGAGCAAGCCAGTCCGAAGAAGCGGCGCAACGATGGTCGCGGTCCCAAGAAGCTGTCCCAAGAAGAACTTGACCGCCAGCTCGATGAGTATATGAAGGCCTCCTCAATGAAAATGGAATAGAAGCCAAGCTGTTTCTCCACACGTATTTGTTACTTTACAGAACACCGACATCTTACTCTAACCACGTTTTGTTTACAATTTTGGAATAAATGTTTGGCGTCTATCTAATCTGGTCACACGAAATGAACCAACGTTGTGGGCGGTGCAGTGATACCTATCTGGGATACCACATCTCTTGTTGTTTCCTCCGGCGTCCTTGAGCGGCAGGCAGACCCATTGCACACTCAGCGCTGTATGGATGCTTGCTGGGGGTAATTGCCTCCGAGGGGGATCCTCACGTCCCCTATTGAGCATCGACACCTATTCACACATTCCCCGGTAGGAGCCTTATTAGTTTCTAGCCTATCGAAATCTTGTGCAAACCTTTTGCAGCTCTGACGACTGTTTTCAACCGCTCTTGCTCAATTGGTGGCTGGGATGGGTTCGCGCGAATGACCTACTCCGTCACCACTCAACTCTGGAAACGTTATCGCCCGACGCGATCGAGCCCCATTTACGCCCCGGGAACCAATTACTCAGGTGTGCCCCAAAATGGTGGTGACAGTGCGGTGGCCCCTTGAAAAATGGGCGACCGGTTGGGGCGGGGTGACTGGCAGGAAGGCGGGGCAGCCCCAGGCTTGATTGATGATGAATCGACCCATTGCGCGATTTTGCACCAAGACATCCGGCTAATCCTGTTAGGGTCGTGAACCTACCCTTTTTGTCCTCCCTATTACTCATGGCGCAATTCAATTTCCTTGCCTTTGCCTTAGCGGGGGATGCTGGAACTAAAACTCTTGTTAATTAGCCTCGTGTCTTCCTAGGGACAACCGGCTTAACCCAGTCAATCTCTTGCGACAAGCTGTGAGGCCCTCTTATAGCGGTTGTAATAGGTACCTGGCCATCCATCTTTCTAGCACGTTTCACGCTTCGATGCCTGTTCACACGGCTGGAAGCGATTCGTTCAAGAACTAACATTGCGAAAAGCGCCTGTCCAAATTGTATCTTCTCACTCGCCACTTTGCTGTGACGAGGCTAATTACTCGATTTCATGCGGCTCGCGTGTCCTGGCTCCGAGTTTCAAACGCACAACTGGGCTTCTCTGTCCGCTTAAATCAATAGGGCGTGAACAATGCTCGTCGGCCGTCGCTGCTAGGCTGTTTGGTCCTGGTTGATATTTGCGTGCAGGTTTATACTTTTCGTCACCACAAGGCTCTGTACAAACCGAACTTTCGCTTTCCGTACTGCCTTTGCTAAAACGGCCCCCCAAACCTTTCAATCAAATTCTATTGTTTTTTAGCTTGCTACTTTAGCCTGTTGATCGATTTCGTCAGCTTCAATGATTCATCGTGCTCCCGAAAAGGCCGAGCCACCGTTAGGGTGGGTTGATATTTTGGCAATGTGACTCATAGGTCCGTCCTCCATTCTTCCCGACGCTCTTCATATTTAGTTTGGAGAAGAATTCAAGCACATTGCTCTTGTTTGTGCTGCGCAGGCCCTGGTCTCGGGTTGCATTCGGCGGGATTCATTGGGGGTTGGGTACTTGAGAGGCGCCGCGACTGACACCACTCGATACAGTTCATCGATGCGGTCATTTCGTGCTCGGCCTTTCATTAATTTAGTTTTTCCGGTTCCTATACGAAATTCACGTGGAGAACGAAAGCTACATGTGTTTGGCAATTATTGACGACCTCCAGCTGGCAAAGTAGCGCTGTTCCGGCCCCGCCCCGTTACTCTCACTCGACCGTCCCTAATGCCCTAATGCATCGGAAATGCGCAGCGGCCTGGTTTCGAGTTCTCTTGTGTTGAATCGGGTCGGCTATTCTAACCGATATTTCATCACGAACGACTAACTATTTTCTTTAGCGCCCGTGCTGGTGTACGCCTTCATGATTTATGCGCTGTCCTCGGGGGCCCCTCTTCGTTCTTGGCATGAAAGGGGCCCCCCGCATGTCGTGGCCGGCTGGGCCGGATATTGAATTCTATCAGGCCCTCCTCCCCGGGGACAGCCCTGAAGAAAGTGATTTCAGGGAGCCGCCTGGCCTGGATACATTTCTTTGTCGGGGTCAGTTAGTTGTTGCCAAATAGCTACCCTGTACTAATCGATCGTTGTTTGCGGAATCGGTATATTGATCGATGCTACTCTGAGCCGGCTCAAGGGGCTCGACCCTCAGCTATAAATTGAAGTCATCCTAGTTATAGAGCGTTCGATTCGATTTCTGTCCTCATTTTTCCCATTTTCTTACCGATAGAACTGATTGGAACGTCGCGTGACTAATAGCCACTACCAGCGGTTTTATGGAAGCCCTACCAGCTGGTCTGGCGCAGATGCCTCTTCGGGAAGGTCGCTTCGTAACGATCCTCGCGGATGGATGCACATCTTTTAGTAAAAAGCCCCCATACACGTTCCCTTTATGACCCCTTGTTGCACCTTAGCGACCGTTTCGCGCATCGCCATTGATTCACCTTGAGAAACCTCTTCTTGATTGATGTTTTCTGATTCTCGTTTTTCTGGTTCTCAGATTTTACCCCATTTTTAGAGACGACGATGTCTAGAAAATCGAGCGAAAGCAGCGAAGGAGACCCAAGCGCCCGTGCCGTCACAGTGTCAATTTTAAAGGATACTGGCACAAAGGTTGGTCATTCTGAAATTTTGTCAATAAGGCCACTTCTGCGCGTTCTGAACTTCCGGTTCTACAACTGTGTTTTTTAGGTCCAATTGATGCTCAAGGCTCAAGGATTGAAACGGCGCAAGAGCTTTTTTGGCGACATCATCAAGATATTCAAGAAGGTGCGGATTTTTTCCTTTAAAAAATTCTATTTGAATTCTAGCCGTCGTCTCCCTCTCGTTTGTTGAGCAATGGAAAATTCACCAAATTTGATCTGAAGGACTATGGCCTCAACTTCGTTCTCGAGGTATTGCTATTTTCAAGGTCTCAACTTCTTTTTGAAAGGTTCTTCTTGAAAGTTTTAACGCTCCTTGATTCAGGTGGAAACTATGAAGCGAAAGAAGAAAGGGAACGCGAACCGCACGGAAACTTTTGTATGTGAAGTCAAGCAATTCCCCACGCAGATCAACCCAGATAGCGCCGAATTCGAGGTTTGGTAACTTGATTATTGACGAAAGTTGTCGTTCTTTCAGATATTGGAACCGGCTTCTGGAGAATGCTTCATTTTGATGACGTTGATCAAAACGAGCGACTTGAATGTTAGCTGGAAGGAATTCCTTGATAGCAATGGTACCATAGATGTTACTCAAATCTAGGTGAGCCTCATTTTCTAAATTTTATCGTCTTTTTTTAGAGTAACGTAACGAATTACACTACCGGCTCTCGGGTAACGCGCTGACGCAAATGTGATCCTCATCCCTGTTTCTATTGTCTCTTATTTTCCTCCAGTACCTCTTTCTCGCTCAATCTTAAATTTTTGTTATTTATCGTCGCACACCCTCCGGTGGTGATGGCGCTGCTATTTTTTCTGTGTAACCGGAGGAGCCGTCTCTTTCTCATGGCCCGTTCGCAAAAGTATCCCCCGGCTCTCGGCTTTAAATTGGCGTTTCCGAAAAATTGTGGGCTCTGCTGGGGGCACATCATCCCCGCGGGTTCTGACTCTAACCGCCCTCCCAGGTTCTTTTCATGCCAGCTGGCCCCTCCACCCTCCTGCCAGCCGACTCTTTTCCCTCCACTCTCGTTCCCTGCGTCTCGTTGTTGGCTGGCTAGCCTCACCGGCCGGGGGAGACCGATTGGCCGGGGCCAAAAGCAGAAAGAAAACATAACACGCCATTTCCTCCCCACTTGTCCTTCACCCTGTAGACGGTCGTCTTGTCTTGTTATGTGTCTCTCTCACACCAAAATTTTCGCCTTCTCTCCTCTCCACCCCCCTTCGAATGCATAGCTCCACTATTTTCTCGCGATGTTGTCTCTTGGTTTTGTCGCTAATAAATAGCTCGCCATTGCCTTTGTCGTGCCACACCAAATGGTTATAGGGTCTGACGCTATTTTCGTGCGGGTTCAATGCCTTTGAAAAGATTTGTCGGCGAGATTTGCGGGGAGAAGGTGCCAGTGATCGGAAACGAGTTTGGGCGATTGATCGAGGGTGGGGCCGACCCTTCGGCAACGCTAATGTGTTTTTCCGGGAGGCTGAACTTTGTTTATGCGGTGCACGCCGTCAGACGATGCCCTTTTCGACATAGACCGGGAATCAAATACTGTAGAAGCACACGGGCGGGTTTCTAGCCCTCGGACGTAACGAGTCACGAACGCGTCACACCACTTTACACCGCGTAATTGATTTCAAAAACCCAGTTATTTGCGACAAATAATCTTGTAAAGGCTATTCTAACGCTAGAAACAAAAGAAATATAGTTGTAAAACAGATTTGGACGTGAAAGGGGCATAACTCTGCCTGTTTCGAGCAGATTGACAGTTTCGCTGGTTCTTTGCACAGCAGTACGAATAAGAAAGCCTGTTCTAACACGAAGAAGCTTCTTCTATAGGCACCAACACGTCGTTCTCCATTTTCGCGAGCAATTATCGTTTGCAAACATTGTACACACAATGTTCGCAATTCAAGAATCTTTTCTGAATTACCCAAATCACACATTATAACTGAGAGCCGTAGGCTAAGATGGCCCGAACTTGAAGGAGCAATGGTAGCGGTAAAAAGCAAAACCAAACAAGCGCTTTACAATGCCAATATCATCACCAGCGTTTCACGCATGCTCGAACGCTACATCATTAGGTTTCATCCTCAATGTTTAAATTATCTCGACGAAGCTCGGCTGGTTTTGTAGAGGTTCAATCAACAAAGTGCCTGGCCTTGCGTAACACTTATTTATAACGGCAGTGATAAGGTGAACTCGTGATTGAAGCATTATTGTTATAGGGATTACTTACATTACTAGTTAGTCGTGTGTGATGAACCAGCAAAACTGTCAATCTTCTCGAAACAGGCAGAGTTATGCCCCTTTCACGTCCAAATCTGTTTTACAACTATATTTCTTTTGTTTCTAGCGTTAGAATAGCCTTTACAAGATTATTTGTCGCAAATAACTGGGTTTGTGAAATCAATTACGCGGTGTAAAGTGGTGTGACGCGTTCGTGACTCGTTACGTCCGAGGGCTAGAAACCCGCCCGTTAGAAGCACTAGGATTTACCTCTCAACCCGTTACGGGGCTCGAGACGAGACTCCTTATCGGCTGGATTTTATGGCTCATCTTTGACCTTTCTTTGATGGCTGTCTGACTGAAACCTTTTTCGTTCTATGTTTTACATGTTCGATATCCCAATTAAGTGTTGATTTTAGTAATGCGCACTGTGCTTCTATAAGGAGGGATGAACAGTCGCTGCGCACTCCGCCTTTTGCGGACATCACGGCTTCTTACAGCGGTCCCAACATGCTCCAAGAGCACTCGGCCTATCCCCTCGGAGGTATGAGATTTTTCATTTGAAAATATTACTTTTTTAGGGAAAGCCTTTTGGCCTTGTACTTGATATTGATGGCGTGCTGCTGCGCGGACGCGATGTCCTTCCTCGGGTACCAGACGCCTTCCGATTGCTCACCGATGCTAACGGCTCTTTTCAAATTCCCACGGTAGGTTTTTGCTTTGGAATTGGTGAACTTTTTCTTAGGTTTTCCTCACGAACGGTTCAAATTCACTACGGGCAGCCAAGGCGCAACGTCTTTCACAGAACTTAGGAATAGAGGTACGAGTTTTTCCATGATCCAGAAAAAATTTATGTTTTTAGATTCGGCCGCAACAAGTAGTTATGGCGCATAGCCCGCTTAGGATGTTTACGCAATTCCATGACAAGCACGTGCTCGTCGTCGGCCAGGGGCCTGTAAATACCATAGCTCAAAAGTAGGTGTTTCAGCTTTAGCCTAAAAAAATTGTTTTCTAGCCTTGGCTTCAACAATGTGATAACCCTCGACGACCTGCGCGGTTTATTCCCCCACCTCGACTGCGTGGACTTCTCGAGGCGGCGATTCGACGAGTTGAACTGGTCGCCACCAAAAAATTTCGCCCCTATCGATGGTTGGTTTTATTGATGGTAGTTTAAGATTTTGTTGCTCGGACTAAGCACTTTTTTGGCTTTTTTATGGATATTTTGTTTTAGCTATCGTCCTTCTGGGCGAACCGCTGCACTGGGAATCGGCGTTACAATTCCTATTGGACGTGCTGATCACGGACGGCGATCCCGGTAATAGTTAGCTTCCTCTGGAATCAAAGCATGTTTTAGCCGGCCTCAAATACAAGCGTGGCAACGTCACCCATTCGAATCTGCCGCTGCTCGCCTGCAACGTCGACATGGTGTGGATGGCCGAGAAGGGCGTCAATTTGCCAAGGTTAATCAGTTTGTTTTTAGTTTTTGAACACACTTTTAGAATTGGTCACGGCAGCTTTTTGACGTGCCTGGAGGCGATGTACTCAAGATTAATGGGGAGGGACTTGAAATATACGGTATTTGATGAATTCCAGTGGCTAGTACAACTAATTTCGTTCAGGCAGTCCTCGGCAAGCCAGCAGAAGTTTCCTACCTGCACGCCACGCATTGCCTTCAAGATATGGCTTTTGACATGAAGCGCCCGGCACCGAAGACCATCTACGTTATTGGGTTTGTTTTCACGACTCTGTTAGATCTCGATTTTTAGTGACAACCCGCTGTCGGACATCCTCGGCGCCAACCTGTACAACCGCTACCTTCAGCACGGCGGCCGAGCACGGTGAGCTGTTGATCACTGAAGACACATGTTGAGACATGTGCTACGTGGGCACCTAATTACGCAGGGTGACCAACAAGGGGTCGTCGTCTTCGGGTGATATTGGATTTTTGCGGGGTGACTCCAATCGATATAGCTTGAAATTTTGAGCAGCTCCTGTTTAAAAAAAATTGCTGAACGCTAGCGATCTGCCAAAAAACGTTCGCGGACTTTACATATTGCCATTTGTTAAAACCGTAATTTAGCAATTTTTGAAAGTTGTGACTTGTCCGGAACTTCAAGCTCTATCGGATGAGCTGCTGTACAGGGCGCAAGGCCATTATCAGCTTAAAACGACTAATGTAGGTCAAGAGACACACACACAAACGTAAATAGGCGGCCACGTAGCACGTGCGTGACGTGCGCCTTAACCCCGTAAGCCCCCGCATGCTCCTTGCATGAACGGCCACTGGCTGTGCGTAGGTTTCACGGGGTGATTAGCCTTTTCTTTTTAATTTTGTGAGACGTTGGGTGAGTCGTAGTAATAAGTTGGCCGCGCCGTTTGTAACCCTGAACATCAGACCACCAGCACCAATCCCGATTCGACCGCTGTCGGCTGTGTCGTCGGTGGCCGAGGTGTACCACGCGCCACCGGCTGAGGATTCGAGTCCCGGGCCCGCCGGGGCTCATCATCCGCCGGCCAGTTCTTCGGCCCCGTTGGCTGGGGCGAATCCGCAGTATTCGTCGATGAGAGGGTTGGCCGGTATGGCAGTCCCACATCTCAGGTAGAGCGCCCGGTTGCTGATTGTGCTGTCCTGTCGCTTTTTTGTGGAAGTGAGCCGATTTGGCGGCTTTGATGTTGTGCGTCCGTCGTGGTCTATCCTTAGTTTGAGATCTAATCGTTTTCATGGTCCTAGGTATTATTTTTATCCTGGCTATCTAACTACTCGATCCAACTATTGCTCGATGTCGAAGGGCTGACGGAACAGTCTGGAAGTGAGCCCCTTCTGATGGGCTCATCCGCATTTTCAACTTCAGAAGTCTCCGATTACTTACCTGTAAATTTTGTAAAACGGATTTTTCACCGTTTTGTTCGACATCACTAACGTGCTCGCTGCATGTCCCGGTCGATTTTCTAACTGTATGAACTTCGTGTGCGATCAGCTCTAAAAAAGTCCCTTGTTTTGGCCTCCTAATCTAACGTTTTTATGTGGCACTGCCTCGTTATCCCTCCTTTTTCAGATTCGACCACATCGAGCTCGCCAAGCTGGAGGAGCAGTCGCCGGACGACAAGCCTGTCGAGCATCGCGTCCGCGAGAATATCGAGCGGTGTCTGAGCGTGCTAGTTGGTGCGTTGCTTTTCCGGTTACGTTATAAACCCCACTCTTTTAGAAACCGGCGTCTACCTGGAGGGCTGCAAGATCAACGGAACCGTCCTGCCAATCAGCAAGCTCGTCCAAGAATTGACCGATCAGGAGCGAACCGAGCTCGAGGTAAAGTTGAAGTTTTTTAGTTGTTTCAATGTCTGGTGCTTCTCGTTTGACGGGGGTGATTAGTTAAAAATCCTACCTTATATAATTTTGGCGCGTATGTGTGTGTGTGTGTGTGGATGTCACTTTCAAGGCCCGATTTGAGGGCCTTCCCGTGCATAAAATGCCCTAATTCTCCGTCACCCGGGGGAATCGACCCTTCTGTTTCCGATGGCGTTTTCAGAATTTCGATAAAATACAAGTTTACAAAGTTAAAACCGGTTTTATTCATTTTTGGGTCCCTGAGGGCTAATTTGCATAATACGAAAAAATACAAATTTCATTCTTGCCAGTTGAACTCGGGCGTTTGGCTTCCTCTTTGGAGCTGCCTCTCATTGCCTTTGGTCCCCTTTCCCGACAGTCACCTCGGGGCATACAAGGGGTGTTGCGCGCGCTCCAAAGCGTTTCATGGTGTAGTGGTTAGAGCGTCAGCCTGCCAATCTTGATATCGGTGGTTCGATTCCCGGCTATCGTATTTCTTTTGCTTTTTGCCCGGAATTTATGTTTCGTAGTGTATTTTCGTGTAGGGAGGCGCTTTCATGAAGTCGGTCGCTCAAAACTGCGTCACAGGCTAACGAATCCAGCTAGGCACTGAAACTAGCGCCGCAGGCTAAAAATGGAGGCTAATCCCTCAAGCCAGCGCCGCAGGCTTTAGAATGGATTTAGCCGCTCAAGTTAGCGCCGCAGGCTAAAGAGTGAATCTACCCTTAAGCTTGCGCCGCAGGCTTTAGACCAAAGCTAGCCGTGCAAGCTAGCGCCGCAGGCTAATGGACCGGCTGACCCCTGGAGCTTGCGCCGCAGGCCTAGGAAGGAAGAAGGTCTCTCAATCTGAAGCTCGCGCCGCAGGCTTTAGATCGAAGCACCGCTCAGCTTAGCGCCGCAGGCTTGAGAACGAAGCTAGCCGCTCGCTAGCGCCTTAGAACGAAGCTAGCCGCTCAAGCTAGCGCCGCAGGCTTGAGAACGAAGCTAGCCGCTCAAGCTAGCGCCGCAGGCTTTAGAACGAAGCTAGCCGCTCAAGAGCGCCGCAGGCTTAAAAAAGGAAGTAACCGCTCAAACTTGCGTCACAGGCTTTCACTCCAGCAAACCGCTCAAGCTGGCGCCGCAGGCCAAAAAGGAAGCTAATCCCTCAAGCTTGGGTTGCAAAATGATGTAGCGACCTAGCCGATCAAACATCCGCCGCAGGCCTAATAACGAGGCTAGCAGTTCAAGCCTGCGCCGCATGCCAATACAAAGAGCCTTGCATGGGAGATGCGTTTTTCTTTCTTCAAGGTAACTTTATGTGGAAGGGCGCTCGATTCATAGGGCCTAGACAGGGTCCAGCGGGGGAGAGTCGCGAAGCGGCTCCTCCCCCGCTGGTTATAAAAATAATATAGGCATTTATAAAACGTGATTTTTTTTAAGCAGTTTGCATACATTTTCGATCGGGAAAAGCTAGATTTTTTACCATCTTTATGATATTTTTATAATTATAGAGGGTGCACAATGTTAATAAAAATACATAGAAGAACCTTTACTACATCCATCTTCTAGATGCCCGGCTTCGTCGAGCCCGACCTCTTCGCCGCCGTCGAGATGATCCTCCAGCGCGAGCAGTGGAAGCGCCCTTAATTTCCCGCCAATCGCGTTTTTGCATATTGTTTAGAATTGTGCACTTGGCTTTGCTTTACTTGCTACTTCAATCGGTGACCGCTATCTTCTGTGTCTTTTCTCTGGAATTATACACACACACTCGGGCTTACAGAACCATCGGTGATTAATAAATGTTAGAAATTTGAATGCAAACGTTGGAATCCCGCACACATTTCATCGCCACACCCCGACCATTCTCATTTGCTACTCGCTTGTTAATTGGTATCGGCGGCTTTATTGAGGAGAAACTGTGGGTGATGTTTGAATTGGCTTGAGCTTGTTGAATTCGTTCTAGAAAATGGCGATCCAGTCTTACGTAAAAACCTACAAGAACGTGGCGTTGATCAAGTCGCATCGTGTGATCGGGCGAGCGTTCAAGAATCAGCGGTGAGAAGGAGCCATTTAGAATTTGGAACCCGAAAATCCAGGCTCGCCCTGCTCGTGAACACGTGCGGCAGCATCTGCACGCTCGGCGGCGGCGACATCCTGCAGCAGTTGATGCACAAGGAGTGGGTGCCCGGCGACCCGACGAAGCCGTGGGACCGGATGCGCACGGCGCGCATGGCGTCGATTGGGCTGCTGCAGGGGCCGATGCTCTACTATCTGTACCGCTGGATGGACTTTAACGTGAAATATCGGTTGGTTAATTTGTGGTAGTTTTTTGGAAGAACTTTTACAGCTTGTCCTGATCGTTTAGCCTTATTTTTGGTAGACGGATCCTTAGAGCTTCTTCTGAAAACCGCGCATTCTAGGGGTGGGCGCCTTTCGATCGTGTTGCAGAAGGTGTTCCTCGACACGGTCACCGCGCCCATGTTTTCCGGGACGACGATCATTGGGGTAAAAAAAAGTGTTTAAATTATAGTAAGCAAAACCTAGCTTGCAAGGCGTTGCAATAACGTATTTCCCTTTAGACAGCCCTGCTGGAGGGGAAAACGCTACGCTCGGCGGTGAAGGAGTACTGCACCAAGTACCCGCAAATCTTCATCCTCGACCTGTGCACCTGGCCCCCGTTCCAGTTCATCAACTTTTGGTGGGTGTTTATCAGGCAGCAACTAGCATTTTTGCTAGGTATATCGTAAAATAAAAAAAAACACTGAATTAAACTGGGTATTAATACATCGTAATTAGATGTAAGGTATCAGAGGTCTTTTTGCAACTAAATTAGTGATCTAGAATATATTTGTATGGCATCTAGAATACGCCAAACCCACGGCATTTGCCACCAGTTGGATGATAAAGTTAAAGAGCCAATTTCAGGTTCTTGCCGAACCAGTGGCGTGTGCTGTACACGAACGTCATCCAGGTGCGTGTCAATTAAAGTTTTTTTAAGCTGGAAAATCATGCTTGTCACGGCTTTTCCTGCTAGAAACCATAGATCCTCGCCTTTTTTCAGTTATGCTACAACACGGTCATGTCGTACATCAAGCACCACGACGAGAAGCTCTTCAAATTTATCTGATCCTTGTTTTTGTGTGCGCGCCGATCGGCAGAATAAATTCATTTAGTTTTGTTCTTGGTTTTTTCGATCGTTTTTATGCTTTATTACGATGGCACCATTTATTAAATTATTGACGCGTTGCCTAGCCTCTTGTATCGGCTCCTAGTTGGGTGGCAGGAATGGGGCGAGGTTGATCGGCTTCAGGTTTGTGCACGGCTCGGAGGCGGAGCTGAAAATCGGGGAAATTAAAAAGTTTTTTGGGTTTTAGCTCGGATAATTCGGAAAAGCCCTTACTTATAGACAAAGATATCCTTGGGGATCGTGGTGGTGGTGGGGGATCCAGCGCAGAAGATGTACCGCATGTCGTAGGCGCGCACGGCGGCGAGTTCGTCTGAAAAAGGGGATGTTAGCTTTGGAATATAACTGGGGACATGTTTCTAAGCTGTTTGTTACTATTCCTAAGCGTAAAACCTTTACAAGTGTGATTAAAAAATCCAAAAAAAAGAGTTTCGATTCGATTTTCCACCAAATTCTCAACGATAATTTTTCCAAGTTGTTTTGGTGGCCTTTTTCTTTTAAGTTATAGTTGTTTTGTCAAAAAATTATCAAAGCCTGATTAAAATTCGTTACGTTGAGTTGATTAGCTTTTTCTTTGCCAACTACCTTTGGAATATAACTGGGGACATGTTTCTAAGCTGTTTGTTACTATTCCTAAGCGTAAAACCTTTACAAGTGTGATTAAAAAATCCAAAAAAAGAGTTTCGATTCGATTTTCCACCAAATTCTCAACGATAATTTTTCCAAGTTGTTTTGGTGGCCTTTTTCTTTTAAGTTATAGTTGTTTTGTCAAAAATTATCAAAGCCTGATTAAAATTCGTTACGTTGAGTTGATTAGCTTTTCTTTGCCAACTACCTTTGGAATATAACTGGGGACATGTTTCTAAGCTGTTTGTTACTATTCCTAAGCGTAAAACCTTTACAAGTGTGATTAAAAAATCCAAAAAAAGAGTTTCGATTCGATTTTCCACCAAATTCTCAACGATAATTTTTCCAAGTTGTTTTGGTGGCCTTTTTCTTTTAAGTTATAGTTGTTTTGTCAAAAAATTATCAAAGCCTGATTAAAATTCGTTACGTTGAGTTGATTAGCTTTTTCTTTGCCAACTACCTTTTGAAACATAAAAGCAAACTTTTTTCTGTTAAATTTGAGGGGTTTGGAAGCTTAAAATAACTCGTTGTAAATGTTGACCCACCAACTGTCAGCCCTCGGCTGTTCGGCACCTGGTTCTCATAGTAGAAGCGGTCGCCCTTCTTCAGGTTCTGGAACTGCAGCCCGATGATGTAGCCGGCGGTGGGGCCAAGCTGAAATTTTTCAGGTATTTTTAAAGCCATGCTTTGTAATTTCATAGTGGTGAGTTTATGTCTGGTGCTCATGCTCAAAAGCACCTACCAGCGCTCCCGAAAGCGGCGTCTCCATCACGAGCCCGGCGTACAAATCGACGTCTCCGGGGTTGGCGTACGCCGTCTTCAGCAGGTTGATCTAAATATTGGGTTTATTCGCGGTTTAGAGGGAAAATTGAAGTGAGCAATTTTTCCGGAAATGACACCCACCTTGGCGGTGGTCATGGCGTCGGCGAAATCGTCGAAGGTGGTGGCCTTCTTGAGGCCGGCGAGCGCGCGGTACTGGTTGTACGGGCCGACGCCGAAGTCGCGAGCCCTCTGGATGTTCGTCGCCGGAAGGTCGATGCCGGAGCCCTGGAAAATGGGGATAAACATAAATCAATATAAAACTGGTAATCTGACGGTTCTTGTTCCATAGCGGGGGAGGGCAGCCAAACTCCCATTGTTAACATTTTTCTGTCGATATTTTGGCTTTCGGCATTTTGGCGTTTTCCCGATGACCGCTATTCACTCACCGACTTGTTGCGGATCTCGAACACGCGGTTCCGGATGTCGAACGAGAACTGGTTGTCGACGGCCATCTGCTGGGAGTACATCAGGCCTGGAAGGTTTTTCATAATTTATTTAAGGACACTTACCATGTCCAATCGACTCGTACTGCTGGGCAGTCTTGTTGTAGATGGGGTCCTGGTAGAAGATGTTCTCGCCGAGCATCACCGGCGTGCCGACCGTCACGTTCGTGTTGGACACGCGGGCAAAGTCCTGGAATCGAGACGATATTTTCTGTCGAGCTCCAACTTACACTCCTCGCCTCCGAATGGCCAAAGCGGAAGGCGTTCGTGCCGAACTCGGCCATCACCGACGGATCGACGTTGATGTCATATCCGGTGAAGAAGCCGCTGCTCAGCGGGTTCAAGCCGTACTGAAAAATTGGGAGTTGAGCATGAAAGTAGGGGCTCATACCTTGGTCATCAGCGTGGTGCCGAGGATCTTGGGGAGGTAGAATTTGTAGACGAACTGCTGATAGACGGCGATGATGATTCGGCGCGTTTCCTGGAAGATGCGCTCATCGGGCCAGGCCGGGCGGGCGGCAGTGATGTTGGCGGCGATCTGAACATGTAGGTGTAAAGAGGTGTTTTTCGTACTGTAGTTGGCGCTAGACACTGCTCGTTCTCACTCTCTCTCTCGCTCTCTCTCTCTTTCTCTCTCTCGCTCTCTCACTCTCTCGCTCTCTCTCTACGACAATACTACGGTACTCACCCGGTTGTGCTCCTGGATGAAGTACATGTGGGCGGGGTAGAGGCCGGGGTGCAGCGAGGTCCTCAAGTCGCCGGACAACGTGCACGGGTAGGTGGGCTGCGAGTGACAGTTCGGGTCCTGCAACGACAAGCTTAGTTTCATTTCTCAAACCCCAAACTGACCGCCGGATCGGTGGGGACCATCGTGTAGCCGTTGGTGTTCTGCGTCTTCAGCTGCCCCTTGGCGAACGTGCGCAGCTTGTTGTGGTCGCACATGTTGCTCCCGTAGACGATGGACAGGTCGAGGAAGTGGGTGTTCTACAGGAGCAGGGAAGGGGTTGAAAAAAGGCTTTGGGAAAACCTGGTTGATCTGGATGCGGGGGCCGACTTTGGTTTGGCCGTTGAGGGCACGGGTGAACTTGAAGCAGGCCGTTTTGAAGTAGGGGTCGCCTGAAAAAGAGTATTACTGATCGCTCTATCACTCTTTCACATTTTCTCTTTCTCTCTCTCTCTCTCTCTCTCTCTCTCTCTCTCTCTCTCTCTCACCTCGTCCCTCTCTCACACATGTTTTCTCTCTTTTGTGCTCTCTGACTATCTCACTCACTCTCTCACTCTCGCTCTCTCGCTATCTCTCTCTCTCTCTCCCACCTGTCGGAACATCAACCGGCGCGCAATTCTTGTCCCTCATGTTCACATCACAGATCGAGCAGTCGAGCGACGAACCATTAGTGCCTAAATTTAATGGTGAGTACAGTAACGGTACAGTACACTACGCTAGTGTACGCTACAGTACGCTATCCTATGCCACGTATCGATACAGTACCCAACCCCTCAAAACCAACCTGTCGATCCGGGCGTGAGCACGACGTCGTGGGCGATAATTTGGCCGAACTGCATGAGCATGTGCGAGTGGCCGGCGGTGTCCACGGGGTACAGATCGGTCTGAAAGGTTGCGAATTTGGGAAAGGTTTTTAGCTAGTTTTCAGAACAGTCCGGGGACATTTTTGCCTTGTTTCCAGGTGGCGAATTGGTATGCATCCGCGCCCACCAATCCATAGGCCAGGGTTCAATCCCCGGCTGCGCAAAATTTTTCGTTTTTGGCATAAAAATGTTTCTTTATGGATGACACCCACCTGCTGGAAGATCTTGTTGGAGATGACGCGTGCCGAGGGTAGGGCCTGGCCGGCGACCACGGATTTAGCGCGGATGGCGCCAATTCCTGGAAAAACGGTTTTAAAGGACTGTAGAAGTCAAAATTTGATAGTAACCCTAGTAAGTTGATAGTCAGTATTTAAGTAATATTTTTAGTAAAATTAAGTTATATTTCATGGGGGAAAACGAAAACTTAGAATTTTGGTCGAAAAATCGCAATTTTTTGTATTTGTTAGTAAAACTCATTCTATTCATATTATTAAAATCGGATGCTTCGAGACAATTTGGTCCCTCCGTTGATGCCAAAGAACCTACCGTCATCATAGACGGGCTTGGCGAGCTTGGCGAACGGGTTCAGCGAGGCGCCATTCTTCGCGAACTGCAGGTTGTTGCAGTCGCCGGTGATGCGGCGGTACGGCTCGCTAAAAGCTAGAAATAATAGGGCACACGGAAAAGAAGTAAAAATTTCGTTCGAGTAGTATCGAATAGCAAAATCAATGCTTCTAGATGCAGAGTTTTATTATCCCAAAAAACTCGGGTTTTCCTGCTCACTTTGGCTGGCAGGGGGTGTTCTGGCGGCAGGCCGAGTCGGAGCCGGTTGGTCCACTGAAATTGTGGGTTTTTTTTGCTGTCACCATCCCTTTAGAATTTCTGTAGGGCGCTGCGGTCGTGATGCGGGTTTCAGCTTTTTTTGCGATAAAAGTACTTAAATACGAATTTTAAGGTTTCGAAAGCCGTTACTGTTAGTTCATTTTTCTACGCTCCATCTAAACCTTTTCAAAATATCGAAAAATATCGAAAATAAGTTTCTGCGTGATACAATAAACAAGGATTACGGTCAAAATGCCGAAATTCGTATTTTCGAATACCATCTTGTCGAAATTCAGATAAGCAACTTCCCCCAAAATCCCGATATCCTATGTAAAAATATCGACATATTAAAATTTGCGACTTTGTGAACTGTAGACAATTTCGATGTTATGTTAGCAATTCGGCGTATAATCGGTCGTCTAAAAAATACTAGAAATAACTCACTCAACATATCGCTTCGATCGGACCGTCGAGCCCTGGACTGCGACGAAAATCGCCTCGGTGTCGAGGTTCGCCTCCGAAATTGAGGTCAGAATCTGAACGAGTGTTAGTTAACTTTGTTTAGGTTTTATTATAGGGGATAGGCTTGTAAATTCGCTTTACCAATTTATGTGTATGTATTAAATAAAGTGTCAATAAGTCCCAAAAACTCACATCAATTCCGCACTGGGCGACGAGGAGCTCGGTAGCGCGCTGCATCGTGTCTCCTTGGGTTTGCTTGGCCTGCGCGTCGGGGTCGGCTTTTTGGGAGGAGACGACATCGCCTAGAAGTTCACTCTAATCATTGGTTCATCAAAAGTTTCGAATTTTATTGATGGCGCTTGGTCGGGGCCTGACCGAGGGCGCTGCTGATTAAAATAACCGATTACGGCGTGGATATCCCGGCTTGCGGGCCTCTTTAACGTCGATAACCTACTGGTAATCAGCTGATTTTGCTGGGCAAGGATAATCTGGGCGAACGCCTCCTTCATGGCGGCGGTGACGGTTGTCGGGAGGTCCGAGCATGACTTCGCCGTCGTCTGCGCGCTGCTAAAAAAGAAATTATATGAAAAGCCAGAGGTTATTTCTTTCTCTGTCTCTGTCTCTTCCTCACTTTCTCTCTCTATCTATCTCTCCCGCTCTCTCCCTCCCCTCTCTCTCTCTCTCTCTCTGTCTTTCTCTCTCTCTCTCTCTCTCTCTCTTCTCTCTCTCTCTGGCTGTCTGTCTCTCTCTCGGCTCGGCAGGCAAGCAGAGATTCATGGAGAATTGAGGAATTCAGAAGGATTCAGAAGAAAAAATCATTGAGTGACAGGCTAGCAGAATTTCCTTAGGATCCTAGAATCTAGGGCAGGCTAGCAGCGATTCTTTGAAAATTTAGACCGAAAAGGAAACTAGCGGAGATAATTGAGGAATTCGCAACGACTCCCGAGGTACGGTAATAAAAACCGCACCTGACGGCGACGAGGGCCCAGCAGAAGAGGTGGACGGGATGCATGGCGAGACCCCGGAGAAAGAGTATCCTCCCCCAGCCACAGTCCACTTTTATACTATCTCCTGCTGCCCACACACCCGTCATTTCGACCGCCCGCCCGGCCAAAACCGTTTTCCGGCCGCTACAACTTCCACACCGCCCGGCTGAGCAAATTCGGGCAGGTCGACCCGTGGTGGTGGGGGGCCCAAGATATGTCAGTGGGGTCGGATGGGGTGGGTGGCACTGGCCAACTTTTGCGGGAGGATGAAATGGTCTGGCTATGAGAGTTTGATCTAGCGTAGGCTTAGCTTAGGCTTAGGCCGGGCTTCGGCTTAGCTTGGGCTCGGGTTTAGTCTTAGGCTTAGGTTTAGGCCGAGACTTTGACTTAACTTCAGCTTAGTCTAAGCTAGGGATTGCTCAGTTTTATCCTAACCTCGGCTTCGCTTGGGCTTGTGTTTCACTTGGGCGACGCCCAGGCTTAGCCGTTACGTAGCTTGACTTAGCTAAGGCTTAGGTTAGGCTTAGGCTTAGCTTACTTTGGGGCCTTGCTTGGAATTGGTTTTGACTTGGGCTTCACAGGCTTAGCCTAAGCTTCATACGTAGCTTAGGCTTCGGCTTTGCGTAGGTTTAGCTTAAGCAGTTATCCTAAACTAGACCGTACCTAAACCCCCGATTTTGAAAGCACAGTTCAACATCATGGAGCCAATGTCGCGGAGGGGGTCGACTAGAGCCTGTTCGAGACAAAATTTGCGCAGCTTTCCGTGCTTGGTCCACCCGGGGGGTGATCCATCTATCCACTCGGGCTGGATCGGAGGTCTTTCACAAACACAAAAAAAGAACGTCATCCGCCGAGTCCGGAAATTCTGGGTTTGGGGTGGGGGATGACGTGAAATTCGGGGCTGCAGGACGGTCAGGTGCTATTCTGACTCACGGGAGGCCAGATTTTCTGGGTTCGTGGGCCATTTTTGGATCTGGGGCACGTCATCCGGCAATCGCCCACACATTTTGGAACATCGCCTCTCTCTCACTCACTTTCTCTCTCTCTCTCTCTCTCTCTCTCTCTCTCTCTCTCTCGTGTAGCGTGTAGCTTCCAAAAAGGTACAGTATCTTACGGGTGTCTGTTGTATCCTACCGTACTTTCGTAAGGTGCCGTAATGTGGCTTAGGGATTGACTGTATTGTACCATAAGGTATCGTAATGTTGCGCCAAGTACCGTAGCGTAACGAAACGTAGCGTAACGTACCATAATTTTAGCTTGACAGCCGCAGCGTATCGTATAGTACTCGTACCTTTCATTTTCATTCTCTCTCTCGCTCTCGCTCTCTCTCTCTATCACTCACTCTCTCTCTCGCTCTCTCTCTATCACTCACTCTCTCTCTCTGTCTTTTCCATCAAATATATATGCTCTTTATTTGGGCTATAAAACCGAAGAAAACGTTGGCGGAGGACATCGAAAAAACGGGGTTTGGGGCGGAAAAGGAGTTTGTACCCGGAGTAGCGATCCACAATTGCCATGCGCGATCAAACAAATTCAAAAATATGCAAAAAAAGTATAAAAACAAGATAAAATACCAATTGTAAAGCGCATTCGTGAGTATCACAAAAATGGGGGCGGGCGAAGCGGGGAATCTGATTTTTGTTTGCCTTTGGATTTTTGGTGGCTGGGGGATACGGTAAGAATTTGAAGGGCAAAATCGGATGTTTATGCATAGACGCAATTTTTCCGGAATTTTGATTTTTACGCTTAAATAAATTTTCCCGTAACCCCCAAGGAATTAGACATGGTGAGTAACTGCTGCTATGCCATGACGGAGTTGAGCAGCATCTCGCCCTGCCGGCTCCAATCGCAGCACAGATAGTGTCGCAGCAACAATCGATACTTTTCCGAGAACAACATGTAGATGCAAATGTTCACGGAGGCGTTGATGATCACCTGGAAACGGCACGGTAATTGCGCGTTCTTTTGCATTATCGGGGGGAGTCTTTTCCATATTTCCAGAACGCTTCTTACTGTAATAATAAATATTTTATTAGTGTTTAAATATTTCAACTCGGAAAATCATCTAAAAAAGTTAGAAAATCTGACAAATGTGACATTTTGCCCAAAAAACCAAAAAAACGTTTTAAATAACCTTTTTACCAAGTTTTTACGCTTCTTTTAAACAGTTAAAAAGTCTTCGTATATTTATAATCGAAAAAAAATTTATTTATAGCGCTGGAAAACCCACCAAAAAATTGCTGGTGGTGACGAGGACTTCGAGCGGTATCTCCAGGTTCTCGTAGATGTTGCTGATGAAGCACAGCGTGTTACAGGCGAGGAACAGGATCACGACAGCCACCTGAAAATTTGGATCTGGATACGTAAAAGACACCCAAAAACTGGGAAAGACAACACTGGAAAAAAATTTCGATCCTTGAACTCCTTGAAAACGCCGGAATCGACTCACCAGCATGATAGATGTTTGCCGTTCCTTTCGTTCCGCTTTCTTTGACATTTCGTCACTCTCGCCACCGCCCTAAAAATCGGAGTTTTCAAGAGCCTGCTAAGGAGCCTTTATTGATC
Source organism: Mesorhabditis sp. LJ9110 (assembly GCA_038088335.1). NCBI lineage: Eukaryota > Metazoa > Nematoda > Chromadorea > Rhabditida > Rhabditidae > Mesorhabditis > Mesorhabditis sp. LJ9110. The sequence goes on along the minus strand of JBBGBA010000024.1, from coordinate 134,177 downwards.
ATAAGCCCAAGCCTAAGCCTAAGCCCAAGCCAAAAGCAAAGCGTAAGCCTACAATACGTACCGCCGCGTGCATTCTCCGACTTCTCCGCACCGCGTGCAGAACCATCGAGTTGAAGCCGATCAGCAGCAAGAAGGGCACGATGAACATGATCAACGTGTGCATCCAGCCGTGGAAGATCTGGAATTTAACGATGCCTCTCCCTCACGCTCGCCTCTGTCTCTCTCTGTCTCTCTCTCTCTCTCTCTCTCTCTCTCTCTCTCTGTCTCTATCTTTCTCTTTCCCCCCAAACCCACCAGCTTATACATGTTCGCTTGTCGTAGCAACGTCGGGATCAAGTGCGGCATGTAGTAGTCGATGTTCACGCGGTAGCACACGTTCGAGACGTTCACCTGAAAATCGACAGGGTGAAGGCGCTGATCTTTAAGCGCGATCAAAGGGGCTAGGAGGCCCAAAACAGCCTAAGGCGCTACGATCATTTCCAACAATATTGGTTCTTAGACGTATTTTGGGGGATAACGCAGCTTTCTAGACCTAGTAGTGCCGGCGTCGATTCAAGGGCCTTCCAAGCTCCTTAAAAATGCACCACTCACCTCGAACAATCTGGTAATGTTGAAGAGAATGGAGAAGGCAATGATCCCGATGATCACATAGGCGACCCGTTCTGAAAACGAGGGTTGCTGAGAGAGAGAGAGAGAGAGAGAGAGAGAGAGAGAGAGTAACTCACTTTTTGGCAATAATTGTGGCGCTTTATAGGGATGACACACGCCTATATATCGATGTACCGACACGCCAACTGTCAAGTAGACGCTGAAATTTGCATAATTTTACCGTGTTACCGACCTCATGCTCACCTGGCCGTCTGCGCTATCGTCATGATTCCATACATTATTGGGGTGGCGAGGTAACTGAAAAAATGCAGCTTACGCAACACAAAACATCGATTTTCGTCACAAAAATTTGAAGCTGTAGGCAAAAAAATGGATTTTTCGATTAAAAAATACGCGTTCAAATCTGCTTTAATTAAAGCTCAAAAACAAAAGATTACCTCCAGTAGCCGACCTTCCACATGGTCAAATATTCGGCCAACCGCGGCGCGCACAGCACGACAAACGACGCGATGAGGATGATCGTGTCGCTGACCGACAGCGCCGCCAGGTACCAATTGATGGAAGATGACGACATTAATCTGGAATCGAATCGAATCGGCACCATAAGGCTTTTGAAGGCGCCAGAAAGAATAGGAATATGCGCTCGCGCAACACGCAGCGTGCAGGCACTCTCGTTATTTAATGGCGTAATCGGTTGCGATTTTTTACCAGACGTGTCACGGGCTTGTAAGAACCCATTAGCAATCCATAAGCAAAAAAAAATTAATAGTGGCGCCTTGCGAGTTGCTTTAAATTGGGCGAGAGTGTGAGGTGAGAGAGAGCATGATGGTGCGAGAGCATGAGAGAAAGCATGAGAGAGAGAGAGAGAGAGAGAGTGTGAGAGAGGGGAGACAGCGAGAGAGAGGGGAGAGAGATAGCGTGCAAGCAAAGGAGCTAAAAAAGGGCGAATGAGGACGGGGGTTAAAAAAGGGGAAAAAAAAAAAGCAACTAAAATCTGCAGTGTTTAACCCATTACGACAGCTAATTCGAGCCCCAACCGGAGACCCACCGAGCGTTATCCGATCATCGGGCCGATAGTATTCATACTGGAAATGGCATGCGCAGCTGATGTTGTTCCGACCGCAATTCGCCTCCAGATCCGGCTCCGGCTCAACATCCATCAGCCCCTCGTGCTATTAATGCGGCTAGTGGGGGGAGGGGAGGAGGAGGAGGAGGAGGGCACGACGCCCCGAGAGATTCTGGTTGGGCCGCGCGCTTTTTGGACCTGGAAAAACATCATTTAAAAAGAATTCGATTCGAACGATGCGAGAGAAAATGAGGGCAAGAGAGAGAGAACGAGAGAGAGAGAGAGAGAGAGAGAGAGAGGGAGCGTGAACGAGGGGAAAAAGGCCGAGCTGAAGAGCAGGATTTAAAAAATTTCAGTTATTAGCAAAGGAAAGGCAAAAAATCCAAAATGGACCGTTAGAAAGCCATGGTTTTATAAAATCAGCGACAAAAAGCATAAAATAGCGAGAAATGCGAGAGGAATAGATGGTTAAAACGACATCGAGAGAAAACGAAAACATTGACGGAATCTCTCGAGGAGTTCGGGTATAAAAGTAGCCGCTTCCGCCCAAAACATCAAACATTTTTGAGGAAGGCAAAATTTTCCGAAAAGCACCTGTGCCCTGATAATTTTGGGTTTCCGAAACTCGGCCCACCCCCAAAAATAGCTCCTGGTCGCTGATGGGGTTGCCATGCAAACGGGAAAGAGAGGGGCTGCACATTCCAGCCCCACCAAGGAGGGCAATCTCGCAATTCTGGAGGGTGCCGAATAAAGAATCAATTTTCGAAAAGAAACAAGTACATGGCGAGGGAAAGAGAGAAAGAGAGAGAGAGAGCGAGAGAGAGAGAGAGAGAGGGAGAGAGAGAGAGAGAGTAGTTTTGTCAACACGCAACGGTCCGTTGCGGAGCGTTATTGCTCGCTTGTAAACGAGAAAAACGATAGACCTGGCGAGAGAGTGTTAGAGAGAGTGTGTGTGAGAGAGGAGAGAGATAGAGAGTGAGAGAGACAGACGGAGAAAGTAAGAGACAGCCAGAAAGCAATGTACGCTACACGCCCGCAACGCGTTCAACCCGCCGCACCAGTTATTCTCCTCTAAAGGACCATTGAAGGCATCTGTTTCCGCTCTCTCCCTCCCCCAAAAGTGGCTGATTGGGATCAGGACACCTCGAACAAATGAGTGGCCCCATCCCCCAATCACCCCTCCTCACCCACTTCATCAGCCAATTTGTCGGGCCGCCCGGCTGGCAGGGGATCTGACAAAAAGAAGAGAACGCCTCGATCAGCCCCGTCAGCGGGGGGTATCGTCGCGTAGTCGAGGGGCCTCGGGTTGGTGGCGGACAGTTGTCGGAGGGTCTCTTGTCACTGCTTCTCCTGGCATCTACCGACCATCCCCCCACACCCCCCCAACAAACAACAACTGTTGCCATCTACCGGATTTTCGGCTTTCCGGGCCGGCAAATCGACAAATTGACAATTTTTGGAGGCTAGAAATTCTGGCAACGTGCCAGGCGGCATTTTAAAGGGGCTGGGAAGTCAGTGTAATGTTGGAAATGCGGAGTTTAAAGGCCCAATCGGTTTAAAGGCGCTGGGAAGGCAAAAAATTGCTTAAAAACTGACATCCGTCCGTTAAAGGAAATGGAAAAAGCACAAAAAAACTTTTGAAACATTTTAAAACGTCCTAAACTTGCTTCAAAAAATTCAATCGAGGGTTTAAAGGAATTCGCCAGAAACACGCCTCATTGCTTCCCCACCCCCCCCCGCTAATGAACAAGAACCGGGATTGTTTTAAAGGGTCAAAAACAAGTCAAAAATTTGCGGAAAAACGCTCTGAAGACGGCAATTGCGTTCAAAAACTGAAAAAAGAAAAAATGCGGAAATCTGGCTTTAAGAACAAGTTCAAGACGTTCAGTGGTGGAGGAGCAAGAGCAAAACATTGAACCAGGTTTAAAGGCACTGGGAAGGTTGGAAATTATGAATTTATTGACAAGACAATTAAGCTGTATTGGCTGGAACGAGAGAAACCGAGCGGGAGAGAGGGAGAGAGAGTAAGCCAAAGACATAGAGAGAGAGCGAGAGGGAGAGAGAGAGCGAGAGAGGCAGTGAGGGAGAACATTGCTTCCCGCTCCCTTTAAAATGCAGGAGAAGGGCACCGAAAAAAACGGGATGCTTGTTTGCCGGCCGGCCAGCTGGTCAACAAGGGTAGGGCGGGTAGAGGAGGAAAAGCCCGAGGATGCTGACTAGAAACATGATCGGCAAGGATGGGAGAAGCCCCTCCCGGGCAACACAGCCAACCCCCCGCTCTGACAATCCCTAGGGGGAAGGAATAGGAAGGAATGGGTCGAAGTCTCGGACTCCATCCACGTCTTCTGAATCTGCCCCCCTTCCTTCTCTCTCTCTTTTGAAACAAATCTCGCTTCCAGAAAACAAAAGGTGGGCGGTCGGGGCCCAGATTGATGAACTGGGCCCTCGGATTCAGCTGCTCTGCACACACGCAGGAGGCTGATACCTCCAAAAAAAGGGGGGTTTCCAGAGGAGATTCAGGGGAATTTGGAACTTGATGATTGCGTAGGCTTAAGTCGTCAATGTACTTTGAGTTCCAACGACTTCAAGGAGGGCGGCTTGCAGAGCGTTGAGGACGAGAGAAAGAGCGAGAAAAAAGAAGAAAAAAGAAAAAATCGAGGGAGAGAGACAGTGAGATAGACGGCGACAGAGAGAGAGAGAGAGAGGAGAGATAGAGAGAGCAAAACAGAGAGAGAGCTAGAGAACGAGCGAGAGAGAGGAAACGAGCGAGCGAAAGCGAGAGCGAGAGAATGCAAGTTAGAAAAAGAGAGGAGCTTTCAAAAGCTTGATATCGCAGGTGGAAATTCCGGGAAATTGGCAAAGCGAGGTCCCGGAACGAACGGGCGGAACTCAAGGGGCCCTAGGCTTCGATATGAAAGATTCAAGATGATGGGGCCGAGTCGAAAAACACGTGTGTGTGTGGCCCGATAAAGCCGGGGTGTGTCCCAAAACGGGGGCTCCATCCTCCCCCCACCCCCTTTTCCTTAATATTTTCTCATTGGGGTTGAGTGCCCGTTTCCGCTGGGTGGCCGCGCGCGTTTTCGCGTCTTTGCCGCTTTTGGCTGGCCGTTTTTTTGGAGGGCTTCGGCCGGGGAATTGCCATATACACACATACACAATTGGGCAGTGATGTGTGTGACAACGGGCCCCTGGAGAGGACCAGGAACTCCGGAAAGGTCGCCCCGCGGAGAAGTTATCCCGATTATGAGTCTGTGGTTTAAGGGATCGTTTTGATATCGGCATGTTGAAATTCAGAATGTCGTAAGTTCAAGATGTCGGCATTTTTCGCACAGAAATTGGGGGTTTTCCGGGAATTTGCTTATGTAAATTTCCACATCAGGACTATCGACATGTTAAAATTTCGACACTATGAATTTACTCAAGACAGACTATGAAGAGAGAGACGGAGAGAGAGAGAGAGAGAGAGAGATGATGTGAGAGAACGAGAGCGCGCGGAGAATAGAGAGAGCGACAGGGCGAGAGAGAACGAGTGAGAGTGGCAGAAAGAAGGAGAGACAGAGAAGAGAGCGCGAGAGAGAGAGAGAGAGCGAGAGAGAGAGAGAGGAGAAAGGGAGCCAGTGAGTGAGAGAGACGGCTAGGCTGTCTCGATCTCCTCTATGTCCATTCCTTTAAAGGGGAGGTGACAGCTGGTTTTTAACGGAGCGCCAGTTGGAGCAAATTGGAGCGCGGGTTTTTAAAAGGAGCTTGACGGTTCATAGAAAGGAGCGAGTGTCAAATATCAACGTGTAGAAAATCCTAAAATTGGCTCGGACTTTAAAGGGATGGTGCCAGCAAATTTTTAACTGGGCTTAATAGTATCTATTCAGCTTCAGTCACGTAGTAGACAACACAAAAACGCTACTCAAAAGCTGGGCGGTCAAATTTGTGAGTCAATTGGAGGGCGGAAACGAGCACGCCGGGGCGGGGCCGGGTCGTAATATTTATAGACTGAGGGCAGAGAGAGAGAGAGAGAGAGAGAGAGAGAGAGAGAGAGAGCAAGCGAGATACAAATACACATACACATACACCAAAGGGCCCGCTCCTCTTCCAGTTGCCGCTAATCCAATCGGGACACTTGTCGCCCCACACCCAGAGGGGGGCGAGGGGGGAGGACTAACCGAAAAATGGCCCGGGGCCCAAGAAAGATTGGGAATTAGGGTGGTCCGGGAACACATTGACGAGGGGAGGGGGGAGGGGATTAGCCATCTCTAATCATCACCCACACACCAAAATCCCCTCGTCAGCTTGAAGCCTATAAATGTGGGGTGATGAAAAAAACGTCCATAAACTATGAAGATAGGGTAGAAAGGGATGAGTAAGGCAAGATAATGTACTAGAATTTGTGTAAAATTTCCTATATCTATTGGCTCTTTCTCTCTCTCTCTCTATCCCTCTCTCGCTCTCGCTCTCACTATTAGTTTATCCATCTCGCCTCTCGCCTTTTGTCTTGGTCGTTCTTTCGCTCGTGCTCGCTCTCTCGTCCATTCTGGCTCTCCTGCTCGTTCTGGCTCTCAAGCTCTTCTCCCTACCTCGCACTCTTTTTCTCGTTCTCTCGCCTCCTATAGAGACCAAAATCCAAGCCGCGCTCAAATTTAGTTTGAAAATCAAGCAAATCACGCTTCCTGGCGGTTAGAGCAAGAAACACGGTTAAAAAAGTGAAAATGTGATGAATATTCTAGAATTGCTCGATCGCCCATTGAGTCGTTTTCAATGGAGCCCGAGATTAGACGGCCGTTTCGGTGCCACACGGTCGGTTAATTAATCCGCGGGCCCTTGATTTGCGTCAGGTACGCTTGCCGCGGACGAATTCTGTAAAAAATTGCATAGAATAGAGCGAGAGAGAGAGAGAGAGAGAGAGAGCGAGAGAGAGTGAATGCGAAAAACACCGAAAAACATGAAACATTTAAAATTTAAAAAGGATCCCTTTAAAAGGAACGTTTCTTCGCCATCCTCCCTTTCCTGCCTCAAATCGGAAATTCCGAGTTTTGAGCGTCAGATATAGATGAGACTCCCCGCCCTGGCTGGCCCGTCCTCCTTCCCGAGGGTAATCTGTCTCCTCCACTTCCCTCGAAAGATAGAAGCCACAAGCAAAAGCTGTCACCTCATCCCGCCATCCATAAATATCCTCTCGGGGGATGGATGACGCAAATTTACACGCTAGGCGCGCAATTGCTGGCATTAATTAACACCCCCACCAAGCAGGTGGTTTAATGGTTTTTGAGACTAGCGAGGGGCGGGAGAAATAGAGAGCGAGAAAGCGAGAGAGAAGAGAAAGACAGAGTGAGAGAGGGTCAGCGAGAGACAGAGAGTGACAAAGAGAGAGAGAGAGAGACAACGAGAGAGAGCGATTCCATAACCTCTGCTAGCCTGCCCTGCAAGGAAGCTATGGAAAAATAAAGCACTGAGCGAGTACTAGAGCAAGAGCGAGAGGCGGTATAAAGCCAAGTGAGCTGCAGCTTATATAGTTTAGTTCGTGATGCTGCGAAAAAATCAGAGACCGGTCCCTTCTATGGCTCTCCCCCTCACTCTCTCTCTCTCTCTCTCTGCTTTCTGGCAGTTTTTGTTTTTGCAAGACAAGGAAACCATAGACATTTTTCTAGAATTAAAACCCAAGCCCAAAAACTTTCAAAAAAATTGGACGACAAGCCTGGCCACGCGGCTCTGACGAGTAGTGGCGATGGTGGTGGTGGTTGTGGTATATTCCCACGTTGGGAATTCTGGACCCCGCCGGCCGTCGTGCCGTCAAAAATTTTGAGACCCCCCGAAAAAGAAGGGCGAAAGAGATAAAAGGGGCGGGGTGGCAGAAAAAGTTGAGTGAAAGGAAAGCCGTCCTTTCTGGCTTCTAGATGGAGGGAAGGTTTCATTTTCCCATACGTGGAAGGAGGGGTTCGGAATGGGGGCAGAATTGGAACTAGGGACGATTGGACGGGAGGAATCGGATTTTTGAGACGGTTAAAGGGACTGTGATGGGAAGGGGAGTTTGAAATAGATTTGGGAAGAAGAACATCGCTAAATAAAGGCACTCGCAAACGAGACAATCAAGCGCCCCCGCAGTTTTAAAGGGAGCTTGACACCCCGGGTGACAGAGAGAGCCGAGCGATAGAGATGAGTGAGAGAGATACCGAGAGATAAAGAGAGCTAGAGATAGAGAGAAAAGAGAGCGAGAGAGAGAGCGCGAGAGAGAGAGCACGAGAAGAAACAAAAGGGAGCACGAGGTCGATGCCGATAGATGGAAAAAGCGCGAATGACCCTAAAATGCCGACAAATTTTCCTGTCAAACTTTTTCTTTCTCTCTCTTCTTTCTCTCTCTTCTTCTCGCCTCTCCCTATAATAACTACAGCCTCCTCGTCGAAAATTCAAAAAGCTTCAAGTTGCCCCCGGCCGTCTCATCCGGGCCAAGTGATGGTGCTGTGTTGATTTTTCGATGCTGTGCCCGCCGGGGTCCAGCCAGGCGTAAACAATCCCGTGGTTGGGGTGGGGCTTCTGGATGGAAAGGGCCCTTCCTCGTCCTCCACTTGGCCCTCCCCAAAACTTGGGGCTGACCCTGGAGGGAAAAAAGTTTTCAGCGGTTAGATGGATGTGCTTGGGGGCACTGTTCCTTTAAAATGGATCATGAGTGAGAGGGAGGTAGATAGACATCAAATTAAAGAGTGCGTTCGAGGGAGATACGAGATGAGAGAGAGAAAGACAGAGAGACACATTGAGAGCATGAGAGAGTGACGGCTAGAGAGCGCTAGAGTGAGAGTGAGAGTTTCTGAGCATGAGCACGAGCTAATAGGGTAATCTTCCGCAATATACCGCAACCTAACCCCCCACAGAACCCTGATACAACAGCTTTTCCTCGCCAGAATTCTGCCATGCGGAAGTGGGCAGCTGGGGTTTTGGAGTCTAGTGAGTGTTTAGACACACGCCGCCCCGGGGGCTTTTCGGTTTTGAAACTTTTGGGGGAACAATGCCTCTTGCTCCCCAACATGGACCTCAAAAAGTGTAGCCAACCGCGGCAGGGAGCTGCTTTTTATTTTTAGATTGTTGGCTAGGGATATGCGAGGAAGCACGTGCCATTTGTTTGAAGGAGGGCAAGTTGTGCATAATATCGGCTAGAACGAGAGAGAGAGAGAGGGAGAGAGAGAAAGAGAGAGAGAGACAAGAGAGAGGTCTAAGGTCTAATCTTAGGCTTGGGCCGATGCTTAGGCCTTTAAAGGGATAGTGTCATCGACTAAAAATTCAAGAATATCAACTTCGACGTTTATCCTACTAGTTCCTAGCCTCAAAAATAGCCTCACTTCTTTGATCGTCTCCACATCATCCTATCCACGGGCGAAAAAACGAGAGAGTCTGAGAGAGAGAGACCGATGCCGAGGGAGAGAGATAGAAAGAGCGCGAGAAGGAGAGAGAAACACGCGAAGCCAAAAAAAAAAGAATGCGGCCCGGGCGGTTGTGGGGCAAATTAAAAAGTCAGCCGGCAATTTTTCGCGGTATCCCTGTAATTTTGTTCGATGGCCTGAAGGGGGATGTTAATGTGCGCAATGGGGGTAATTGAGAAAAGAATGGGCACCTGGCGCTTGGGTGCAAAAAAGACTGGCATAATTGTTTGATCTCGATTTCGGTGGAATGGGGGTTAAAAACGGCACGGGGGAGATATAGGAAAGTGGTGAATTAATGCCAGGTGCGTAGCGTGAACAAGTTTGCGTAGGTCCTCTGTTTGGATTCGCCAAATTAGCACCGACGGTTGGCCTTCGATATCGGTGACCATAGACCGATTACGGTACCGATTACGGTAACCGACGGTAGCCTACCGTAATCGGATGGAATTATCGATTGTAATCGGGTTGAATTACCAAGGTAATTAATTCAGGCCCGAACTTGACCCAACTTAGACGTTGAGACATTTCTTTCTCGAAGGTCGTGCTCGCTCAACGATTTTTTAAAAATCGAAATTGTTCAGAATTTTAAGCTCTATCTAAGGAGCTAAGTTAAGCTCTCAAGCTTCTCGAAACGAAGCTGGAGCTGGACGAAGCTGGAAGCTAGCGGCCAGAAAAAGCATCAGAATTTTTTGCCCTAGTCATCGGTAGTCATCCGATTTTAGCGCCCTTTTAAGGCTTCGGCAACCCAACGAGCAATAGGTAAGAGAGAGAGAGAGCGAGTGAGAGAGATCGTGTGAGCATGAGAGAGTGAGAGTGAGACTTGTAAGAAGTAGCCACCGGAAAGTCCAACGCCCGGCCACTGAATATGAAATTATTGCAAGAAAAAAGGGGTGATGAGGAAGCTGGACCCGGAGTTGTGAGCAGGGCGATGAGCCCTAGGCGAGAGAGAAGGAGAGAGGGAGATCGAGAGAGAGGGAGAGTGATACCCCGAATAGGGCCGAAAGTGAGGGTGGGGCTGAGGAGGAGGAGAAGCAGTGAGTGAGGATGTGTGTGTTGGGGCTACATAAATTGCATTTGGAGCCCCATTCACAACATTCAGACGCGCCCTGCCCCCCTTCTCTCCGCCGGGGGCTAACCCCCCGGCTCGTGCCCAAAACCACATCCTATTCTTGGGCAGTTCGCAGGCGCAAAAAAAATTGGTTCCCCGTTTTTTAAAGGGACTAGGACGGGAAGGGTTGATAGCTCTGGCGCTCTGTCTGTCTCCCTCTCTCGCGTTCTCGCTCTTTCTCTCTCTCGGATTCCGAGCCATCATGCATTACAATTAGACCGATTTAAAGGATGGTGCTAACATGAGCGGGAGAGAGAAACATGGAGAGCTAGAGAGAGCTAGAGAGAGCAAGAGAGAACGAGACAGAGAGAGGGGAGAAAGAGAGAGAGAGAGAGAGAGAGAGAGAGAGAGGGGGAGAAAAAGGGAAAATTAACATTCTAAAAAATCAAATAATCGTCTAACGTAGGTAGGTGTAACTTGGAGCCGCCGAAAATTACTGGTCAACACGTCAAAAACTCTGGCGCTCCCTAGCCCGTTTAAAAACCCGCAGCAGCCGCAGCCACAGTGAATTTTTGAACTTTGGCGCTGTGGCGGCGGGCGTTCCCGAACTTGCAGCTATTCGATTTGCATGGATTGGTGGTGGTCTCTGGATGTTGTCCCGGCGTCGAATTTTCGTTTGGCGGAACGCCGAGGCGCGAAAAATGGCGCAGCGTTTTTCAAAAATCCAATCTCGGGTCTGGGGATGTCAGGAGCTGAGACAAGAGTGTCGGACGCGGATTATAAAACAAAGTAATTAAAGGAAATTTATGTAAAAAGCTAAATAGCGGCTCGTTCTCCTTTTCTATCTGTCACTGTCCCTTTCTCTCTCTGTCTCTCTCTCCTGTCCGGAAATTTTAAAGGGACAGAACCGGCCAAAAATGCTTGTAAAAAGCGAACAAGATTCCGATAGAGAGAAAGAGAAAGCGAGAGACAGAAAAAGAGAGGGCGAGAGAGAGTGAATGAGAGAGCGAAAGAGCCCATCCACAAATCGCAAATTCCAGAACACTCCGGCAGACAGGTTAAAAACTCGGTGGGCGCGGGTGGACTCGGATTCTCGAGCCCCCGGCAGTAAATGCGAGACCCCAGCATCGACACCTAAGCTCGGGGGATAATGATGGCTCTCCCTCTGTCCCGCTCTCTCGCCCTCTCTCTCTCTCTCCCCATTGGAAGTCCGAGATGGCGAATAATCAAAGGTTGATTAGCCTAATGAGAAGCCCTGAGCGCCGACGTCCTCCCCCCACCCCACTCCCCCCCCCCTCCGCTTCTCCGTCAAATGAATAATAAATTTGGGCCTGGGATCGTGTGGGAAAGGCTGGCTGGTGTAGATTCCTGAATTCATCTCAGAGTTCAGCCGGTTGAAGGGTTGGATGGCAGGAAAATGGATTTTTACGTATGGAATACCTCATGAATTTTTCCGCGACCGCGAGACGCAACGCGCATGCTCGTCTTTACTTTTCGGAATGGATTTCTTAGGTTTAAGCTTAGGCGCAGCTCTAGAAAATTAAAATTTATCGAATTCTAAGGTTTTACGACATGCAAACCTGCTGTCGGAGAGAGAGAGGGAGAGTGAGTGAGAGTGAGAGTGAGCGAGAAAGAAGAGAGAGAGAGAGAGAGAGAGAGAGAGAGAGAGAAAGAGAGAGAGAGAGAGAGAGTGAGAGAGGGAGAGGTCGAGAGAGAGAGAGAGAGAGAGAGAGAGAGAGAAGGGGGAGAGAGAGCGAATGAGAGAGACAGAATGAGACTGAGATAACGTGTAGCACTAATCCAACACTAGTGACTCTGACTGCAAGGAAAAGCCGTAAATCAGGGCCGGAGTTGCAGTTATGGGCCCTAGGGGGGCATATAGCCCGGAAAGCCATCAATCTCACACCTGGAAGCAATAAGTTTTTCGGCAGGGTCGTTTCGGGGGCCATAGAGGCCCCGAGATTGGCCGTCCCAGAAATACCTGGGGCCCAGCAGAAATTGGGGTTGGAATGGCACATAGGCGAGAGAGAGAGAGGGAGGGAGAGATAGAGAGAGAGCGAGAGGGAGAAAGAAAGGGAGAGAGAGACAGAAACAATGCTAACCCAATCCACAAAATCACGGAATGAGGGAAGTGAGGGCAGGTCCCGCCCGGGGTCCAAACAGCTGCCTTTTAGACGCTTCACCTGGCCGCCGATTCCGGTTGGGCTGGCTAGAGGAAAAGCCCAAAAAGGTCTCGCCAAGTAGCCCACGCGAGAACCAGATTTTTTTATAATTTTTGGGCTGCAGATTGGATACTGGAAAATTGCAACAAACGTGTTTTTGGGCTGGGCAATGGAGGAGGGCGCACTCTCTCTCCCTCTCTCTCTACCTCTCTCTGTCTCTCACTCGCTCCAAGAAAACTACGGAACACACTGTTGACCACGGCTGGACATTCGAAAAGCAAGCTGAAGAATAGGCTTAGGCTTGAGCTTTGGCTTAAGCTTGGCTTAGGCTTGGCTTAGTCTTAAGCTCTGACTTGGCGGTAACCTAAAATCTTCCCATTCTTATAATTGCAAAAAAGGAGGCTCCTTCGCTGCAGGACCCAGAAATGAGGATTCCCGGCGGCCGCTAGGACGAAATTGTGGTGCGGAAGGAGGGTGGACTGGGAACTGGGATGAACTTCGGTCCTGCTCCAGTGGGAGGGTTTTTGGAGGGGCAGGATGGTTGGGTAATGATGGGAATTCGGAGGATGGTGGATTATCGCCCCACGAGGAGATGCTTGGTCCTCAGGAATGCGACTCGTAAGCCGGAAATTGAGGGGCTCATGCCGAGGGAATTCAAGGTCGATTCGGGCTTAGAGATTTGCTTAATCTTTGAAAAGTTGGCAGAGAGAGAGCGAGAGAAAGAGAGGAAGAGAGAGAGCGAGAGAGAGATCGAGAATGAGAGAGAGGGTGTGAGAGCGTGAGAGAATAAAGGCGAGAGAGAAAGGGGGCGGGGGAGAAGAGAGAGGGAGAGAGAAACGAGAGAGGTAGCGACATAAGGAGAGATCGGCATAAAGAGAGTGAGATATCGAAATCGTCATTGAAATCTGTAAAAATCAAGGGCCCGGCACTTTTTTTGTAAAAAATTACATATTTATGTACGTAACACGCCAATGTACCCTAGTGACAACAGTATGTTCCCGTACACCCCAGATCCACATAAAAATCCTGACGCCCCGGGGTTATTATGAAGAAAAATGGGGGCGCGGCGGGATCCGAGAAGGGGCCAGGCGAATGGGGCCACATTTCAACGGGTTTTTGGGCCGAGGTTGGGCGGGGAGAGGAAAAGCCGTAGGGCCCGATGTTGGTGACCTGAGGGCTTTTTGGTGGCCGGGATGGATGAGACTGGGGCGGCACACACACGCAGCTGTACACTACACACCTATGTACAGCCCTCCGGGGGGGGAAAGGGCCATGAGGGCACGGGATTTTCTGACAGGAGCTTTGGATCCACTTGTCAACACCTTGCTTGATGCTCTGAAAATCGGGAAAGCATGGGCAGATGCGGAAATGGGGGAAATATGGCTTGTTTTCGATCTCTCTCTCTTTTTTTCTCTCTCTGTCTGGCCATCCCTCCAGCACTAGCGTAATTATATAATACCATAGCGCAGCATAAAGTTCATGGAGCGAATCATAGCGTTTCGTATCGTAGCGTATCGTGTCGTAGCGTATAAAAGCGTTTCGCACTGAAGCGCATCGTAGCCTATCGTATCGCATCGTAGCGTGGCGTAGCGTCACGTGTCGTAGCGCATCGTACCGTACCGTATCGTACCGTACGTACGATATATCGTATCATAGCGTTTGAAAATTTAATACTCTTTGTGAAATCCAAAAAAAAAACACATTCCGAAGGAAAAAAAACAAGACAAGAAAGGGCATTAAGCTTGTTAGTGCGAAAGGGGGTGAGAGGGAGTGAAGAGGCAATGGGTCCCGCACCGGACGATTGGCTCCCTAATGAGATGTTGTCGAGGCGAAGGAGAAGGAGAAGCAGAATGAGAATGAGAAGGAGCAAGAGAAGGAGAAGGAGTCGGAGAAGCCGAGACCGGCTAGTCGAATGCCCTAAGGGTATGGCCGAAAAGAGGAGGGAGGCCCATTTCCATGCATCCCAGATGAAGACACACACGCGCCTCGAAGATCGGGAGGGCGAGGTGGACCAATTTATCTCTGCTCTCACCCACAGGGGGTGGATGGATACTTTGGAGGGTCGAAAGTTAAGGGGCTTTAGAAGTCGGGCACAGTAACATTTTTTGAGGCTGCTGCCGGGTTAAAGTGGGAGTGACAGCTGGAAATATTGACATTTGGTACGGAGAAGTCACAGGTTTCTACTGCGGAAATGTGCTGGGCCTAGTGTAGCGTGGTGTAGCGAGCATGAGCAAGAGACAGAACTAGAAAGAGAGCACTAGATCGAGAGCACGATATCGAGAGCAAGAGACCGTGGCATTTCGAAGATAGCGGAACCGGAAGACAGAGAGAGAGAGAGAGAGAGAGAGAGAGAGAGAGAGAGACAGCGAGAGAGACAATGAGAGACAGAGAAGAACCTACAACCTCCCATTTTCTGATCCCTTTAAAAATGGGACCCAGACAACATGCTATTCCGAGCCAATCCTCTGTCGACCCCCTTTCTATCCAACAAAATTAGGCAAATGGCCGTTTTATTCGTGTCGAGCGTGCCGAGGCGAGCGACTTGGACTCGGGCGAGGCAGAGTTTCGGAGCGGGCAAAAAGGACAAAAGAAGAGGGCATTGAGGGCTGCGCGATTTCCGCAATTAACTCAACTCCGGGGAGGCTTTGGCCAAGAAGGAGTGCTCGTGTTTTTGCGATTAAGAGAGCGTGCCCTAGGCTAAGCCTAAGCCATTTAACCCGAAGCCGAAATGGAGCCATAAGGCTAAGAATAAACCTAAATTGGCCCAAAAAAATTGGCACTGGACGCTTAGCGGGGGGTAACCGAGCTAGCTAATTTTTGTTTTTCCGTCGCTATTTATCAGTTAATAGAATATAGTGTATTTATAGTCTTTTCAGTGGTTTTGGTTGACAGGAATTTACGAAAAAACATCTCAAATTTTTTTTCAACAATTTTTGATCAGTTCCGGCCATTTTTCCTAATTTTTGTAACACTTTAAGCCTTTATCATATCAAACAGACCTCCCCGATGTAGCACCACCCCCCGATAACAGACCAGTACCAAAAAATCTAGCAAACTTGCACCGAATTTCTTTTGCACTACCATGTTCAATTCCCGGTTTCGCGGCACTTTTGCAGCTGCAATTAATCAACATTTTAAACTTCTTATTATTTGACAAAAAGGTGCTAATAACGGGTAATTACAGCCCTGCTACTTCCGCCCCCTGTAACAGCTGTAATTTTTTGCCTATATGCGGGGGCCGAAATGGCAGAGCTGGGGATGGTCCCGAAGCGAAGGACCCCCGCCAAGGCCAACATCTTTGCCCAATTTACTGTCGGGACCTAAATTGAATCAACGAGAGGCCATTCGCTTTCTGTATGTTTGTCTGTCTGTCGGTGCGTCCTTGCTAATCAGCCCCTCGAAATGAGTATGTAGTCGCCCTTTTCTTTCGCAAGTGTCTTTTTAAAGGGATATGGAAGGGGAGAGATGGCGAGAGAGAGAGAGAGAGAGTCAGCGAGAGCGAGAGTGAGTGAACGAGAGAGAGAGAGAGAGAGAGAGAGAGAGAGAGAGAGCTCTTCATCTCTTTAAATTTAGTCTTTAGTTCAGATTTATTCTTTTAAAAATTGCCAATAATTAATTACTATCCCATAAAAAATTTAGAAAATCCGAGCAATGACGGCGCCCATCAGCAGAGTCAACGAAGTTTGAGAAGCCGATTTGGGCGTTGGAACGGCTCCGCCACCGATCGCTGAAAATACGTTTTTAAAGATCTTTAAGCTTATCAATTGAATCTTTAGACTATCAACTATAAGTGAAACTATAAATAATCCGGCCCGATAATTGACTAGCTCAAATTCGACCTTGAAAAACTTACAAGGGACTGGAGGAGCCGGCTCGGCGCCACCGCCGATTTGTGTGCGCTGCTCGTCTGCAAAAACTGGGTTGTTTGTTTGGATTAAGTACAAGTAAACCTAATAAGCCGTAAGAAGAAGCACTCTATACTAACAGCTTGACTATAGTCCAAAAACTAATTGGTTTTCACAAAAATGACTGGTATCTAAAAATGCATTAAAAATGTGAAGGAGTTGGCGTGAAAAACCTCACTTCTTGGTGTATTTCTAACCTAAAAAGCTTTTAGTATAACTACAAAAAATAACTATGTATTAAAACATACTACGCGCGCGGTTACACAATTCTCCATCACACGTCGAGCAGGCTAGGCCGCCAGCAGACGACGCTTCTCGGCTGCAATCGGTTGTGCAACCCTTGCGAATCACTGAAACACGAATAAAAATATGTATATAACTTTATGAAAATTAAACTACAATATATAGCAAATTTCAAAAGTTCCTTTTGACTTACCAAGCCCATCCTTCGTGGTCAGCGTATAGCATTTGGTGGACGGGTCACAGCCCTCAACGCGATCTTCTGCCGAGCACGTCTCCTCGTCGCACGTGAAGCATTGTAGGGAAAAAGCTGAAACAAAGTGCAATTACTTTAAAAAGACCCAAACTACTCCCAAAACTTGAAACAGCCAAAAAGCTATAGTTTGCTATTATTATTACGGCAATTTTTAGGCCAAAAAGTCTATTTAACACTCTTAAACTAACCCGTTGAAAAGGCGAGCAGCAGCACCAGACCGTAGCGCAACATGTCAACAAGCGTGTTGTGCGATGCGAGTGTATCTGCGGCAATGCTCCCCCAAAAGCCTCCGGCCTCACCTTGCCCGCGATAAGCCCCAGCTCCGACGACACAAAAATATTATTATCTCGTAAGGGCTAACATTGATTTTTCCTCGACTAGGCCCGGAAATCTGAAACCGGTCAGCCCCTGGCAATCGGCCGGTGCGCCGGAAGTGATGCCGAATGGGGGCTAATGAATCATAAAACCCAGAAAGGTTGATAAAGCAAAGAGATAAAATACCAACATAAACAAATAAAAGTGATCATAAAATTGTGGTATTTTTGGGGTGAAAAATGGAGCTTTCGAGACCGAACATTTTCAAAAAGGGTTTTCTAGATGCTCAGGAGCGTGGTCGAAGTCTACATGCATTAAACTTTTCAACGGGCGCATTAACCCATCGCAAAATACTTATAAAATCAGTAAAGTCATTAAAAATATAGGCGAACACGATTGCGACCGCAATGGGCCGGCTGGTGGCTTTGAGCGACGTGTTAAAAGCTATAAACTACCATGAAATCAAGCAAAATGACATCAAAGCCGCATATATGCTGCTTTGATAGCATAAATTTCAGGAGAGAAGCTTTCTAATTAAAAAAAAATTTACGGAAAGTGAGAGAAAAGAAAAAAAAGATAGACAGGACGAATGCTCCATTAGACAACATTTTGTCCGAAGTGGCTGTTGGAATGCTTGCGAAACTTCGATCGAAGCATCGCGCAGCATCGATTTTTTTCAAAACATTTAGCTTTTTTTCTTTAGTATTACCTTGTGCTTGATTATTTTATTATTTTCATCAAGAACAAAATGTGCTTTTTCAGGCCCGAAGATGAAGAGCAACGAAAACCAGGACCCGTTTCGATGGCGCGAATTCATGCCGGCGCTGCAAGAGATCGACTACAACGCCGATGCAGACCGGCTGCTGGCAGCCAGCCGAATGGCCGACAAGGACGGCTATGGCCCGTGCAGAAAGCGGGCATTCGTAGATCTGCCGCTCGAATTGCTGGCGATGATCGTCGACCCTTTGGACTACCTCACCGTCATGAACTTGGATAACCTCAATCCCCGTCTGAAAGCCGCGTGTGCCAAGTATCCGGTCAACTACGCTCGCTGCGCCCCAGTTATCCTCGAAAAACGACACAAATTCATCGCTGGTCAGCGCGAGCAGAATATCCAGACCACGAACGCTGCCTTGCTAGATGGTCGACGCCTCGATTTTTTCGTCCGACATCGAGATTGGCGTAAGCGCATCAAGTGCGAGCTCGATTTTTGGTGCGAAAATTTCGTCGACTACAACTGGAAGTGCAGCCCGTTACTGGACGACACCCTCATTTGGGATATCACGCTGCGCAACCCGACGAACGTTTGGACCGCAAGGTATTTGAATGTGGAACGCTGGCTGGGCCCCCTCCGAGGCTCCCTGCGCATTGGAGCCGTGTCGAAAGCTGAGGATTTCGCTCACATGAAACTGTTGCGGACCGCACGCCTGGCCTTTTACACTCCAAACCCGGACGATAATTTCGTGGACCTGCTCATTCATTATGTGGAAGAGTGGCTGGCTGGTGAGCGCGACATTGAGACGATTTGGGCGCATTGGCGTGTAGGTGGTCTTGGTGATGTTGGCGAAGAAGCGCCCAAACGAGACCACCTAAAAGGACTCGTGGAAAAGTACGAAATGCTGGCTGAGTCTGAGGGGAAAAGTCGTGTGCAGTTCGTCCGGACGGACGGCGAGCTGGTGGAGCTCCGAGTTCGCGAAACGGACCTCGTCATCCAGGTAATTTTCCTTCGGAATTTTTGTCTTTTTAAAGATTTAACTAAATTCCGTTTTTCCAGGTGCCAGGAAGTACGACAAAATTCATCGGATATCAGAAGCGCCCGTCCGCCGGCGAGAGGCCTTTTCCACGTGAACTACGGCTACATTGTCACGAGGAAGCGCCGTATTTCTGAGCGTAAATGATTGTCCGCCGGCTTGCCGTTAGCGTTGTTGTTAAAGCTTCAAATTTTCCAGTTTTTGTTCATAATGGTATGTAAATAAATAGTTATTTATAAAGATTAGAAGTGGACCAAATGAGTCGTTACATGAACCGCGCGATTAGCACCAAAAGCGAGCCGAAAATCGTTGGGATGCTGCCGGCGCCCCACGGGTGGTGGTGTTTTGGGTAGGCGCCGCCGCCGATGCCCGAGTTTCCGTTGTTTTGATAGGCTGAAAAGGTACTTGGTGGTTTTTAATAGTATTTAGGTTGGGCAAAAGGAGAATGATGAAAGTTTCGAAACATACGCTGCGAATTTGCGACGGCACCGCCTCCAATGTTGCTGCGGCCGGTGTCACCTAGAAATCACGGTCTTTCTGGCAACTTCAAAGTCGACTTACGATTGCAAAGGCTGTGGAAGCACTCGTCGCATCGTCCGTTGTAAATTCCGGCTGTTTCCCCTTGACAGTTACGGGTGCAGCCCTTTCTTTGTACTATAAAAATCGTTGTATAACGAGGGTTTCGGTTTAGCCTACCTGTTCCGTCAGCTCGGTACAGCGTATAGCAACGGTTCGTCGGGTCGCAGCGAGCCTCCATCTGCGAGTAGGCGCAAGCAGGGCCATCACATGCTTGGCAAGTTAGGCCTAAAATCGGCGAGTTTAATTTTTTTTGACGATGTTTCTCGCTAGGTTTAAGATATTACTTCCTTCTAAGGGTCTATAAAGCTTGTTTTCGGAATTTAGGTTTTTGGGACGACATCAGCACCAGAGGATGCCGACGTCAATTTATTTCCTGATTTAATTTTAATGGTTATTGATCGTTAGAGTAAGGTTATTATTATATTTTCAAGGTCTTTGAGATTTTATTGGTCTCAAAATTTAGATTTTCACATTTTCCTTCAGATTTGAAGCACAATACCACGAAGGGGACGCCAAAATGGAGTAAATCAAGGCGAGATTGTCGGCCTCATTCGCGTGAAGTGTCTTTTGAATAGGTCAGGCTCCTCTGGGGATGTTTACATCTTCTTCTTGTTTTTTGACGTAATATTTCGGGGTAAGCTTTATCAGGTGAAATCGGTGCATATACAGAGGTGAAATGGGGGCGATGTGCAAAGCATTGTTTTCTCGAGTTTTTCGGCTTCTACTGCGTCTCGTGCAGACGGCTGTGCAGGTGGCGCTTGCCGTGGTGATGCTTGTGGCCGTGGTTGTGGTTGTGCTTATGTTGGCCTGAAAACCGGGCGGTGGGGGATGGGGGTGAGCGTGGGGCGAGGGTAGTTGCGTGCTTTAGAAAATTTAGATTGTACTTAGTGAGGCTCAGAAAAGAATCTAGATTTCTTTACGGCTTTATATTTTTTTTTACAATGATTTTAGATATTCTGCTTTGTTTTACAAACCTTGTGTGTTCTTGTAGGGATCGTTGTAGCCGTTGGGCTGCACACCACCGCCAATACCGCCGTTATTGTATCCTGAAATATGCGTTTTTTAGCTTTTCTAACGGTTTGCTACGATTTTTCTGCGTTTTTTTTAGTTTTGCAACTACTTACCAGCTCCACCTCCAATGCCGCCATTATTCCATCCCGGTTGCGCGCCGCCGCCAATTCCTTAAATAACAAATAGGTTTTGTTGGTCTAGTTTTCAATAATTTTCAGGCAGAGCTGGCGCTTTTTCACATAAACCCCTACCATTATTCTGATAGACGCCGGTGCCCTGGCCGATTTGACGGCGATTCCTGGCCTCGGTCACGAGAAGCATGGCTAAATTTGTTGTCATTAATGTTTTACTGGCCGCTCAGGATGTTTCGGTGTTTCGATGGTCCGATTTTATCTAGAAAATCGTCCTACAAAAACGCACCTGCCAGGAGCGCGGCGAGGAGCACGAGGTTTTTCATGGTGGACTCTGAAAGGTTGAGTTTTAGGCGGAAAAAGGCTTTGTTATTTGGAAATTAAATTAGAACGAAAATTACGTGATTTTGAGGGGCTTGAGCTATAAGATAGACTTTGAGGGCCAGTTTCCTTTGTAATAAAGTTGAAAGGTTAGTTTTTTAGGGACGAAAATAGCGTATTTTTTTTGGGTTTTAAATTAAAAAAAATTTAAAAAAAAATTTTAAAATTTTGATAGAGTTTTTAGAAGGTGTTGAAACTAAAAATTGTGACTTTCAAATTACGGATTTTCTAGGTTAGGTGTTTAATAATTTTTTGTAAAAATTAAGTTTAAATCGTTTTAGGCGGGTTAATTTCATAGAATTTAAAATCATGTCCTCAAGCTTAACACCAAAATCATGAGGGACAGATCAAAAGCGCACCAGGCGCATCGGCGCTGGCTGTTTGACAGCGCGGGGTCAAAGCTGGACGGTGTTTACACGTTATATAGTGCCTTTTAGGGAAGAGGCCGGGGGTGGCTGTCAGAAATCGGGGGGCGTTAGGGTGGAGAAGATGGAAAAGGAGGCGAAGAAGTAGAAGAGGGAGAAGAAGAGAGGAAGTGATGACTAGTTCGGCTTTATCAAACCCTTCCCTCGCCTCATGCCCGGGGTCTGCTGATAAGCCGGAGGGCCAGCCGGGGGGTGAACCCGGGCCAATGCAGCATCAAAATGTACACGCGTTTACGTGGAAAGTCATGTAATTTGTTGAAACAAATCTATTAAAATGGATTGGAGCTAAAATTTGCTTTTTGGGACTTAAAGGGACCGGAAAGTCAGGGTGATGGATTCGCAACGGATTTTCCGCGCACACAGCGAAAATCCCGACAGCCAGAACCCCGGGACTCAAAATCCCGATAGCCAAAATCTGGAAAGGCAAAATCCCGACAACCCAAATTTCGACGGCCAAAATCACGGCAGGCCAAAATCCCGACAGGTCAAAATCTCGATAGCCAAAATCCCGACATCCAAAATGTATGTTTGAAGGAAAATGGAAAACTGCGTCAAAAATATGTCGGGATGTATGTCGGCATTTCGGGTTTGACTGTCGGGATTTTGGCAGGCGTTCGCCCAGCGTGCGGATTTTACCTTAACCGGCCCTTTAAAAGAAGCGAAAATCTTAAAAAAGAGAGAACATATCTGGAAAATCACGTCAAAACGCAATGGGGCGCGACTTGGAATTTCGTCTCCAGCGAATTCCAGTGATCAGAACAAACAGAACATGAATCATAGCCTGGTTTCCCGAATTTAGCATATTGTCGTTGTCCGAAAAGGAGCAGGAGGTGCGAGAATGGCCCCTACGCGCGGCTCCTTTCAACGGAAATGCGGGAGATCGCGCGGTGGAATGTTTGTTCGATGTTGTAAAGGGAGGTACAGGCAGACAGACAAACTGAAGGCACAAACCATCTACGATACGATACACGGAAATGCCGTTGGCAGAAGCGTTGTGTAGTGTAGTTGGAAATTCCCAAAGAATCGCTGCTAATCTGCCCAGTGTATACTTTAGTTAAAACCGCTGTATTGAACCAGAAATGTATCTTAAAGGGGTGGAAAGCATCAAAACATCAGCTTTCCCAAAACATCCCGGCTAGCCTGCCCATTTTCATGCATGAATTCCCAAAGAAAACCGCTAATTTCTACAGTTTTCAGTAATCGACGGCTTCAAAGCGTCACTGCTAGCCTGCCTGGGCAATTGTACAACCTGAAAAATAAAATAAAACTACAAAGCCCCAGACTTGTGCCGGTTGATAAAAAACCGCTGCTAACCCGCCCTTCAGATTAATGTGTAGATGAACTTGTTGGTGACGTCGGTAGCCGGACGACGATTTTTTTCGGCTTAACCACGCTGATTACGTTACTTATGTTTTTGAGTAATGCAACCGCAAGGGTTTCTGCTAATTTTCCAAGATTTCGATTGGTTTCCCAAAAGATCTCTGCTAGCTTGCGTGCATTTGACGTGTTGGTCGCCTGTCACATTCCCTTTAATAGCAGCACATAACCCTCTGTTTTCTGACTGTTTCACCTCACAAAACCTTGTGCGAAATGCCAACCTTGTGCGTACCACAAAAAAAAGAAATCGATGTTTCTAATTGGATTTTGGGGGGACGGTCGAGATGTGGGGGCACCTGTCTTTACAGGTGAATCTCGCTTGGGGGTACGGTAGCCATCTCCTCGCCGCCCCGCCCGACCATTACGTCCACAACCCGGAAATTTCATCAAAGCTGTTTTTTTTTCGTTTCTAGCCCTTGTTTGCATAAATTTTGACCATTATAATATTTACTAAAGGGACTGGGAAGTGAATAAATTGTCTGAATTGCACTTTTTGAAATAGCTGGAATTTCACCCGGGCTAGCTAGCAACGATTTTTGGGGAATTTGGAAGAATTTCGTGATCTCCGTAAAAGCTTAGGCTGGGCTTAGCTTAGACTTGGCTTAGCCATAGGCTTAGGAAAAGGCTTAGACATAGGCAGGCTTAGGCTTGGGCCTAGGTTTTGGCTTGGACTTGGGTTTGTGATTAGGCTTACTTTCGGGCTTAGGATTAGGCTTAGACTTGGAATTAGGCTTACGTTTAGGCTTCACCATAGGCTTAGCGATAGGCTTGATCTTAGGCTTAGGTGCAAACTTAGGCTTAGGCTTAGGGGAATGAAAGTTCATGAATTTTTCACTTGGAAGTCCCTTTAAAAGTGTGTCAAAGATTCCTATGTTTCTAGGATTTTAAGGCCACTTTTATACAAATTTTTATCGGTTTTCAACATCAAAATCGCGAGTAGATGCGGCGACGCCTCGGCTGGGTGCTCGTTCTCCTCCTCCTCGCCGCCCTTGCCGGTGAGGCCGACTCGAAAAAGAAGAAAACCACAACCGACTACTCGGCGTACGGCGGATACAGCTACGGGGGCGCCTACAGCGGATATGGCGATTACAGTACGTCCATCCAAAAATAATAAAAACCTGGAAAATGCAAAAATGCCAAAATCCGCCGGGTTACGGTAAGTTGAACTTGGCCATGAAAGGGATGCTATACTTTGAAGTTGAAGTTTAGTAGATGAGAAGAGACTTTTCAGCCCATTACCGTATCCAATTTTTGCTGCAAAACCACCGTTTTCTACGAATTGTATGATAATTATGGGAGATTTTCACCGATAGCGTAATTTTTCACCATCTATTTTGCAGACTTCGAAAATTTTTAGTGGAATTTTGCCGTTGATTACAGTATCCAAGTTACCAAATTTTAGCGATTTCCTGTGAAATTCACCGAACAAAAACCCGTACTCCGCCACCCGGAAATCACAAATTTCCGGGGCGCCACAAATTACCGGTGGTGTCAGCGGCTGAGGGTGTAAATTGGGGCCCGAAGGGGTTGTTAGCCCTCAACGCCCGAAATTTACTCAATTTCCTGTGCTTTTCCCTGCGGGACCCCCGGGCTATGGGGCTGTCTGTCTCTTTTCTCAACCCTACTAATCGGCAGTAATTTTCGTTTCTATGACGGCCCCCGGGGTCTCAAGCGGCCGTTGGGCTATAATTTTTTTGTACCCCCACGATTCGCGGATCAGCAGAATCGAAATATTAGTCATTCACAGATTTGAATTCCAATTTAGGGAAATTTTTACAAAAAACTTTTTTCAAAAATCAAATAAAGCGATTGCCTGCCTTGAATAGCCCTTTAAAAGCGAATTTGCATATGTTGGAACGTAAGTAAGATTGTCTTGTAATTTCGGGTGCTTTGGCATTATCGGGGGGGGGGATTTAATGGCGTTTAAATAAAATTTACCCTAATTTTTAATTCGGAAATCTATCTCTAAAAAAGCTTAAAAAATTTATAAAATGTCGAAATTTACTCGAAAATCGACATAGTTGGTCGAAAAATAGATATTTTGTGCATTTATTTAATAAAAATTTGTAAAGTTTTGCGTTTAGTAATACTGAAGAAACTGCTATTTAACATTTATGATATTTATTTAACAAATTGGATACTAACGAAAAAAGTTAGGTCCCCTGATGAACCACCCCCGATATTGCAAAAAACCCGCATTTTCTGATGCCTTAGGCGTTCCTTTTTACGAATGTCGTGATTTTAAAGGCATTGTGAAGTAACAAATTTTATTAAAGCCTTTCTGGCTCTTTAAAATTCACTTTCCCTCTTTCCTTCCCTTTCGCTTCTACTTTTTGCCTCCTAGAATACGGCCGTCCTCCCCGGGAATGTCCCACCGAAACGCGGGGCTGACCTACGACGGCGATTCCGTAGTACACCCCACAACGCCCGATATTTACGCGTTTTTGGGCATTGATCCCGAGATAATGACTACAAAAACACCAACGATTCCGACAAGTTCCCTATTGACGATGACGACTACAGTAGTCCCATCAACTTTCCGAGACGCTACTGTAAGCAGTACAGTACGGGAATTGCTATCGACTACTGTAACCACGGCTAAACTACAAACTACAGCCACAGCGATGACCACCAGAAGTTGGACGCCGGCGCGTAAGTCGTGGCAAAGCGGAAAAATCGATTTTTGGACCAAGGGATTCTGGCTACCGTGTTTTTCCGCAAGGATCTTTGCTAGGTAGACAGGTATTATAGGCTCCTATTATAACCTAAGCGGCTAAAAACCGAAAAATATATTTTTTGGATACTGTATTTTCTCGATTTTCTAATATTTGCTAGATTTGCTAATTACTTTTCTAGATCCTCTGATTTAAGTTTTGTATATCTTCGCTAGATTGCCTTAAATTTTCCTCCAGCATCTCTGCTAGATTGCCATTAGTTTTCCTCCTGAATCTCTGCCAGATTGCCTTGAATTTTTCTGCAAAAACTTTGCTAACTGACCTTGTTTTCCGAACGACTATTCGCCATTTTTCCATTCATGATTAATAAACCACAAAAAATAGCATTTTTTGGGCTACTGTACTTTTCCGCAAGATTTCCTGCTAGATACCCTTTAATTTTTTTACTTAAATCTCTGCAAGTTAGCCGTGCCTTCCCGACGACCCATTTTCCATCCCATAAATTACCAATTTCCCACCCCCAAATCGCCCCCCTGCAGCCTATCGATTGCCGCAGCTACCGTACCCCCCGGGGGTCCGCCTCCGTTACACTCCGCTCCGCCGGGGGGTGATCTCCAGCTGATGGGGAGAGCATGTTTTCTAAACAGGGGCCCGCCGCGTGCGCGTTCGGGCCCAATTTACACCTGCACGGCTGCGCTTTTTAGGTTTTTTTAAAGGCAGCTGCTTTTCCTGGGGTACGGTACCCCAAACATGGCGGCCATATTCTATTGCGCGTCCCATTCGCTACCGTAACTGCCGATCATGGATTCGGTGCCTTTCGATAAGCTGTCAATGGTATTGCCGCCCGACTCGTTCCCCTCGGCGCCCGGGACGCCTGGAGGGTCTCCAGCGCGTAAGCGCTTCTCGGTGCGCGCGACAGCGCTGGGCGTGTTTTTCATCGCGGCGATTATCTTGACGCCAATCGTGTTGCGCACCGTCGTCCCCAGATCGTTCAAGGCGGCCAATCACAGTGGGTAGATGCTCATTTTGGGGCCGGGTCTCGTGGAATTTCGATGGATTAGCACGTTATCGTGGTACTACGTTAGCGCCTAATGACAT
This sequence comes from Mesorhabditis sp. LJ9110, assembly GCA_038088335.1. Lineage (NCBI taxonomy): Eukaryota > Metazoa > Nematoda > Chromadorea > Rhabditida > Rhabditidae > Mesorhabditis > Mesorhabditis sp. LJ9110. Next base: position 107,745 of record JBBGBA010000024.1, on the reverse strand, counting down.
CTGCGTAATTAGGCGCTTCCGTAGCACGCACCTGAAATTACGAGCTAAAATAAATTTTGTAATCGAAAACTGGGGCAGGTGTTTTTTGATGGCGACCTTACTCTTGAAGATACCTGAAGGAAAATCGATACTTTTGTCGGGATTTTGGGGCAAATTTTAGGGCATGCTAGCCGAGAGCGTTTGGGGAAAGCAGCCGAACCCTAAAATTCCCTTCAGCAGCTATTTAGCAAAATCTATGATTCTGAATCAGGGTTCTTTAAATGTAAGTAAGCAAGAATATTAAGTATCTCCCGCTCTCGCCCTCGCACTTTGTCGCTCTCTCTGAAGCTCTCTCTTTCTCTGTCTCTCTCGCTATCTTTCGCTCTCGCTCACGCTCTCCTCTATGTCGCTCTCCTCGCTCTTCATACTCTCGCTTTCTCAAACTCTCACCATCTCTCATTCTCTGATGCTCTCCCTCCTCATGCTCGCTCATTTTCTCCCATTCTCTATCATTCTCTCTCTCTCTCTCTCGCTCTCTCTCTCGCTGTCTCTCCTGCAGCTTTCTGATTTCTTAAGAAAATCCAAGCAAAATCAGCTGTGTATATGCAATTCCAACTATCGACCAATCTACCTTTCCGGGCGCCAATTAGGCGCACACGCAAAAAGTAGCCGGCCGGCATGGCAACCCCAGAATTTCCAGCTGCCCTCAGCCGCGGTGTCAACTGTTTTTCCGGCGGAATAAAGGTTGCCCATTGGTCTACAAAAATCTGGGGATGAAAACAAAAATGACAAATACAGTCTGGTGGAGCTGATTTGCAGAAAAATCGAAAAAATGTTGTTTTTCAGCTTTCGTCGACGAGCTGCAACCGGTGTACGGGGTGGTGTACGGTATTTCCGCGCCGATACTCATCCTTTTTCTCTATTTGACACTTGTAGGGATACGGTAGGTGTTTTTAGAGGTATAGGAGATTTGAAAAAAGGCAAAATGCGTTGAAAATTTAATTAATAAGAATTATAAGCTACTTCATTTACACTCATTCTAAAAATTCACGGATTTGCAGAAGTCTCGACGTGCGGCGATGGCTAGTGGTGCACGTTACTTGCTGGATGATTTGGGAGTTGGTAGGCGTCAGGGGTAGCGTCGTGTAGCTGCTCTTTAGGTGCAAAGCACCGAGGGCAACACACACTCGCCGTGGGCCGGGTGGTTGGACCTGGGCACCGACGTGAATACCGCTTGGCCACTTGTTTGTTATGCAGCCTTATTCTGTGGTTAGTTATTTGGATCAGTCTCTTAAAAGTAGACGAACAAGTCGACTTTTCACGACTTTCTCTCTCACTCTCTCTCTCTCTCTCTCTCTCTCTATCTTTCCTTTTCAGGCCTTTGCCTCCTCTACATCGAATCCATCGTCACCTCAATCATGTGGGCGTGTGCAGCCAAGGCGCGCTACGGTATCGTCTACAACGCCGTTTGGCTGTTCCTCTACTTGCCACTACCAAATGCCATCATCGCCTTCTGCTGGTGGGCTAAGGTGAGAACGACGTCGGCGAGGAGTTCGGGAAAACGATTTGAACAGCGCACCAATCTCAACAACGTCATCAAGGAGTTCTGGCCATTACTTTCTGAATCCTGGCTTGAACCTTAGCAGCGTCAGCAAGGGGTTCAGCGCACTACCGTCAAAAGCTTACCTGAAATCTCAATTGCGTAACCAAGCAGGCTCGTTATGGCTAGCATTTTAGATTGAGCCATAACAGCGTCAGTATGAGGTTCATCACATTTTTTCCAAAATAGTCTGTGCCACCACGGCGTCAGCAAGGAGTTCAGAAATCGTGCCAGGATCTTATAAATGGATATTTTGCAGTTCATCGCCGACCCGGCCGAATACACGTGGTGGTACGACCCAGTCGAGGCCCTGTTCTCCATCACCGCCATTCTATCGTGGTTGCTGATGACCATCTACCTGGTCGTCATCCTGGTGTTGTCGCTCGCGCTCCCGTTCTGTTGCCGGAAGAGCAAGGACCCACACCGTGAGGTCAGTTTGAAGAAGGGTAGGCTAGCAGAGATCTTTGGGAGACTCGGCCTAAATCGAATATTCAGATGGGTGCTTTCCCGATCGGCAAAATGTGGCTGACGCTCATCTACGGGCTGGTGCCACAGGTTGGTCGTGCTCACGGGCTCTCCCTCAAACACGCGTTTCTTTTCTATCACACACGCTTTAATTCTAGGTGCTGATCATGCCGACCTCCCTCGTTCCGCTGATGACGTTCATGACGACCAACTTCCAGGACCTGCTCCTTAGCATTATGAATTGGGTCACCGGTAATCTATTGCTTCTCCTGTTTTTCAAGTACCACTTTTTCCTGATTATTTTCTCTCTCTCTCCCTTTCTCTCTCTCACGCGCGCTCTCTCTCTCTCTCTACCTCTCTATCTCCGGCCCTCTCTCCCTCATCCCCTCATTCAGATCATTTCGATTTCGATCTCGAGTTACCCAGCGGTCCAGGTAATAAAAGGAGCACGAGGAAAACCTCCACAAAAATCCTATGTTCTCACGAGAACTGCATGTGAAAAATTTTATGTTTTTATGAGTTAAGATCGGTAAAAATGGGTAATTTCCCGTTAAAGGAAAACATCCGCCATTAATGCGCATACAACGGTTCCTAAAAATCTCGCAGCGCTTGTGTCACGTCCGCTTTAAAACTTACTGCCGTAACCCACCCTTAAGTTCAAAAAAAATTTAACACAGCACGTAACATCACAAGACCGAACGCGTGGCGGGTGCGTTGCGTGCCACCGGGAGTACGAAGAGAGAGATAGAGAGAGAGAGAGAAAGAGAGAAGAGTGAGAGAGAAAGAGAGAGGGATAGGGAAAGAGAGCCAGAAAGCCAGGGAGAGAGGGAGTGAGAGAGGCACAGAGAGAGCGAAAGAAAGCGTGATAGAGAGAGTGAGGAGAGAGAGAGAGAGAGAGAGATAGAGAGGAAAGAGAGAACACGCAACGCAACCGCGACTTGTCCAGTTAATCACCTGCCAATGCGTCATTAAAGGAAGCCCTTCAACAAAACCCAATCATTTCCAGGGAGCTCGAGCGGGGGCGGCAGCTCGTGGCTGATGACGTACGGGCTAAAGTTCCTCGGCTACCAGACCTACTACGTGCTCTACCTGCCCGTCGTTATGTGCTTCCTGGCGCTGGTGTGCTTCCCCTGCTTCTGGCGAGCGGTGAGGGTTAATTAGACTATTTAGCTGGCTGTTGAAGAAAGAGTGAATGAAACCCATTAAAACAGTAAAACCAGCAAAAATCTTTTTCTTACAGTTCATCGTCCTCTTGACGTGCGGTCGGCTGTGCGCCTCCAACAAGTCGAAGGTGAAGCTTTGCTAAGGTGGGGAATTGACCTGGAAATTCAGCGATTCGGCAGCAGTCCCCCACCATCCTACCCTGGAGCTGTTGACGTGAAGGACGGGCCGCCAAAGTTCTAAATTGAATTGTTGTAATGTTAATTGAGATCGAGCTAGAATCCAAAATTGAGCTCGAGAGGTCCCGCAACGATTTCCATTTTTTCTGACTTCCAGATCCCCTTAGCCTACAGTATGTAAATTTTTACAACACTTGTATAGTGTATTTGTCCTCCCCCATCCACCGATCTCTTTAGAAACAAAAACGGGCATCTTTCCGCATGACAACAAATCCCGGTATAACTTCGCCAATGTAAATTGTTATTGAAATAAAGCAATGTTAGCCTATTACCGTGTTGTTGAAGAATACGTTGGAAAACACAGATACACACTTACCGGGAGGGACAGTGTAAAAAATCCCGACATCCAAATTACCGACAGACCCAAAATCCCGACACGCAAAATTCCGAATGGCGAAAATACGGAAAGCCATAATCCTGACCGCAATAATGCCGAAAGACCAAAATCCCGACACGCAAATAGAGCTTACGAAGGCGGTCGCGTTCTAACAGCGTGATGAATATGTCGGGAGTTTGGCTGCCGGGACTTTGATCTGTCGGGCTCTTCGATTCAGGCATTTTGAGTCTCAGGATCTTGGCTCTAGACTATGAATGCTTTGCTGTCGGGATTTTGGTCTGTCGAGATTCACGATGTCGGGATTGTTGCTGCCTGGATTTTCGCTGTAGGCATTTTTATTGTTGGGGTTATGGGTGTCGGGCTTCGGCATGGATCTAGCGAAATCTAGAAATGCAATCTAGACTGTCTGGACTATTGCTGTCGGGCTCCTTTGCTTCCTCCTTTGCTCCTTCGCTCCATTGCGCGCTTCAACTAACAGACGCCGTCTGTCTTATTTTAGGGGATCTCGGTAGGGGCGTGAATCAATGCCATAATTTATTACCCCTGGCTTCCGGAGGGTGCGGCCCATCCTTCTTTCCCTCCGTGCTTCTACCCCATCCGGGAGCCGCCAAAATCGGTGATAAGCCGCCGTGTAAACCGTCGCGTCGTCGTCGAGAATTTACACCCCTCGGAAGGGGAGGGGGCTTCGATAAGGTGCCGATGACGCGCCAATTGATCAGGCCGAAACATTTGCGTTCCCGGGGGGTTGCTTTAAAGGGACCGGCAATGCGTGGCTATGGATTTTATTGGCCAGGATTTCTTGTAGGGACGCGGCACGCAATCCCTCCGCTTTTCCATTGCGTAATCGATTAAGCGCCTTGAAGTAACGCCGAAATTAGAAGTGCAGACGTTGTGAGGAGCCACGCGTAGCCCTACCCGATGCGCCAAGCGACAGTTGAATGTTTCCTAGGATATGTGGCAATTTCAATCTCGAAAATTATGTCTCCAACGCGAGGTGTCGGCGTCCCTTTAAGGGCCAGGGTGGCTCTTTCTCACTCTCGCTCGCTGGCTAGCTTTCTCACTCACTCTCTCTCCCTCTCCCTCTCACACTCTCTCTCGCTCGCTCTCTCTCATCCCCTTCCCAGTCCCTTTAAATCACCCAAACATTTTTTGTGATAATCAGCTCCTCGCTTAACATTTTGCACCCCGAAACTCGTCAATTTATTACCCATAAACAGTTACGATAAATCGTCAGCCGGCAGCCATTGGTCGTAAAGGATTGTAAAAATTTTTGGGCTGCTGTTGGTGATAAGATTTGGAAAGGCCGGTGTGAAGCTTCTGGCGGGGGTGACGCCCTTCCCAATTTCTGCTCGAGATTTATTGTATTATTACGTTTTTATAGATTTTAAGGCAGCAATTATTTGAAAAATGATGATTTAGACCTCAACAATGAGGCGATGGGCCCTGGCGTTGGCCCTGATTTGTTTGGTGGCACTTTTTGCGGGTGGTTTCGCGCAAAGTTCGGTGAGTAGCGCAGGACGGTAACGGGCTCTGGCTTCTTACGTGCGCGCGTTTAGGGTCCACCGGAAGTCAGAATGTTCGAAACCGTCATAGTCTTCATAGAATTTCGGGGTTTAGTGTCCCTTGAAAGCAAAAAAATATGCATTCTGTTGGCTCACGATTTCGGATAAACTTTCCACGCGCGCGACGCGCGACGCGCAACGCGCACCGCCTCTAGTTCTTCTTAACAGGCTTGTAACTCGTTGCACAATGTAACGCGGACTCCCGCGCTAGCAATTGCTTCCTCTTGCTCAATTAAATTATAATAAATCAATTAAAATCCGCATAGCAGTTAATGAATGAGTGTTGTAAGCTACAAACTCTAGAAGTATGTACTCTAGTTATATGTTAAGGTATCGACCACGGAGACTACCACGACGGCCGGAAGCACAACAGGCTCAGCAGGGACTTCACGTGAGTCCTATTTTATTAACTTTAGCTGTGAATCCCTGCCGTATTTCTAACAAAGATACTTTTTTGGGGACATCCCAACTTCAAGCAGGATTAAGCGCAATTTTTCGGATTTTCAACGTCAGATAAGCTGCAACTTCTTGTGCTTATTAAGCAGAGTTGATCACAGGATCTGAATCACCCAGAAATTCTGCGCAAGGTCATGCTCTAACCTGCTGACGCTCTAAAGCGTATCCTGAAATCTCGAAATTACTCTCCTCGCTTTCCACTACGTAATAAATTAATTTCTTCTAAATTTGAAACCATCATTTAAGATTTATTAAGTATACACATATTTGGCCTTTTGGAAACATTCAAGTCGCTTAAATTTTATAGTCAAGCTTACATATGGAATCCATTTTAGCTTCAACGTCGTCTGGCGGCGATGCGACAACAGGGACGGTAGGCATTCCAAAATAATAAGCATTTAAGACATGGTTTAATGCTATATTAATCGCTATAAATAAATTTATAAAATTTAGTCGATTTCGGGCGTTTCATCGGACGCGACGGTGACGGGCGAAAGCACGGCAAGCGGCACTTCCGGCTCACCCGGCTCCTCAGTTTCTACAGTATCCCTTGGCTCCACTGCTTCACCACATTCGTCAGCTTCATCAAAATCTACGGTAGGATTTATAAAAAAATTGAACCTTTTGATTTAGCCGTCCGCGGGCTCTACGCTGAGTGGTAGTACATCAAATCCAGCAAGTCCCGGATCCACGGTCACAAGTAAGCGTATCAAAATTTTTTGACTGCGAGGCCTTTTTAGCCCAAGCAACCACGACGCAACCAATGGATGTGGTAGGTTGTGAAATGCAAAAATATTATAGTAACATTCTGGATTACATTCCTATAATAGCCACCATGGCTATAGAGCGGAGGCGAACATTTCGGAACGAAACCCATCTTAATTCTGAAAAACCCGTGCTAACTGACCTTTTTTAGAAAGCCAATAGTTGCGGACTTATCCAAAAAAAAATATCTATCTGTTTAAAGCGGCCTGGAAGTCAATTTAACTTTCGAAAACATCTACGAGACTTCACGTTTTAGACTCAAGTCCTCTGGACGGTTCCGCTCGACGACACCGACCCGACGACGCTGTTGCAGCAGATTGCCGCCCTGAACGCCACGGTGATGGGGTAGGAGGGAGACAGAAAGAAAGAGAGAGAGAGAGACAGAGAGAGACAGAGAGAGAGAGAGATCCTGAAGCTTCCGAAACTCCCCATTCCAGGCTTAAACAAAAGATCTCGACCCTGTTCGACAACGTGAACGGCCAGAACAACAGTCTGATCGACCAGCTGAACGCGTACAAAGCGACCAGTTGGTCATCTACCTCCTTCGAGAATAATCTCCAAATTACAGTTCAAAATATTTCGCTCGACAGTGACGCCTTGATGAAGGAGATCAACAACTCCAAAATTGAGTTTGCGGCCAGCAACAGTTGTAAGTCGACAATCTAATTTAGTCTTGCTTCAAAGATTTAGCATTTGAAGTTGGGCTTTAAATTTATTTTTGTTGTTTTATGCTACACCGACCGTAATGCTGATAATTGTTGTTAATTAATCTTAATTCTGTTCTACGATTGAACCTAATCCTTTCTAGTTGCCGCAACGGTGCTGCAGCAGATGGCTTGTATGAAGAGCAGCCCTTGTGCTGTCCCGCCCACCCCGCCCGCACCAAGTATGTCCCTAAAAAAATCGATGATCTAGAACGAGAAAACAAAAGGAAACAAAGTATTCAATCCGGTTGTTTATAGCTGCTACTGCTTGCATCGGAAACCAGGATGCGACGAACAGTAGCAACAGCTTCCGCTACAGTAGTGCCGTAGAATTCAATTGCAGCACGACGGTAGGGATAGACTGGTAGAGAGAGAGAGAGAGAGCGAGAGCGAGAGAAAGAGAGAGAGAGAAAGTGAAATTAAGCTTCAAACTGATCATACAGATCAGCTCCCCTGACGACCCGCTGGAATTGAGCGTCTCGTTCGGCCGCGAGCTGAAAAAACTGACGATCTTGGACGCAGTCTCGGGCAAAGAACTTACTGAGTGAGTCGTATTTTATAAGCTCTAAACCAAGTGGTGTTAGCTTCAAGACGGATGGCAGCCCACAAGAATTGAAGACAACGGCCGTTCTTGTGAATTATCAGGATGATGACTCTACTGGCGGCCAAAATCTGACCGTTACCTATTTGACTTGTAAGTCGACAATGAAGTTTTCGAAGAAGCTTCGTTTGTTCCAGACAACGTCTGCACCGGCGTTAAATGCCTTAATGGCGGAACGTGCTTTGTGGACAGCGGTGTCCCGCATTGCAAGTGCGACATTTGCTTCTCTGGAGTGTTGTGCGGAGGTAGCTTTTGAATTTCAGCAAATACAGGATCTCCGCAAAAACCTTAGCTATTCGGCTCGGACAAACGTAAAATTTTGCACAGGCTATTGCCTTAAACGCCGACGCCGCCGAGGCCCAGTACATGGTTTCCCAACAAAAAACAGTCCCTCTAATTCGACGTGTCGGACCGGAATACTAGTTATACCATTCGAGATACCTTGAAACGGCGCGGTTGCAATAGGCTTCATTAACCATGTTTTTATTTAAACCACGGCGCAGTTCAAAACATTAGGGGAACCGCCTCTGCCTCTGATTAAAGGTAACTTCCCGTCATTTGACTTGGAGAAAGTTGGGGCAAATTAACTCGCATGCAGGCCCGAAAACCGAAAATTTTTAAAAAATGACTTGTAAAATAGCTGTCTTAATAAAAAACAGGGGTTTTGAAGATTGTCGCAAACTCGCCGTTTCAAGGGATTTCGAATGTATCAATCTATTCCATTATCATCCCGCGCTAACGCTTTCCCGTCGAGTTGGCGGGGGGTGTCGTTTTGTTGGGGCACCCTGTAGTTGTCGAGTTGCTCTGCGAGTTGGTCGTGTTTCAGGGTTTTTGCACTGAAACCTAGTTTTGCGCTTTTAGCAGGAATTTCGCGTAGCTACGGACCATATCCAATATAGTGTAAGAGGAACCGTATTTGGGGCCGCTCTTTTGCATATGATCTAACCTTTATCTAGGTTCGAACACTCCGTTTTACCCTAACACCAAGAACGCGTAAAATATAAATCCCTAGATACAACGGACCCATGCACTGGCAGCCAAGTCAACCGAAACTGCCCGAAAGAAAAAGGAACGTGCGAGAAATACACCGGTGGCGGGACCTGCGATTGGGACGTGAGTGTTCTATTTTCCTGGCTAGGACCTAGGATTTGCAAAGCTAATCAATTCTTCGTTCAAATATGCCCACCGTGACTCAAATTTTATAGTGCAAGTGCTTACCGAACTTCAAGAATCCGGACGGTAACAATAAGACCTGCGTCCCGACTGCAGGATCGAGTTGGTTCCGGTGGTAGACAAGCTGGCCTGCCGATTTCGACACCGGATACCTCAAAGAAACCAATAAACATGCCCCGAAATTGTATTTATAAACGTTTCCTATCGGTATTGTTGTAAGTTGATTGATGTATTACCTTTCTAGCGCATTTTCAGCCTTTCAAAACGTTATTGGAGTTTTCTACGATTTTAAGGTTTCACACAGCGTTTCCAGACCCGTTTTTTTTAACCGGTTCTGATAGCTATATGAATGTCAGCGATGAGAACTTTTGGCGCTGTTTAGAACATAGACAATAGGTCATCGGGGCTGGCGGCCAGATCAAGGCCTCCCTGCCGCCTAGTATTGAGTAATGGGGCTACGGCAATTTTCGGGTTTATGGGGGTGGGATGGGGGAGGCAGATGAGGCCGGCGGATCGGACTCATTCGACATCGAGTTCGGCTAATAGATGACTTACGGTAAAGGGAAAGCTGGATGGGTTTCGCTTAGGAGGCGTCGCATGGAAATAGCTAAAAAAACTGGAAAGCCCCTCGGCTGCTAGCCCAGATTTCAGAATTCCCATGTAATCCGTCGAAAAAATAACTACTAAAAGAAAGAAAAATCCTTAAGTGTTTACAAAAATTTAGAACTGTCTTGCTATATGTATTTTCCGGATCCTAAAAATGCAAGCATTTTTGACAAATTTTAACATACCAAAAGCCCGAGTTTTACGGTAAAATCTTCAAAACGGATGTTTAAAAGTCTTAAAACTCGAAAAACTCTGGTAGAAATAGAAATTCCTAGCTTTTTCGATATTTTTGATTATATACGCTATTTCCCTATTTTTACATAGCGTCATGCCATCTTTTTAAGCATGTTCCTGCCATTTCACGCGGGACTCGAACCGATGCAGTTAGAGCGACAGGCCCCAACGCGAATCATGTGATTCACGTAAACAACTCCCCTCAACTCACCCCTCCCCAAAAATTTCCCATTTTTCAATTTCAACACGACCTAGGCTGGGAATTGGTTACAGAACGCAAAAAGCGGTGGACAGCAATTTGCTACTCAACTTTTGGAGGGGGAAAGTCGTTAAAGGTGCTGGGAAGGAGAAGCTAAAAGATTATAGTAACCTTAAAAATGGTTTTCCCGGCTCCTTTCAAGGAAGAAAAATATATTTTGAGCACGAGCTGATGCTTCAAAGGAACTGGCATGTAGCACTGGCACGCTCCCGCTCCTTGAAACTTGCAAAAATTCGTTTTTAGCTCATGCTTTAGAGACACAGCTGATGCTCCAAAAACTTTAGGAACGCAATTCGGGACAGGTGGCTGAAAATCCTTTGACACGTTTCTAAAGAGATTTGAGCTTCCAAGTGCCTTTCATAAATTAGTGCTCCCACCCAGGAGAATGATGTGTGAAAATCAAAATTACGGAGCACCACTCAACTCGATTTGGAGCTTTTTCAGATCACGCGAGTGAACGGGTTACTGTAACGCTGCATGCCTTTAAGGACAGCCGGATGTAACAGTACTTTGAAGAAAAGAGTACGGTAGTCGTGCTTCGCACTTCTCTGAAAATTACCTCAAAGTCCAGCTTTGGCATAGAGAATCGACCTAGCTTGGCGTCCGCATCCCTCTAAAATTCCGCAAAGCACCTATCAACTGTCGAGCTAACCCGTATATTCCCACATTGAGAATTGCGCTGTTTGGGAGACGATCCGTGTTTTCCCTTACCTTAAATATCCGATACACTACCCTTCAATTTAACTTTAGCGCTTCGATTGCACCAATGGACACCATTTTGTGATTTTTTTTCTAGCTTGGTTTCTTTGGACCTTTAGTTTTGCCTTAGAGAATCGATCTAGCTTAGCTTCCATGCTTTCTGCTTCCATTCCTCAATGTACCCATGGACTGTCCCCACTTTTTCCGCATCAAATATTCAACCCAGACCGGGCCAGGCAGGAGGCTAGGGGAGCTTCGTCTCCGGCTGCCCATTGTTCGAGGCTTGGGGTGCGCCCCCCTGGGTGTCTCTGTCCCATTTCCTGTTGGCCGGATGCCAGGTGTACGGTCGATCGGGTGGACAGAGAGAGAGAGAGAGAGAGAGAGAGAGAGAGTGGTGTCGCCGGTCGCCGTCGCTGGTTCGACCCCCGGCCATTGTCTTCTGCAGGGGTGTGGACACGTGACTTGCCCTCCCTCGCTTCCCTTTCCTCGCATTTGCATACACTCGTCTCTCTCGTCTCTCTCTCTCTCTCGCTCTCTCGCTTCCCTGCGGGCGAGTGTGCGACGCCTTATCGATCGGTCGACGGGGTGGTGGTGGTGGGACAGACGGGACGGATGAGTGGTGCGAATAGGGCCAGCTGGCCGAGCTGTCGTCGATCGTGGCGACGAAAATCGCCGACTAGCACGGCGAAAGAGCATGGAAAATAGAGGACTTAAAAATCGATGTTTTGTGTGGACTACAGACTACAGACGACAATGTATAGAGCATGTGGAAATTCTATCCAGGAAATCTTAGAAATTCTTTGAAATAGTCGTGTTTCAACTTTTGCGGGTCGGCACCCGGGCCTTAGTTCTCTAGTTCTGGCCTTTATTATGCACTTCACGTGATTAAAAACACATTTTTTTTGTACCGCGGGGCTTCACCCATTTCATTAGCTAATCGATTGGGCGGTGGAGCCGACTTCAGTTTTCATACAATGGACTCGCCTAAATCGGTCCACATAGCCAATGGATGCCTTGGACCCGCCATTCCCCAAGGGGGTCCCGGCTGAACCAAAGGGTTTCGCTCTCTCTCTCTTCACTCTCTCTCTCTCTCATCCCTCTCTCTCTCTTTCTCGTCAGGGCGACCGAGAAAACGCAGAAAAGCTGAAAACAAAGCGCTTCGCTGCCCTCCCCCGGCGCATCTGAAGAGCGATAAGGAGGAGGAGAAGGAGATGTCGTGAAGACAGACAGAGAGAGAGAAACGAGTACCCTGAAATGTACAGTAAAAGGTCTAGCTGTCCTTGACAGAGTTATTTAATCAATTTAGCCAAGTTTTTATGAAGAAAATTTACAGAGGACAGCGAGAATGCAAATTTGCGAGCGTTGAATCGATATTCTCCAATTTTTGTAGTTAAATTAGACGCCTGAAAAGGTTTCAAAAATGATCAAAGACACATTTTTAGCCGGGATTTTAACTTCACCCTTTGGAAGCGCTCCATTTTTCTAATGTCCCAGTCCCATTAAAATGCTTGGGGTACGGTAGTTTAATCGTCACGTCCTTAAAAAAATTTGAGAAAAAGCAAAACTAGCGTCACCGGATGTCATTCGAACCCAAGCCGTACATACACTCAATCGATTTCAGCGTCAATTGCAGAGACATGTCCCTGATTTTCGCCCTGTCACACTCCCTTTAAAACCCCATTATCGATCGATTTCTACCTTCGTACATCTTCATTTTGTTTATCGACCACCTATCTCGCTCCCCATAGACCCCGAATATTCCATTTCATAAACACACATACACACACTCGCCCCGGGGTGTCCATGGGTGTCCAGAGGCTAGCCAGCCAGCCTCTGGGCTAGGGTGGTGGGTGGGGTCCATTTTCCACTCCCCTCCCGATTTTCCCTCGGGTACCCCTGCTCCGACTAGCGCAAACACCCGAGGCTTTTGGCAGCCGGCCAGCGACTCCGAACCCGCCACCCCTATGCCACTCCCAGGGCGCATAGCCCCCGCCTTGGCACCTCGCCAACCCCGTAGCCTCTATCCTCTTGCCTGCCTCGATGCAACGCGCAAACAAGCCGTGGGGGTGAGGGAGTGGGGAGAGGGTAGAGAGGTAGAGGGGGAGGAGAGAGAGAGAGAGAGAGAGAGAGAGAGAGAGTTTTTGGGCGAGGGGTGGTGGATGGATGACTGAGGAGAGAGGGCAGAGAACGAGGGTAGAGAGGTAGAGGGTGTGGAGAGACTGGGGAAAGGAAGAGGGAACAGACAGTAGGTTCGGGAGAGGGATGAGGAAAGGGGGGTTCCCGGGAGAAACGCGAGACCCAGACGACTACAGCCACAACAGCGCAATCCACGGGGTTGGCGACGCCTGGCGAGAGGGCGAGGGAGTAGGGACATACCCGAGACCCAGACAAGCAGGGAGCCAACGATGTGAAGACACCCAGTTCGCGATAGCCCCCCGAGAGACCGCAAAAGCCTAGAGGACCTTGCCTATCGTAGAGCCCACAGCCGCATCGGAGAGCCCCCGACGACGAGCGCGTGTATTCGCCATACGGCCGAGACGACGACACTCGGCCCTCTGCCAACAGAAGCGAGAGAGTGGGTGCGGCGTGGAGGGTGGGGGAGGGTAGAGCGGCAGCCCCGGACGCGACGACCCGGCCCGCCCGGCTCCTCTGCGACCAGCTCCAGCACGACGGCGCCCAACCCCACCCCGCACACGTGATCGCCTGAATATTACGGGGGCGGCGGGTTGGAGACGGAGAAGTATCGATTGGAAACTGGGTGGAAGGGGAGGGGTTAAAGGGAAGGTGACAGGGTTCGGACTCCAGGCTCCAAGTATCGATCGGGAAGTTGGAGGATGGGTTTAAAGGGGGTGTTAGCGAGACGGACGCTAGAAGTCAGTATCGATTGAAAATCTAATACGATCAGAAGCTCTCAGAGAACGCCGAGGAAAACCAATCAAAACCGATATCCCTGTGCAATACATGTCGTGTACATTTTTGAGAGCTCTTCTCCGGGTGCTAGGAAGTTCATCTCCAGGTTTATTTTCGTATGCCTTTACTCCAGGCATATACGATATGTCAATCACACCGCCGCGTTCATGCTCCGAGACCGGAAAGGAGTGGGTGTAATGGGTTGTCATGTGGAATCTTTTCAAAAGGAGCAGCCCGCATGCACACGGGGAGAAAGCCCGGCACGATCGATTGGTGAGCGACGATGCGACGGCGTCGGCCGAGGGATAGAAAATCGATACCTGAGATACCTTGCGATAGGCATGCTGTTCGGATATGTGGTAGTCTTAAGACGATCGGGTTCCAAAATTGCACTTAATCTAAGGTAGGATACTTCGAAGATCCCACTAAAGTAACGGTTCAAGCATTAAGTGGTTTGCACTACTTGGATTCCCTAAAAATTGCAACTGCATCAGTCCTTAGCGACAACACACTACTTACTACAGCTAATGTCTAACAGGATTCCTGGAATCCACCGATTTGTCTGTCAATATCCCTGTCATTCTGTCTGTCACTCCGTATTCTGTCGGCCACTCTCAAACCTGCCATTCAATCACCGCAGCCCTTTTGGCGAAATCAGGCTTTTCCTAGGAATCCTCAGGTCAATTGATGGCTTCGCCGCCGCCCGTTCCTCCGCGCTCCCCAAGCTACAGTACCCCCGGCCCTGGGTACCCCCCACCAGCTCCGGGGCTTGGGCTGGCTCCGTGCCAACGACCCCAGCCACCCGGATCGCCTGATTTGGCGGACACCGCGGAGTTGAACGACTCGAACCGGGAATTGGAGGCGAACGACCACCGTTTAGGGATTGGTTTTTGGGTTTAAAGGGGCTGTGAAGGCAAAAGTCGTTGCCAGAGATTTCTTGCTGAAAGGACCGCTTTAACAGCGCAAAGAATGGTGGACCGTGAGACCGGAATGCTTGGTAAAACGGGTTTTTGAGACGGGAATTTTGCATTTTTCGAGCTTTACGTTCTGGCCGGGTTTCGCTACGGCGCACTAACGGCAACGCTTTGAGCGTACCGAGGTGTACCAGCACCCGGAGCTAAAAATTATGCTAAAATCTCTTTATCAATAAAAACATACAAAAAGAGCTAAAATCTAGCGAAAAGCGTCAAGCTTGTTTTTAAATAGAAAGCTTGACCGTAAATGTCCAATTTCGGTAACCTTCCACTATGCTCCAAATGACCCTACCAAATTAGTGTTAGCTTTTGTAAGTTGTAGTTTAGCAGCGACTTAACGACTAAAACGGCTGATTAAGTAGTAAGTGATAGTATTAAGGAGACTCTTCCCTAAGGGTACGACCTGTTCCCCTTTTCCAGGAACACTACCCCGCTACGGTCCGTTACGATCCCCTTTACGATGCGCGCGCCCGGAATTTTAGGGTTGTAGGCAAAAAAAGTGCGCGGAATAGGAGGGAAAAGAGCGCGAAGCCAGAAGCTCAATGCCTCAAGCTTTCAAAACTTACTTGAGTCTTTCTAAGCCCATTTGGAGCCGGACACCCAAAAAACAAGCCCCACAGGCCCAAGCCTAGCCCAGACAGGGGACGCCAATTTTTGGCTGGGCGCCAACTCCCCCAAGCCACCCTACCCTCCCCAGCCCCAAAATTTCCCCAACCTTCCCAAATTTCCCCAAGTTTCTCGCTCTGTAGCCAAGAGTTGCGTGTGTGTTACTGTGGTATATCCTGCATTTAGGGTTTGGAAAGACCGTGACATTGAAATTCGTTTATTTTTATTGCATTTTATCAGGTTTTTTTGCGGTGGAAATGGAGGCAAAAATGCGACTGCGGCCCAGTGAACCAGCACTATTTACAGTGTATAATCATCTGTTTTCGGGGGGAAATTCGGAGAGAATACATGTAAAAAGAGAGGGGGAAGTGGGGTGGCGAAGGCAGACACGGAATATTTTCTGGGGTATGATGGCTATATACAGAAAGACTATTTGCCAGTTGGTGGTGGTGGTGCTAGTCGATTACGGGGGGTGTTGTAGATGTTTCTGGTGAAGACGCTGAGTTGGAGATCCTTGAGGTGGGTGGGGAAACGGCACGACGAGTTCGGCGAGTACGTTTATTTCTGAAAATTTGAGAGTTAATAGAGTTTTTAAAGGGCTTAGAAGTAGTAGATGAGCTCGGCAGTGGAAAAGTAACGAACCTTGGCGACCTTGGCCTTCTTGGGCGATGCCTTCTTGGCCTTCTTCGGCGACTTGGCCTTCTTCGGGCTCTTCGGCTTGGGGGCGGCGGCCTTCTTGGTCACCTGCAAAAATGGGCGGTTATTGATTGAACCCAGAGAAGCGCGAGGGAATCGACCACAAAAGCTGAAACCGAAACACACCTTGGCCTTCTTGACCTTGGGGGCCTTGGGCTTGGAGGCGGCCTTAGCCTTGGGCTTTGCGACGGCGGCCATCTTGACGGTAGGGTTGGAGGAGAGGTTGGTGGTGGTGGTTGTGTTGGGGGTTGTGGTGGCGTTTGGCTGTATGTGCCGTGTGTGCAGCAAGCCCGCCCCGCCCGAGGCCACGCCCCCTTGTCGGCGTCTCGCGTTTCTCGTGCTCTCTCCCCGGTATCTAACCCCGTCCACGTCCCCCTCCACCACCCCGTCCCGGGGCGCGTCGCCCGGCGTCGACCACGTCCGGCCCCGCCCACTCTCTGCGGTCTCTCGCTTGGCGCTGCTCTATCGCCATGGCCCTCTGCTCCCCACACACTATCTCACCCGCACTCTGCCCGCCGCGGACCGTCGCGCCGTCTGGTGTCTCTTGGTCTAGAGAGTGCACTACGCTGGGGTCTCTGCGTCTCGTCGACTGCATACTCTCTCTTCTGCCCTCCATCTCCTTCCCTATCTCTCACCTCCCTTAGCCGCCGAAGCCCTCACCAGGAACCTCTCCCTCTCTCACCGATAACTCGTGCTCCACCCTCTCTGATATCTCTCCCTCCAACCCTATCTCGCCCCAATACCCTGGAACGTCGCGCCGTCTCGTGTCTCTTGCTCTAGAAAACGCACTTGCTCTGTCTCTGCGTTTCCCCCACATTCGCACTCTCTCGTCCACCATCTCTGTTCCCTCCTCTCCCCTACCGCTTCCCCTCCCCAAGCCCTGGGGGATGCCTCGTGCTCCTCCTCCTCCGGTTCCAGCACCGCTTCCAGCGCCCCGTCCGCATGTTTGTCTGTATGTCGCCCCCCCGTCTGTCTGTTCCCAGCCCTCCACTGCGTCTCTACCCCCTGCTCTGCGTTGAGTGTCTGTGTGTGTTGTGTGGGGATGCAGTGCTGTGAATGGAAGATGGCTGCCCAAACAGCCCTAACTGGCGAGAGAGCACGCGTATCGGGGAGAGCGGGCAGAGATTCTTGAGCCAGAAAACAGGGCATGCATATCGAGAATCCCCCGGTCCCCGGGAATGTTTCAAGGTGTGTAGCTCGGAAAACCGAGCCCGGATCGGTTCCTCGGTGGGGAGGCGAGCGAATATATCGGAATTTTCGACGCGAGCAAGTCGGGCGGTCAGAGAGCCAGAGCGGCAGGGGGCGAGAGAACGAGATGGAGAGGCAGAGGAGACACGACCGAAAAATGGGCAGCTATCGATTTTGCTTGGCGGTTCCGCCGGCGGCGAATGGGTGGTTCGAGGAGAAATTTGTGGAGTCGAGAACGTCGGAGGTTATGGAGTCTGAAAAAGTCTACCGGAAGTGGGAACAAAATTTACAGAGGTTAGGACTGGAAAGAGGGTTTCTGAAATTTACACAAAACTCAGGTCTTCTACCTTTTCACTTTTTAAGATCTTTGACGTCATTTTAGACGTAGAAAAATCTTAAAATTCAGCTAGCCTACCAACTATAAACATAAAAAGACAAATTTCTAAGCTTTAAGCCAATTATTGGGTATTTTGAAGCAGTTTTTAGCGTAGAACATGTTAAAAAATGGGGTGAGCCTGCAGAGTTTATCTTAAAAAAATAAATCAGCTGAGCTTTAAACCGGTTTTAGAATATTTTAGAATATATAATTTAATATGTAATTTTTAAACTATCGCATCCCGAGTTTACTCTTAGCAATTGTTTTTTGCAACTTTTCTACCGTATTCTACGGTTTTTCCGACACAGTTACCGTACCCCCCAAGCTCGACTCCCTGCCAAATTGAGGGGATTGTCGCCTCTGCCCATGTAGCCCCGGGGCAAACAATTGTTTGCTATAGAGTGAATGGGGGGAGGATCAGCACCCCAATCGACAGAGGCTGAGCTGACCATGTCCACCACTCGGTTGACCTTGGCTGGGTAGAGGGCTGAGGAGGAGGAGGAGGAGGAGGAAGGGGATGGGGTGGACATTGGAGATTACTGTCCAACCCTAAGCCCCCCAATCGACGCCTCAAAATTGCTCTCTAATTGGGAATGGGTGGAGAGAAAGTCGGGAAAGTGAAGCTTATGCTTAGGCTTGAGCTTGGGCTTAGAGCTGGCCTCTAAGAACTCAATACATCGTCGTATAGCACAGCGTTTTAGGTCCACTGAAGCCCAAAAGGAGGCATGCTGCGCCGAAAGCCAAATCGGCTCGGCGTTTTTGGCGACCGGAAACTCAAAAAATCAAAAAATAGCGAAGCCTTTAGCGAAAAATTTCTGAATTTAACGACCGTGAATGACCAATTCTGCAGATAGCGGTTTAACCAATTTTTAAAAAATTAAAGGTGCTTGCCGGTTATCGGGGGGATAATTTTTGTTATTCCGCTTATCCGCTGATAAGCTAATGTAATTTTACAATGGTTGTCGTAGTGAGTGATGGGGAGAAAGTTATACAAAATCTTTTTTTAAAATAGAAACCTCGAAAAATGTATCCTTTTCGTCGTTTTTCAGGCATTTTTTATCAAGTCAAAATTTTTTATACTTAAAATTTTTTATACTTTTTTGATGAGCTTTTCTATCCGAAAACTGTGTAAAATATTTTATAAATGATCTTTAATTTGTTGATGGGTCGTAAAAATTATTGAGAAATACCTAGCTCCCCCGCTAACAGTGCAGTACCGAATTAATGTTAACTTACGAGCCCCTTTTCATCCCATTTGTGCTGTGAAAATCTTTGGTGGCTGTCCGTAGCGAAACGAACACGCGGACAGTGAGGGATAAAAGCGCGACTAATATATTTTTTTTTCTTCAGACAATACGCCGTTTTATAGCCTATTTTTGCGTACTGTTTGGCACTCTAATTCGCTTGGCTCATGAAAGCCCATCAACCGTCATTTGCCTGGCCGGCCTCCTTAACCTGGCGGGAGGCCATGTGCATCGGATGATCGGCCTTACCCAGAAGGCTATCTGCGACGCGGGCTGGGTCTTGGGCCATCTGTCCCGCTGTTTGGCCACGGTAGGTGCTGCTGGGGCATTGCGCGTCGCCCTGACGCATGTGTGGACCCTCCTCATCATCCGCATTCAGCCGCGCAACTGGCACCCAACTGTGTGCATCCCCTTTTACAGACAACCCACCTAGCACCCAATTCACTATAGGGATGTACACACACAAAAAATCGGAATGAAGAACGGTGTGAAAGGGTGATGTTTAGGGGGAAAGCAGAAGAGCGCATCATCCAACAGAGATTCGACGGCTTCGGGCCCCTTAATAATCGCGTAAGATCGAGCAAGATCTGGTAAAAAATTCAGCTGAATATATATGGTACTACTCTGCTAGCGGGGGGGGGGCTAGCCGGGGAACTAAAATTTTTCAACCAAATGGCCAAAAATGTATGAAAATAGCCCAAAAAAAAGTAAAAATTGTCGATTTTCTAATTTTTAACAATTCTTTTTATAAGTTCCTAGCAATGAGAAACTACTAATACCGCTGTAAAAATACATTATATAATATCAGTAACAAGAGTAAAAAAAGCGGGAAAATAAAAATCGTCGTCTGCGTCTCTGCGTCTGGGTCCTGCTTATCGTAAACAGTTTTATTTTATTTACTGTAAATGAAGAAAATCTGCAAATCCAGTAGCGACAAGCACATAAAACCCTTTATTCAAGCGCAAATACGAATTTCGTGTTGTCAAATCTCGGCCAAAGATGGGCATCTTCGACGGGTAGGTCATCAACAGCTTCTAGTATTGGTAGTAGGCGTCAAAGTGCTGCGAGCGGACCGAGAAGCCGGCCGTCGACGCGTCGTACGAGCCGTTGCCCACCTGAAAGTCGAAAAATAGCGAAAATTTCTTCAATGAACTCTACCTGACGTCCGGCCACCTCGTGCCCCTCGACGGCCGTCTTGCAATCGTCGTCCGAGGCGTCGACCTGGGCTGAAAATCATCATTTTGAGTAGTTTTAAAAGGTATCCAATTCCTTTTGAACCTTTGATACTGACTGAATTCGAGCTTTTGAGTTTATGTATGTATCTTCACAAAATCTTTAAAATAGCGTCTTAAACAAACCTAACACCACTAACAAATCCTTAAAAATTAATCCGGTCTCCTACAGGCAAGGTCCTGCTGGTACAGCTGCTGCTGCTGAAGCTGCCGCTGCTCCTGGTACGAGACGGGCGTGTAGCCGGCGGCGCGGAGCTGCTCGATGAAGTGCAGCTGCCGGATCTGCTGGTTCGTCAGGCCGGGCATCGCCTAAAACTAAGGGTTCATCAGTTTCTGCTTCATCAAAAGTCGTGCAGCTTCAGCCAAATCCCTCTTTATCAAACCTGCATGGCCGGAAGGTAGACAGATCGCGAGTTGTTAGCCATCGCGCGCGATGAAGCCAAGTCACGAAGTGTCAGATCAACACCATTTTCAAGCTGCTTTCTCGCCGGAAGACGAATTCAAATCCGTTATCCAAATCATGTGTGTATTTCTCCAAAACATAAAACTTTATTGAAATCTTTGCGTTGATAACTCCCGAACGGCGACTACGCGTTCATCACCGCGTGAAATCGGCCGCTGGCCCAGTGGTGAGAGCCAAATAAACAACGCGACAAGGGCTTGCTGGTGAGTACAAAGAAAGGGTCCGCGATACGAAAAGACATTACCGGCTGTACGGTGAGCGCGCTCGATTAAATTGGCCTGGCGGGGGATCAGAATCGTTGCCGTCAACGGATACACGTTTCATTGGGGGAGGGGGTTGGCTGATAATACCCAGTGGGCTGATGGGGACTTTGAGTAACAAATAACATCCATCGCCCACGCACACAATTCGCTAAACCTAATGCCTCAACGAGACACGTTGCAGGGGATATGGTAACAACTAGTAGACTCTTCTGCTCTGAATTCAATATTCTAGAATTGTGGGTTGGAAACTATCGGATGGGTAAAATCCGGCGGTCGATTTTTTACATGCGTGACTGCATCCCGCCGTTCACGCTGATCGTCTCGCCGGTGAGGTAGGCTGACTCGTCAGAGACCTAAGAAAACATAATACATTTATTTTGAAAATCAATTTACCAAGAATGATACGGCAGATGCTGCCTCGTCCGCTTCGCCAATCCTTCCCAATGGAATTGCCTTCGTCGTGTCGCTGTGCACCGCCGGATCCTCATAGAGGACTTTAGAAAAATCGGTTCGGATGATGCCTGAAATCAAGGTAGATATACGCGAAAAGACATCGAAAAAGTCGCTATTTGCACCATCGAAAAAATTTTAGTAAAGCGCAACGATATTTCAACTGAAAAATATCTAAAAGCATCCAAAAAAAATTTTCTTTGAAATTTTTGGCCTTTATTGGTGGAAAAAGCTATCTTTTGCAGTTCTGAATCATTATTTGTTAGTTTTCGGACACAGGCATTGTAAAAAAAATGTATAAAAGTATTTCAACTAATAATATCTGGAAAACCAACCGGGAGCGATGGCATTCACCCTGATGTTACGGTGGGCGACGGCAAGAGCCAGGTTCTTGTTCAGCCCGATCAGTGCCGATTTCATGATGGAGTAGGCGCCGAGTCCTTCGATTGGGCTGAAGCCGGCCACCGACGCGACGAACACGAGATTCCCTGCAAGATACGAATTTTAACAAATCAGAGCTGAAACCCTAAAAATTCCTCATGCTAAAAATTCACAATCCAAACTTTCATTCCACTAACATGTGATCAGCCTGTCGCAATATGTTTGCTTTGTGCGCTCTCGTTGGACTTTTGAAAAGCCCCTTGCATCAATATTATGGCAAACCGATTAGCGGCTGCACTTTGTTTCACAAACGTGGAAAAGGGCATCCGCCGATTTCCCAACCAATTTGCATGTATTACCTTGTCCCGAGGCTTCTAGGTGCGGGATGGCTTCTTGCGCAAGTTGAAACGCAGACGTTACCTAAAAAAAAACGTTTTAGTTTTTACGAAAAAAACTTACGTTGACCTGCATCAGCTTGTCCCACTGTGAATCACTGATCGACATCAAATCCCCATAGTGGGGGTTGGCCGCCGCGTTCGAGACGAGAATGTTCAACTTGCCGTGCCTAAAAGAAGTCTAGAAATACAAAAAAAGGGATGATTACTTGTCCAAGGTGTGATCTATGAGCTTCTTGCGGTCATCTTTGTTTCCGACGTTAGCCACGACGCCACTCACGTTGATGCCCTCGAGCCGGAGCGCGAGTACGGCTTCCTGCAATGCTTATATTTAGAAGAGACGATATCTCTAAAGCTATTGCGTACGCCTTAAATCACAGATACTTTTAGCTATTTGGAAAAAATTCAACGGTGCCTGCTCATATGGGATGGCCTTGATACTTCAGCTATGGCTATACGATTGTTCGTCAAAACGACTGGTCATCGTGCCGCGTCTTGAGATCAAAAGGCAAGACCGGAAGCGGATCAGTTCAAGAACCATACCTCCACGTTTTTCTCTTTTCGGCTGCTGACCACCACCGAAGCTCCATCGAGGCCAAGTCGTCTCGCGATAGCAAATCCAATCCCCTGAAAAAATCAGGCTAAAAGAATAATAGAAGATAAGCTACCTTAGTCGAAGCGGTCACAACAGCCACTCGGTCAGCCAAGGTGCGCAGGCTCGAAGATGCCATACGATTTCACCTGAAAAAGGGCTAAATAAATAATTCAAGGCCTCCAAGAAAAAAAGGAAAATTAAGAAAATCGACAGAAACGCTTCCTAACCCGCGAAGCTTTTTGGCAGGCAAATCCTTTCTGCTTAGCAACCAGTTCTAAGCGAACGGGGCGGATAGTTAAAAAATGAAGAATAGAAATAAATGCACATCCCAGGGCTTGTTATATCAAAGGCTTCATTAGCTTTCCCCTGCCACTTTTAATCGCAAAACCCCAACCCTTGCCAGTGCAAATCACCGATTAATCCGCTATACGAAAAATTAGTGGGTTTTCCCACACGATTGCTAGGCTCTTTTTGTTTTTATGGATTTACTGATAGGCCCCGAGGGCTGTTGCAGGGCAATACTATCGCAAATGACGGGCAACGGGGTAGAGCGAAAGTCAGCTGCACCCAAAGCCCAGGGTCGGCTGGCGGAAACCCGAAAAATGAGGCCATATGGAAGGAAAAGGAGGAGCAGACCGAGACCTTCGAAGCACCCGGGCCACAGCAGCCGTGCAAATAGAGGTGCGTTTCCGAGTTCAGCGGCGCAGTTGATGAGTTCTTTGCGGAAGGTGACAACATATTGGGGGGCCTTCAAACCAATATTGGCCAATAACTAAACTTTCGACGTTTTGGACGAAAACGGTATAAAAACCTTACTAAAACCAGTAAAAAATGAAAAATGTACAGCGCAAAAGTTTGAGCTGTGCAGAGGAAGCTGTTGTCGTCGCCTAGACGATACTCTGCACGCACAGACCAACCAGTTTTACTATTTTAATTTCTTCTTGGGCAAACGGGATCCGCTTATAAACAACAAATTTCTACGGAAGTCATATGGCGGAAACGAGAAAAAAGTGTCACAACTCTCGTGGCACTGATTGCTGCAATCTACGGGCAGTTTGTCAGTTTTACAGCAAATTGCCGGAATTCCAGCGGGCATGGGGGCGGATCTCCTGCTCACTTTTCGGGGGATGATGAAAACTGGGTCGTCGCTTTCCGGTAAACTGATAATAAGTTCAAAAAAAAGTAATAAATTGGAAGGGTTTTAGGGTCTTCTTATTAAAAAGCGTTTAATTAAATTCGGGCTGTCTAAACTTTGGGCAGAAAACCTTTCTAAAATTTCAGGAATCGTTGGAAATTTTTTAGGAAGTTTCGAGGACTTTGAAGGGACAAGGCATACCTCAAAATGATGCGTTTTTCTAATCCTGGAACAAACGGGCGGGGGATTAGCGGTAAGCTAGTGATGCTTTCCAAAACTTTTGGGTTCACATGAACCGAAAATAAGCATCGTCGAGCCTGGGGCATTAATGGATTCGATGAAAAGCTTCTGAAAAGACGGCTTCCGGTTGGGGGCCGACCGGAAGCCGGGGATGGCGGCTTTTTGCGGATAGAATTAAAGACAGGATTTTTCGGGTTTCTAATTCTGGCGCAAAACAAAAGGTTAAAAAAAGAATTTCTATTACGGATGCTGTGGGAAATGGGTGGTGAATAGGAGCGCCGTGCAAAAGGAGGTATTTAGCAAAGGCGAGGGCTAGAGATAGGAGACATGGGAGAGATAGAGAAAGAGGTAAGAGAGGGAGAGACGGGTCAGCCACGTGAAAGGGAGCACGTCAACAGAGAGGGGCCCGGGTGAGGGAGAATTTCGAAATTTGGGCCTAATTTTCTGGAGATGGAAGAATGCAAAAAAAATGAAGCCATGAAGCGGCTTTAATGTTGAAGTTTTAGGAGGATTTAGAAATTAAAATTCACCTTTTTGCACCGACGAAGGTCCGGAATAACAGAATTCTCATGTTAAAATTTTGGATTTCAAAGCGAATACCTAATAAAAGAAAAGCCGGACCGATCTATGATACAAACTTTGCTACAAAATCATAGAACCCGCGCCCCGGGTTTCTGGGCGTATTTTATTCAGGCACGGGGGTCGTCGCGTCGAGAGTGCATTCCGCGTCCACCCAAGAGATTTGGCGAAAACATGTATTGGGAAAGTATCTGTAGCCGTGTAAATAAAATGCGGCAGCGGCGCGAAACCTGCGAAGGATCTCTATTTTGCAGGTGGCGACATGATAGAACGGGGTGTACATGCTCGGGGTAAATTGGGAAGTTTCATCAAGTCCCTGAAGAGATAATCGACGGGATTATCAATCCAGGAAATGGAAAATAAAAATCGCTTGTTCATGCGTTTGTGACGTTTGTTGAGAAAAACCGATGTGTGATCGATGGGTGTTGGTTTTTATTTACTGTATGCATTAATAGAGCCTGCAAAGAGGACTTTGTTCCTTTTCATTCTTCTTGGATTTCACTGGATAGTGATCACAGAACTGGCCCGTCAATTGGAGTGGCGCGTTGCCCAGAGTCAGCTACGCTTGGCTGCACTGGACATCTTCCCTGTGTGCACGCGTTTTAGACCGTCTCTCTCTCTCTCTTCGCAAGAGCTTGCTTTAAAAGTTTATAAAACCGACAATTCATTTAACCAAATTTACCAATTTATGAAACGCGTTTTTGTCAAATCTTCCCTGGATAAGGCCTCGATTTGACAAAGAAGCACCCTGTTTTTCCGCGTGCTTACTAAAAAAACACCGATGGGGTGTCGGGCGTCATGCGAATACCGTTAAAATTGTTTACCCACAATTTATTTGTGCGGTGATGGTGCTTGGCAGCGGACCTAAAACAGCTGATTAGATGAATGTTTATAGGCAGGCTTCGCCCGGGAAGGATGAAGCCGACTGCAAAGCCACTTTTCCGTTTTTGCCCCGACCAACGACTTTAAGAATATGGCTATTTCGCGGGTTCTGTTGTGTTTTGCTGCCTTTATGATTACGGTAGGGGTGGATAATCTAAAAAACCATTTAGAGGACAGTTTTACAGCGTTTAAATTAAATTTTAAGTCTTATTCTTCTGATTCGTACGCAGCCAATTTTTTACCTTTCCTCATTGCCGCAAAATCTTGATAAGGCCGGCGAATCTGGCGATTTCGGCAGGAACGCCGAATTTTAAAGGCCAGATAAGCGCTCAAAGCACGAAAAATAAATCAAAAAGGAAGGTTGAGTATTTCTGAAATGAATTTTTACGATTTTAGTACCTCCACAGCGTTGCACTGCCAAATTTCGAGCCGGTGAAGCCGTACAACATTTGCCCGAAAAGCGATGACGGGCGATGCCGATTTATGGCGGTTCGTTTTTTGGTTCCTTATCTCGCTCTCTCTCTCTCTCTCTCTCTCTCTCTCTCTCCATACCATTTTCCTTTTAGAATCTCTGCTCGATGCCGGCGGTAGATGCGGATTGCCCGATGACGTGCCATAAATGCGCGCCGCCAACGATGGCCGTTCCAACACGTAATTTTTTTTGTTAAAGGGCTGCCGACGGCATGTGTCGATCCGCCCCCCATCAACAAATTGGCAAGTAGCCAACAGGGGAGAGGCGCAGAGAAATTTTCTTTCAAACGCGTAACCGATTGACTTGCCGTCGGCATCCCTTTAATTATATGGAAAGCGGAGTCTAGGAGGAGCTATGTGAAAAAAAAATTAAAAAAGAAGTGCGAATTGAATAAAATGGAAAAAAGAAAATAAAAAATTGTCTAAACATTACTAAACTTCAGATCTTCCCTCGAATTGCGCAAATCAACACGAGGCCTGCCCAACCTATCACAATTGGTGTTTCATGGACAAGTACAAGGTGTTGTGCCCGCACACGTGTGGCATGTGCTGATTGGATTTCACTGACCTTTTCGCATAATCACGTTTTATTACGCTTACTGTTTTATTAATATTATGCTTCAAATGTACAAATGGTGCTGCCTTTCCCGTTAATAAACGTCCGGAAATTCGTATCCAAAAAGCACGTAATCATAAAAATACACGTACAATAAATTCCGGCGTATCTTTTTCGAGTTGAGGAGCTGAAAAAGAAAGAAATTGTTCATTTAATCTCTAGGATTTCGATACCTTTTCCGCATAGTAATTTCGCTGAGGCTCGAGAATTGTTTGGTGGCCGGTGAAATTGTTGCCCATATCCTAAATGCTATTCTTGGAGGCGTAGTTAGCTTAAGCACAAGCCAAGCCCAAGCCAAACCTAAGCCAAGCCGAAGCTAAACCTAAGCCAAGCCGAAGCCAAGCCTAAGCCACGCCGAAGCCAAGCCTAACACTCACCTCAATAATTTTGGATACGGTGCTGTTTTCAACATTTGCCTTCTCCAAACGAACTTTCAATTTTTCAGAAAATTTCCTCCCCTTTAGCGGGGAATAATCGAGATACTCATATTCCTGCGTGGCTCCCTGCAGATTGCAGTGCCTAAAAAATCGTAAGTAATGGTTTACGCGGCCTAAAATCGTATTTTGTAGCGAATAAATGCGCTATATTTTCCGCATACCAATTCTGAGGCGCCATATGCCAGAGAGCATTCCCCTCAACGCTATGATCTCCTGATGCGTATCTTTGAGAGTGAATAAGTAGCATCTCCGAGACGCATTCCATGTTTTTGTAGCAACCAAAGCAGTCATCGAGTCGTCTGGAAAGCAGGATAAAGCTAATAAATGCAATGTTGGACAGAATTGGTTTTTTCGTACCACTTCGTTTAGTTCGCTTTTTGTTTAGTTCCGAATCGGCCTATTGTGTGCAGAATTTTGCGCTGTTTTCGAATGTCTTCAGAATTTTGAGGAAGCTTCAAGGCTTTAACATGGAAAACGCCTAAATGGCTAGTTGGAGTGCCTGTAAAAATGTCAGGGGAAAAACGAGGCAAAATTCGTTCATACATAAATCTTCGGAAGGACCTGCGATCTTTGAACGTGCTATTTGATTCCAATTTTCCAAATTTTGTCCAAATCGGTGTTAGCACATGTACAGCGCAGCTGGTTTAAAAATGTTGAGAAAGTGGGGCTCATCCCGGAGGTGTCATCACGATTGCCACATTAACTGCTCTTATTAGCAGTCTATCTGCGTAACTTTCTTTTTATCTCCACATCAAAATTCCTCCCGATTCCTGCAAAAGATTCTCAGGGCCGCGCGAACGCAGCCCCCCACGCAAAAATTTAGCTGTAGGCGAACCCCAACTCGGAGCTGCCTTACAGGTCAGCCCGGCCGAAAGTGCAATGGCCGAGCCTCGCCATAGAGGTCCCGTCTTGTTGATCACGGGAACCTCCCAGCCAGGTAAGTTTATGAGGGGCCGCGGCGGGGAATATCTGTTCTCAGAGAGGACCAGGCGGGGGGCGAGTGGGGACGGGTGAGAGAGCATGCGGGGAGCGCACAGAGAGGGGGGCTCCGGAGACCACACATTCCCCGGGCCGTTCCCTTCCTTTTTCTGCTGACAACTAGGGGAAGGGGGAATTCACACAAAGCAGAGATAGTGGAAATTGGGCGGTTGCGGAACCGTTTTCAGCGTATTTTAACGGAATTTTTCGAATTTTCGACTATACCAAATTTGAAGGGTTTTTGCTAGGATTTTAAAGTCAGGCTATTTTTATGGGCTCGAAAGTAATTGCTAGAGATTTTTTTAAGATAATTTTGAGAGGCAGACAATTTTTTAAACCCTTAAAAAAGATTTTACAGCGTTTTTGATTTTTTAAATAACTTTGGCACAGAATTTGGTAAAAAGAAAGTGTGATTTCTGGAATTCATCAGTATTTTTGTTAATTCCTCTGAAAACCCACACAATACAAAGCATCAGAAAAGCCGACAGGAAACGCTCCATCGGCTCGCGGGTCAGAATCAAATTCTGGCGAGCGGTATCGCCGGAAATCCGGGCCTGAACTTGCACGAGGGTACTGTAGCGAATCGGGAGGGCACAGTCTCTAAAATATCTGAATCAATTCAATTTTAGAATGTTTTGTTAAAGTGAGAGATTTGGAAAGTGCGAAAAACCCACCTCTCCATCGATTCGGTAAGTTTTCGATTTTGCATGCCCTTTTCAAGCGATCGATTCAGCAGGCAAAAAATTCGGGTCATCAGGGTTGACATGTTTTTTGGGATTAAGCAGATGGAAAGACGATGACGGGTTGAGATCTGAAAATATTCTCTCTCTCTCTCTCTCTCTCTCTCTCTCTCTTCAATTACCAAATATTCCGGATACATCGTCGCGAACGGCTTGACGATCACTTTTGTTCCCCCATTATCCATCAGCTCCGCCCGGACGTCATCTATTTTTGCGCCGAAATTTCTAAATTGTGACGATTATACAGTATCTGTTAGTATAATAAGTTAATCTACCACCCCGTAGAAATTCTGAGCGCCTACCGGAAATCGTGATACAGCTGCTCCAGCCGCTGAATTTCCAGCTCGATCTTCAGCGTTTCGTACCTGAAATAATACGGGGTCGACTAAAAAACGTCGAGTTTGATTTTTCTTAATTTTAAAGGGATACTCAAGTTTCGCAAACCAATATGATTTTCAAAAGCTCATCCGTGACAACGTCATGCATGCGCCATTCCACGAAAATCGCCCAACGACAAGACGTAGTACGATACGCACCTATGGACAACGAGCAGCTTGTGGTATGTTGTAAAGCACAGCAGGACTAGCAGCGAATATTCAGCCGCTAACATTGGACGGATCTCCATTTTTCAAGGCTTAGGCTTGGCTTAGGCTTGGCTTATGCTCAGCTTAGGCTTAGCTTAGGCTTGGCTTATGCTCAGCTTAGGCTTAGCTTAGGCTTGGCTTATGCTCAGCTTAGGCTTAGCTTAAGCTTAGGCTTGGCTTAGGCTTAGGCTTAGGTTCAGCTTAGATTGGTTAAGGCTCAACTTGAGACAGCCGTAATGACAGCTTCCACCTCGAACCCACGTGCCGCCCAGGCTCTAATCCCCCAATTTATTGCCATTTTGGGGCGGCAGATCGGACTTTTGGCGTGGGCTAATATGCTTGGGGGGTTGATGGGTGAAAAATGGGAATAGTCAGGCGGCAAGAAAAGGCCAAACCACCTTTCGGCGTGGGAAAGGCACAAAATCGCCAACTCCGATCCACGCCCGATCTCCTGGTGGCAATGGATCAAAAATTCGGGAGGCGATTTATTGGCGAAGGGCCGGGGGCGAAGATCAGGCGGTAGAGAGCAAGGTTTTCAGCGCGGAAAATGAATTTTGAGCGCAAAATAAGCTCGTGAATTCCATGCTAATTTCTGGTTCATTTTTTATATTTTACGAATTACCGAAATTGACGAAATACAAAAAAATTTTTTGGTGATTCACCTCTATGCAAACCTCATCCGATTTTTTGGATTTTAGGTATACGGTAGCATTGCGTTAGTTACGGTACAGGATACGGTAGATATCAGGGCACTGGACTGTTAACGGAGGGGGTAGCCAATTGTGAAATTTTTGCCTATTCTGCTTTTATTCTATATATAATTTATTTTTATAGTGTCTTTAGTAATTTCAATTTCAATTTTTGATTGTTTTGATTGCTAGCGATAAAAAATTAACAAAAGAAATGGAAATTTTTGAAAAATTAATTTTTTTACTATTTTTATCATTTTTAATATTTAAAATATTCATTTTTTTAAAGGAATGATGAAGTGGACCATCAAAAAATTACTCTTCGGTTACCTATAAATCCAGCACAGCCGAAGAAATGAGGCTAAAATCAGGGCGTTGTATAGAAAACACAGGTAGGTGGGGCTGCAATTCTTAGTCAAATTTCGACAGCTCATCTGAAAATTCTTAGGGTCAAGCTGGCGTTTGAGTACGGAACTGTCCTTTCGACGGAGCGTACGCCTAAGAAAAACGACCGGCAAAAACTACGGTATTATGGGCTGATTTATAGGCGAGATGGGTGCGAGGGATCGTCTCGAGATCCGTGGAATCCTCAGGCCAGCTTGGCGAATATTTCGCTGAGAATTGGTGAAAATTGTGTTACGGTTTCTAGGGTGCGACTGGCATGAGAAAATCGAGATCTGAAGCCTGGTAAATTCTACTTTTATAGTTATTGGCAAGCTGGAAACTCTCGGTTCCTTATGCCGCGCAGCAGTCGGAATTCGTAGGTTGTAAAAGCTGCGGAATTCCAGGCAAAACCAAGGAAATTTTTGATAGCTTCAGGGATTCATTCCAGCGCGCCCTGGGGAGAGGCGCAGAGACATTTTCTTTCCAGCGCGTAACCGATTGATTATGCCGTCGGCATCCCTTTAAAGGGCCTCTAAAGCCCGAATTTTCGGAATTTCGCGCCAGAAAATGTACCGTAGCTTTGTAAATATGGCCATTCCGAATAATTTAAAAACGGAGTCGTGATTAGCTTAAAATTCTGCACAATTTGGGCTTGGCCGGTTTCGAATATCGCCTTCATTTTTACCTTTCCCTTGAAAACAGGATTAATTTTCCCTACCCCTAGCTTCCATTTGCCTTTAAAAAGTGGTATGATACCAAAATACACCGATTTTTATGTCATCAGTTGCGCCTCTAGGCCAGCTAGCAGTACCGATTTGGGACAGCTCTTGGAAATCCATGACCCGTGTGGCCTGGGGGTACTGTTGCGTATGTGGCCCTAATTGCACCCAAGCGATGGGACGAGTATGACCCAATACTGGCGAGAGAGCGGGTGAATGAAGAGAGAGTGGCGCGGGGGACTGTATTTGATCTTGACCGCTGGATGGAGATCGTGGCCCGAGATGCCCTGGGGGTATTTGTGTATTGGCAGAATGACGGGGAGAAAGAGAGAGAGAGAGAACGAAAGAGAGAGAGAGAGACCGTGTGACGGCATTCACGCATCAATGACTTTGCATAACGGCCGACGGTATGTGTGAAGTGCCAGGGTGACCTCGGCTTTTTCACCCAACTTCTTGAGAGGATCTTCTTGGGAGATGCGGATCTTCAAGAAATCGAGATGACATGGCTATGGATTTAGTAGGCTATTGAGTTCCTAATGTTTTATGGATCACGGCGCAATCGATTACATCCTTTTATCCCAGAAGAAACCCTACTAGTTTGCCTTCTTTGGAGGCTTAAAAAGAATACCAGCTGAAAATCCCGACAAGCCAGACTCCCGACAAATTTCCGGTGCAATTTTAGTCGTTGCTACGACTCGCTAGCCCTTTTAAACAATTTTACATGTCTGGGTTTTGGTTGTCGGGATCTTGGTTTCTCTGGAATTTGGTTGTCGGTCTTTTGAGGCGGGACTTTGGCTGTCGGGATTTCGGTTGTCGGGATTTTGGCCAATCGGCATTTTAACTTGTCGGGATTTTGGTCTGACAACATTTTAGCCGTCGGGATTTTATGGCTGACAAGGGGTTGGTTGGTTGTCGGGATATTATTACCTCTCGGGATTTTGGGTGTCGGGATTTTGACCTTTGCAGATATCGGTTGTCGGCATTTAGGCCTGGCGGGATTTTTACGTTTTTGCATTTAAAGACATTTGCAAGCTGGGCATACTGTAACCACTTACCGTATACCCTCCCTCTCCAGTCCCTTTAATCCTCACCACCCCCATCCACATCCGGTCCCCCCTTTCGTTTTCCCTCCCTAGAGGGTGCTGCCATGGTCGGGGTTGGTGTGTGGTGCGTGCCCTGAGGACATCGATCGGAGGTCAGTCCCTCTGCCCACAGTCCCCCCCTCCACACCCTCACCACCAGCTGTTCTCTTCCTCCTCCTCTTCCACCAGCACAACATCATCAACTGCAATTCTAGAGAAAATTTTTTGGTATTTACTGCTCTCATCAATTTGTTCATATGTGCTGTGACTCTATTAAGGTTTATGTAAATTTGTTACACATAAAAATTTTGAACGGAAAAGAGCTGACTTGTTTCTCTCGTTGCTCTCGCTGTCTCTCTCTCTCTCTCTCTCTCTCTCTCTCTCTCTCTCGCTCTCTCTCTCCCTCTGTATGTCTCTCTCTCTCCCTCACTCTCTCTCCCTCTCGCTCTCTCTTTCTTATTCTCTTGAGTACTTTAGCAAAAACATTTCGGGATGGCTAGTTTTACCGTCGAAGGTTTTTCTTATGCTCTCAATGGTTCTGCTAGGCTGTGCGAGGCAGGGAGTGAGGTAAGCTAGCAGAGATCTTTACGGACAGCTCGAGTTCTACATTGCTATCTCTCTCTCTCTCACTCTCTCTCACTCCGTTTTTCGGGGCGTATTTTATGCGGAATGATACTACGCGCCCACGATTCGGGGTGAGGGGCGATGACTCGGGGTGCTGGGAACCATGAATGGGCCAACGAGACACCACCAATTCAGCACACCCCATTGGGGAGACGGTAAGGCTCCGGAAATTGAGCCATTCACTTGCTTGAATGGGTTTTATTGTTGGGGTTGAGTTTATTGGGGGTTCTCTATCTATCTCTCTGTGCCTCTCTCGCGCTTTCTCTCTATCTCTCTCTTTCTCGCTCTCTATCTCTGCGTCAAAATTGTCTAATCCGGACGCGGGCGGGCTAGCAGAAATCCTGTGTAGCAATTCGCGATAGTCTGTCGGTCCGTTTCTCTCGCTATAGTTCGTGCTGTATCTCGACCTCAATCCATTTCTATCTCTTGCTCACTCTCTCTCTCTCTCTCTCTCTCTCTCTCTCTCTCTCTTTCTCTGTCTCTCTCTGTCTCTCCCTCTCTCTCTATCTCTCTATCTCTCTCGCGGTCTATCTCAGCAGCGAAAGCTGAATTTAGTGCCTTTTAGGCATCACAGCCATTTTTGCATACCAGACCCGGACGGAGATTGAAATCTGTATCCCCCTAGCCACCCAAGCAATTAGAGGCCATCCCCGCAAACGGAGCAGAAATGAATGAATAGGGGGAAGCCGGGATGAGAGAGAGAGAGAGAAAGCTAAGCAACGGCCTCCACCTCTTCCACCTCTTCCACCTCCTCCTCCTCTCGGTGGCCGCGTTTTTCCGTGCCGATACGATCGACGGCCCCCACCGGAAAAAATGGATGCCCCGGTTGCAAACTCACACAGGCAGCCATTTTTTTCGAGATTTTGAGCGTCTGTTTTTGACATGAAATTTAGTTGGTTTTTTGCTTTAATGGGCTTTAAAGGACATGGCAATGTCGCTTACTCAATGATAAGCTAGCAAAGATTCTTTAGGAAAATCCTAGAACATTAATCTTTCTCCTTCACTGGTCCTTTAAAACGTGGTTTCGGGGCAGGCTAGCAGAAAATCTTTGAGAGAAGCTGAGCTTTTGCTTATAATTTTTTCTCATGGTCCTTGGCATATTCTGCTGGGCAGGCTAGCAGTGATCCCTAGGGAAAACCTGAGAGTATCGCCTGTCACTCCAACAGCCAACTAGACTTGCGCAACAACCTACAGATAATCCATCATTACGCGTTGACGGGTCAGTGACACGGGGTGGAGCTGCTGTTTCCGGTGACATGGCCCCTGATCTGTCACTTCCACTTCCTAAAGCATCACTTCTAGCTTGCCCCCGGACTTATCTCTACCTCTCTTCCTAAATGATCTTTGCTGGCTCGCCCTTTAGACCTGGCCCGATTCCTCATGGATCTTTGCTTGAGCGTCTAGGAAAACGCTAAAATGCCGCCATACCAAAATCCCGACAGGCCAGAATACCGACAGGCCAAAATACCGATAGTCGAAATCACAACGAGCAAAAATCCCGACTGGCCAAATCCGGACAGGCCAAATACCGACAGCCGTTTAGCGGCAAGACTCTGTCGGGCTTTTGGCTTTGGTTTTTGGTTGTCGGCATTATGGCTCGTTGCCGGGATTTTCCTGTCGCGCTTTTAGCTGGATTTCAATATTAACTTATCTCGCACTCCTTATCTTTGCCTTCTCCGCCTCACAGGCCCTGAGGCTCCCTTTAAAGAAGCGCGGAAGACGTTATCCCAGCTACCAAATTCGTTAGCGCGGAATCTACCGGCCCTTTAAAGGAGCAGTGGAGCCAAAACTGCATCCAAAAACCATTTTCCTTTGAACACCTTCCGCTCACCAAGCCGCGCCAATCCGTTCACCTCTCTTTGTCCTAACCCCCCATTTCGGGGTACCGTTTATGGGTAGCGTCGCGTAGCTTTTGCGTAGACAAAGGCAGTAATGGTGGGGGAGGTAGAGGGGGGAATGCCCCCCTATATTGCGCAACCCATCCTCCCGATCTGGGGGCCCCGTGGATAATGGGACTCGAGCGGGCCATCCTCGGCCATACCAGGCCACAGATGGCCCCTTCCAACCACTAGGAGGTGACCGTCATTCCGTGAAATAGAAGGCTTAGATCTCAGTAACTCTCTCGCTCTCGCTCTCGCTCACGCACGCTCTCTCTCTCTCCCTTTTTTCTCTCTCTCTCGCTGTCACTCTCTCATCAAATCTACTATGGATGCAGCTTCCGAGATCCTTGAATTTCGGCATTTTACGATTTGTTGGCATTCTCGCCCCCACGAAATCGTTCAGATTTGTCGGCATTTTTTTGGCTGCCCGCCTATTTCCCGAAATTCCAGGGTTTTTGAGCTGTCGGCATTTTGGAGCTTCGCCAGACCCATTTTCCTCGATCCCCAATCGATTTTTCGGTTGTACTTTAGTTGTCGGCATTCTTTCACTTGTCGATATTTTCGGCTTTTTGACATGTCGGCATTCGCAAGGGATTGGGTCTTAGCGACTCGGCCTTTGGCTTTCCCTCCTAGAAAATCAAGATGTCCCAGGTCTGCCGGTTTTTCAACTGTCGGTATTTTCGTGAGTTGTCGGTATTTTGAACGCGTTGATAGTATCCAGGTTCTCCCTGGAAATTTCTACCCCAAAAATTCGTTTGCTACTCTGCGCCAGCCCATCACCAGGCCCCGTGGATAAGAACTCCCGCCAAAAAAACGCAACTTTCCGACGCCTCGTGCACTTCCCCCTGAGAATTGCCGAAGTTATTGTACTTTGCCGGGTACCAGTTGTGATACCACGTAGGCGTAGAGGGCAAAGATGTGGGTGGTGGCGAGGAATCTCCAAAAATACGCAAATATATGACGGGAATCAGCGCGAGACAGGCGCCTCGATAACGGGCCCGGCTGCACACTCCTTCCGGAACACTCTAAAATGACCAATAGAAGAAGCCGCAACAATTTGGAGGGGAGTTATTGGGCGTAACTCGTACTGTTTTGAGCCGGAAAAATTTGCAACATTACTTAGGCTTGGCTTAGACTTGGGCTAGGCTTAGGCTTGGCCTGGTCTTGGCTTAAGTTTGTCTTAGGCTTGACTTAGGCTTCGCATAGGCTTGACTTAGGCTTGGCATAGGCTTGACTTAGCGGCTTATGCCTGGTTTCGCCTGACTTAGGGGCTTTTCGTCTGCTTTTACCAGGCTTAGGGCTGACTTAGGCTTAGACCTAGCGAGGCTTGGCCTAAGCTTGTTTTAGGCTTGACATCGGCCTGACTTTGGCTTGGGTTAGGCTTAAGCTTATGCTCGGCTTAGGCTTGGTTTCGACTAGGTAGAGGATTGGCTTAGGTGCGGCTTAGGCTTAGGCTTAGGCTAGAAAAAAATTTCCTTTTTCTTTTTGAATTACGGATTTTTGTGGAATCCACTGACAGTGCCTTTTCGCGTCCCTTTAAAACCTTGCTCTCCAGGCCTCTTCTAGATGAGGTTCCTCCACTCTCCCAACCCATCTGAATCACCCCTTTTCCCAGGCGCGTCCGGCAGGCGACTACTGACATTTTGGGGAGCGGCTCCCCGGCTGGTGGTTGAGCATTGTCACTGTCCACAACAAAAGTTCAGCCTACTGGGCCCGGGAATACGCCGGTGGCTTTTGGCATTTTGGGAGTAGGTGTGAAGCTGGCGAGCGAGAGAGAGAGAGAGAGAGAGAGAGAAGAGAGATAGATAGAGCCCAACTTCATAGAGGTAATCCAACCCCTCATCATCCCCTTCAACCTACGGTAACCCGGGTCAACTTTTGTGAATTGTGCCCCTTGCGCAAACGGCGGTCGTGCTCCTCAAATTACGGTCTCCATCGCGCGGTCCCATTGAGAAAGTGCCCCCAAGGGCAGCCGATCTTTATGGCCCTCTGCCACCACCGCTAGGGGAGCAGCGGCCAGACTCACTCGCTCACTCACACCCCCCTCACTGACTGACTTACTTACTGCCCTGTCAATCCGTCGATCGATCCGGCATAAGCTAAGCCTGAGCGAAGCCTGAGTGAAGCCTACGCGAAGCCTAGCTATGCCTAAGCGAAGCCTAAGCTAAGCCTAAGCTAAGCCTAAGTTAAGCCTACGCTAAGCCTAAGCTAAGCCTAAGCTAAGCCTAAGTTTCTCGGTACTGGAGTATTAGCGGGGGGGGGCTAATTTTTCTCGATAGTCCTGCCCATAACTTATAAAAACTTTAGAATTTTTGATTTTTTGTTTCAAAATCTATGAAAAATATCAAAAGTTTCGAATTTTCAAAAATGTTTCAGCTATTTTCGCCATCTAACAATAAAAAAGAATAGAATCCGTTTTCCGCTGCTAAAATCCCTCATCCCCCCGCTAACAAGCCAGCACCAGCCAACCTAATCTATTTCTGGGCAATCGTTTGTCAATACCTTTAAAGGGATCAGGACATCAGTTTAATACAGCAACGCGACAGTACAAAACTTGGCCTTTTGCAAGATTATTTCCATTTGATTTCCCGCTGGGACCTAATTTACCATTAGTGCTTCTCGATTGATAAGGCGTCGAGGTCAACGGGAGCTCAGAATCATTTTTCAGCACTTTTTTACGTAATACTATTTTTTTTTATATACTTTAACTTTCTTTTTTTTTACATATTGATTGTTGATTCCCTTATTTAGCCGTGGGGCACGAATCTGCGGATGGTTTTGAGGTTGGGGCTGTATCCCCTGCTTGATACCACCTGGCATGCAGCTGGCCCCACCCCCCAGCCACACTCACACACACACACAGACAGTCCGGCCATCGTTTAGAGTTCACAAACGGATACATTAATCGATTATAAACCCTTTGGAAAGGCGGCAAATTGGGGTAGTGATTCGTACTACGATTTACAACCTTTGATTAGCCTGTTAATACCCTGTTATGGTTATACACAGCCTCGGGCTCTTTTTGCGAGATGTTGCTCCCTTTCTTCAATACCTTTACATTTTTTCTTTTGATATATGTTTGATATCATGCTCAGCTAAAACAGAAAAAGCATACTAAGCCCCAAATAATTACTTTAAAAGTATCGTAAATTTTGATATACTTTAATAGTGTTTTTGAAAACATTTAACCAAAATTCAAGACGAAAAATAATAAAAACCTCCAGAAAAATGTCTTTTTAGCTGAAATTTTGATCGAAAACCCGGTTTGTTTAATTTTAATACAATTTTGTAAGGCTTTTACACTTAGAAATAACAAAGAATTGATAAACATTGTCTGTATTTATATAAGAAAAATTTGAATCTAGGCGAAAGTGATAACTCAACCGCCGATAATGCGAAAGCATCGAATTTGAAATTTCGTTTTTTCTCGTTTTTTTCTTCTATATCTCTCTCGCTCTCTCTCTCTCTCTTTCTCTCACTCTCTCTTTCTCTATCTCGCTCTTTCGCTCACCCGCTCTCTCTCGCACTCTCTTGTGCTAAATGGATAGCGACAACTTGAGATCGGAATCCATGCTCCGAATTGAAAAATAGTAGTATACTTTAAGTGCAAAATTAATACATTTTTGAACCTTCACTTCCAGTCCGAAAACGATAACTCAACGCTTTTTTTCGAGCCGCAAGAACCAGGTGGTTTTGCTGGCAACCGGTTCCGATATGCAAATTTGGGGGTTTCGAGGCCGGTCCCCCCGGAAGGGTCAACCTGTTTTTTTGGGCCGTTCCTCTCCTCCTCCTTTTTCTGAAGCTCATCCACCTTGTCCCAGAGTTTGTCGTGCTCACAAAAGAAGCCCCTCGGCGAGTACTGCCTGCTTCCCGCAGCAACCCTTTCGCGCCAAAAGTTCTCCGCTGCCCCGTCCCGGTTTCCCCTGGGGAGTGTCGTCGTCCCGCTTGTTTTTTTTTCAGGCTGAATCTCGTCCGTCATTTAAGGCGTATTAGATATCTTCATATACCTTTTTCTCTTAACGCTACATTAAAGCCACAGTTTTTTTGCCGATTTTCGGGAAACTGGGTTCGTTTTTGAGCTGGCAAGCTTTAAAAAGCATGAGAATATCAGCTTAAGCCGAAGCACATAAATAAGCCTATGCACAAGCCGAAGACTGAGGCTGAGTCTGAGATGAGCCTGATCCTAAACCAAGCCTAAGCCCAGCTCAATGAACCGAAGCCCATCATTAAGCATAAGCCTAAGCCTAAGCGTAAGCCTAAGCTTTACCTAAGCTGTAGCCCCAGCTCTACCAATTTTCTGCGTATTTCCCCCATACGCTTCCCGATTTCCGCAAAAAAACTCTTGTATGAGAAAACTGGATTTTTATAAGCTTACCTATTTAAATGCCGTTTTCTCACTATTTACGATTTTCTAATATTTCTATTATTCTTCGTTTTAAGTCAGAACCTTTCTGATTCTCGTTCTCGCTCTCTCTCTCTCTCTCTCTCTCTCTCTCTCTCTCTCTCTCTCTCGCTCTCTCTTTCTCTCTCTCTCTCTCTCTCTCTCTCTCTCCCACCTACAATCCATTTTAAAGGGTTCCTGCCCCGCGGCGATGTCGGCCCCTTCCGGCCACCATCACCCTCTTCTATGCCTCGCCGATTCGTGGTCCACCCAGCCCTGTTCATCTACCGACTATCTCGCCGATGAGGGCAATGATGGTACGGTGGATAAATTCAGCAAATCCGTGAAATTTCAGGCCTATTTTCAGCGGATTCCACTTCCCAACCTCCGGCCCGTTGGCCACAGGCGTCGACGCCGAGGCGTAGCTTGGCGACGTCGTTGATACGGCCCGGCAACCCGAAAATGCACTCACCGCCGTTGGCGCAGGTGAGGGATAGTTTGCTTACTTTTATGAGCGATTGCGCGAGAAAGAGAGAGAGAAAGAGAGAGAGAAATAGAAGAAGGAACGAGAATCCAACCACATCTTTTCTTCTCAAAACTTCTCGTTAAAGTGCAACCGCAAGAAAATGCGGCAAAACGCCCCGTTTTCCGGATACCGTACCCCCAGGCGCGGCTCCTGATATGAGCCCCTCCAGAAGCAGGCTACCGCCCCATCATTCCAATGGCGCCTAGCCCCCAGCCTGTTTGATAAGACGCGGTAAATAGTGCGCATCCGATCACGGGGGGCATTCGATATGGCCAAAGTTGGACTGAAACCTGGGCGAAAATCGGGATTTTTGACGAGATAAAGGGACTGGGTAGCGTAGAAAAATCAGCAGAATCTAGGCATTAATAGAAAATTGGTTAACTTGGCGCCTGGGGCATTTAAAAATGGTGCCTAGCTACCCATCTATAGTCTGTAGTGGCGCCAAAAAGGTGCGCAATGGCGGCGGGGGGATGGCCTGGGGGCCAATGCGGACACCTGCCCATTTTTGGCGGACCACTTCTTGGTCTAACAACTGCGCTATTGGGTTCGTTAGATATTTTTCCGAGCTAAGAAATCTTTGCGTACATAGTAAGGTTATGGAATCTCTCTCTCTCTTTCGTTCTCTCTCTCTCTGTCTATTCCGTCGATATGTAAATCGCAACAAATCGGAACCCCCCGATGTCCATTTCTCACGATGAGAATTGGGAATTGATGGGCATGGTCATCGCAGGGTGGTTTCCGCCCCAACCCGGCCATCGATTATTTATGCATACGCGATCGTGAGATTGGGGAATCGGCACCCCGGGGGGTCCCATCACGATCCATTCTCTGGCCCACAAATTTGCGTAAAATTGGCCTCACCGCGGGGAAATTTGGCTTTAGCAAACACTCGACGTGAGCACTAAAATACCGTAAGGAACGTCGTACAAAGGAGTGTAGCGTACTTGAAAAATTCGTAAAATTTTGCACGGTCGCTTCGAAACGGGAATTTTCAGAAAACCCTCCCGAACTCCTTACTGACGCCGATCCAGCGAACGCCGAACAACAACGAGAACATGTCGCCGTCGTCGATGATCGTCACCCCATCCCCGAATCGGTTGAAACGACAACGGCAAGCTGCTGGACTGTTGACGACGTTTCCGGAGATGAGCTATGGGTCGTCGGGGATAGAGGTGAGTCTCTTTCTCGCTCTCTATCTCTCTCTCTCACCCTCTCTCTCTCTCTCTCTCTCTCTCTCTCTCTCTCTGTTTTTCTCATCTATCTTCCTTTTCAGCCTTGGAAAGATGATGATCCTTCCCTCCTTGACGACATCGAAGCTCCAATGGAACGTCCCCGTGAAGACTTGATGATCTCCGGCGGCTCGATGACCCCTCAGCACCTAACCCCCTTAAAATCCGCCAGCTCCTTTGACATCAAGTTGGAGACGCCCTCAAAATTGTTCCCTGGTGATGAACAGGTTAGTCAACGTCCCAAAATCCCAACTTGGACTTTTCCAGTTCGACAGCGACTTCCTGTCGTTGTCGATGGACACGAGCGGATGCTTCAGCTCGTTCGCCTCGTTGTCGTCGATCCACCGGATTCCGGAGATGTCGACTGGGCCCCTAGAGACAAGGTAAATACTCTATTAAAGCTCCGCCGAGTTCAAGGCGTTCGTTTTAAGCCTAAGTAGTGCGACTTTGGGTATTTCAAGAGCCGACATCGAGTTCAATACGTTCTGTTCAAGCGTTAGTGCCGGGATCCTGGAATTCGGTGCCAAATTAGTCATACGCGCCGACAGCAAGACGTTCAGTTCAACATTCTAGGACCTGTTGGGTCTAGAGCCTATTAATCCGCCGACGACGGCAAGACGTACAGTTTAAACTACATTTCCCCGAAATTACCTTCGCTTTCAGTCGTTAATTTTGTTATTTCGTAAAGCTACAGTAACCACTGTGTTATACATTTTGTGTTTTTCAGCGTCTACAACGAGTCGCCCACCCGAAGCGTTAACCGCCACCACCAGCTGCTGTTCAGCCCCGACCAGAAGCCGCCGGTGCAGATCAAGAGGGCACGGAGGAGTCTGCCGGTGTTGCACAACCCGGTTGGTCTTATTAAAAGGGAGGGAGAGAGAGAGAGCGAGCGAATTGCTTTGTCGAAACTTTTCAACTTATACATCATGAAAAATTTTAGCCGACACCCTCCTATGCCGCAGTTACGCCAATCCTGTCGCGATCGTTCAGCTCCAGAAATGTAAGTTGGCGAGAGAGAGAGAGAGAGAGAGAGAGAGAGCGAGAGAGAGGGAGAGGGAGGGAGCGCGAGAGGGAGAGCGAGAAAACCAATGAGCATGAGTCCAGCAAATATCAAAATGAATCCAGGCCCTCGATGAAGCCCTGGCCAACCCACACCCCCTACACCGGATCCCTGTGCTCTACAAGGCCGAGCCTGTTGACGACCCCTCAATCGGCGTCTTCAACGAGGAGAGCCGCGACCGGACGTCAAGCAGAATCGGCGTTCGGGATGAGAACGAGCCCCCGGGCGGCCGGAAGGACTTCAGCACACCGAAGAAGCCGCTGAAGCCGGTAAGCCGGGGGAACAGATTATTTTGCAAATATTTTTAATGTCTTAAACCCGCAACTGTCCATTTGAAATTAACAGATTTAAAAAAGCAAAAACCACTTTAACTACTCTTAATAAAACGATACTTTCAGTTCGCCCGACGCTGGCTGAAAATCGTGTGCGGCACCACGGGCGCGCAGCGCGAAGTCACCCGGCTGGCCCACGATTTCTACAAGCGATTCGCCGCCGAGCAGCCCACGCAAGAAGTATAGTGCCACGAATTGTATAATTTATGAAAAGGCACCTTTTCCTGCCCCTTAATATCGATTTTTAATGCCATTCCAGTCACTCGTTTCCCGAACCTCATATCGATCTGACAATAAGTATTATCAGAAACCTGGAAATTCGGCTTTTAACGAAGCTGGACCCTTTTTGGATGCAATTTAGACTCTTAAAGGGACAACAGATAAAATGAAATCCATCAAGCGCATGGAATCAACGTGTAAAGTGGAGCGGAGCGTTTACAAAGCTCCAGTACGAGCCACCACTCAGCACACATCTATTCTGTGCGCTCATGGCATTTCTCCGAATTGTCTTTTTAGTTGAAAACTCTTTCAGTCCAACAGTACTATTTTTTTATTCTTTCCCACCGACTCCTACAAGTATATCCCATCCTTACCTTTAGGCCATTTTGCGCCGGCAAACGTGTTTTTGTGATCATCCCAGAATCCCCAGCTCTTGTAGGCTCCACTTTCTCCATTTCCGTGCTTTCTAGTCTTTTATGCAGCAATTTATCCTCGCGAAGCACCCCCGGAAAGTACACGCTATTAAAATGGCTTGTATTTGGCTCCAGCCCACCAGCTTTCCTCGTATTATGTTTTTGGTGCTCGCCCTCCCAGAATAAAGGCTTGAGATGTACGTATTTCTGACACGGGTCAAGTGGTCACCTCGACGGACAGATAGACAGACAGACAAACACAAGCTAAAATGCCAACCGTCACGACGAAAGAAGAAGAAAAGAAACAATAAGCAATGTTTGCTAAGCCGTTAGGGCCCGCCATTCAACACCCAACGACCCGTTTTTTGAGGATGAGAGGTGTTCTGCAGGTCTGGGAAACGGATATCTTCGAAAATCCTTACAAATTTCTGAAAACTGTGCGGAGCTCTATAATTCTTACATTTCGAAAAATTTATTTGATTTTTTCTAGAAATTCGCACTAAAATACTGTTTTAAAAACCACAAAATTACATTTACAAAAACATAGCTACTATTTTTTCGTTTTTAAGCACAGCTAACCGCGCTGAAAATATGAAATTTTGCGTTATGTTTTTCGAAACTTGAGGTGATCAGGTTTCCGCCTTGAGGAGTGCTCAAAAAGATTCGCAGAGCCAAACACCTCACAACGCTGCTTTTTCTAACACATAGTTTGTCCTTAAATAAAATAAAATAATATGTTATCTCGCGAATAACATTACAAAACTAAATTTAACTATTTAGATACATTTAACTTTTTACCTTGAGAAAACTGAAAACCAAAAACCCGTTTATTTCCTGAAAAATCTAAAGGCGCTGACATTGCTAGCATGAATAGAACCCCAAAAAAAGTTTTGTTGCCGCGCGAACACTTTCCCAGAATAACCCGAGAAGCCCCAGACGCCGTCTTTTGAATTTTTCAACCCCCATTCCCGATGCTAAATGCCAGCAGCGCGTCTCCCTGGAAATCGTAAACACCTGAACGTTTTTTTCGGTGCGCCACACATTGCTGATTTCACAATAAAATGATGTCGATATTTACGTGAAGCTATATTAGTCATTTTCTCGGGCCGGGGCCCATCCCACGGCGCCATTGAAACGAGCGCTTATTCCAGCGCGGGTCGTTGAAAATGCCCCATTTCCAGGACAATGGCTTTTCCGGGCCGTTTTCCGGGCTTTGCCTTTCTTGCCTGGCGCGAACACTTTATTATATTTATTTTTAACTGGGGATATAACGCTGAAAACCTGCGCTAAAGTGAAAAACGGCAGTCAGAAAATAGCACACGTTGCGCACGCTTTTTGTAATGCTACTAACTTTGAAATTTTCATGTGCCGGAGCATACTTTAGATATAAAAAAAGCTACTTTAGCGTCTCAGTGCTTATAATTAATATTAGTTTTGGG
This sequence comes from Mesorhabditis sp. LJ9110, assembly GCA_038088335.1. Classification (NCBI taxonomy): domain Eukaryota; kingdom Metazoa; phylum Nematoda; class Chromadorea; order Rhabditida; family Rhabditidae; genus Mesorhabditis; species Mesorhabditis sp. LJ9110. The sequence goes on along the minus strand of JBBGBA010000024.1, from coordinate 63,493 downwards.
TATTTAGACGTTAAGATAGTTCTTTTACGTCCAAAATACGCTCTGAGACCGTAACTTACTATTTAAAATGCATTATTATTCTGATTATACAAAGCGTGCGCCGTGCGGGATTTTCTAATTGACCAAATAAAAACTAATCGTCCGCCTTACCCCTTACAACAATTGGCAGCATAGGCAGGGCAGAAAAACAGACACAACCCTGAACTTTCCCCGCCCACCTTTGTGTTCTAGTTGTGCGCAGGAGCTTTATCTTCAAGCGAACTCCCCGAAATTGAGGCGCCTAGCTTCTGGGCAGACAATCCTGCCCGAAAAAAGGGCAAGAAAAAATTATCAGCGTCCCCCGCGAAGCCCGGGTCTGAGCCGGCTTAGCCGGTGTTCGCCCGGAGAAGCCACTGCCGGGCCTCACCGCGAACTCCCCCGCTAAATATTGAATTTTCTTCTTCTGGCTGATCAAACGGAATGGAACGGATGTGTAGACTCGAAATCTACAGCCTTCATGAAGATTTGGTGGGGACGGGAAATTTCGAAAACCTTAGACCGGCTAGCAAACTCTTAACACACACTCCGAGCATTTTTGCTTCCGGTGAAATCACACGGGGCCATACGTGTCCGGGCTCATAACTTTTAAGGTCGTTTTTGCTTCTGCGTCGTAAAAGGCCGCCCTTCGCTGTAGGGCTATCTCAATCGAGTACCGCTGTAAATTGACGCTTTCCAGGCAGAACCAGGGCTTTTCGCTTGGTGACCTGTTTCTACCTTGAAATTTGTATTTATTGCAACTTTTTAGAAGATGAGCAACGCCAGCGGCGCAGCCGACTACACGGAGTTTCAATCAAGACTGCGCGAGCTGGGCGGCGACCAGCTCGATCTGGCGAGAATCCGGCAATGTGTGGCTGATGTTACTGATGTGAGCTTTTTGTCAATTGTTTCTAAAGGTTTTGTGAAGATTTCAAGAAAGTTAACCTTTTTTACCTTATCAGCCGGGTTCAGGCTGGTTCCCGGCGCTGACCGCCTGAGTCATACATCTGTTTTAGTGCCAAATCGCGACGGTTACCCCGGGATGGAGAAAGAAACTGCAGCGCCATGTCATAGAGCCGTTGGAAAAGGTAAAATTGCTCTTAGAGAGAAATTTTTTGTATTTTAGATAAAACTCGCCGTCATCGTCGTCGATTTCCAGAATGATTTTGTAGATGGATCGCTGTCATTGAAGGTTGTTTTTCTGTAATCAAACAACCTTTCGATTCTAGGCAGGCGATTCGGGCGAGAATCCAGATGACGCCGTGGGTCCTCTCAACACATTACTCGGCGAACAGGTGAGCTCTTGGAAGGCGTTGGTGAATTGGTGCTTTCGCGTTATTGGGTGGACCATTTTTCTGTATGATCCGATTTTTCTAATAAAGAGTTTGTACTATTTATACGTCAAACTTGACAAATTTTTATTAAAAATTACAAAACATCGATTTCCAATTTTCGAGTTTTTTTTTAGATAGATTTGCACCAGAAATTTTATTACATTTACTAAAAACTATCAAACTACTAAGTGTTACGTTTATGCGTTTCTGATTCGCCCCCCCCCCACCGATAGTGGAAAAGCACCGAAAATTTTGTTCAGGAAATCGATCTCGTCGTTACACGTTTGATTGGCACCCGGAGAACCACATTTCATTCTTCGACCACCGCCATGATGAGGATCGACAACTGGCGGCAGAAGAAAGGGACAGGGAGCCGGCCCTTTTCGACTGTGTGTCCTTCGCCAAACCGTCGTGCAAGCAGGTAAGATTATTTCGAGGTTCTAATGATGGTTTAGGTGCTCTACCCGTCACATTGTGTCCAGAATAGCGATGGTGCAAAGTTGGACAGCAGAATTCGCGTCGTCGACAATGCCGAAATGATCTACAAGGGTACCGACGTGCTCACGGATTCGTATTCGGCTTTTTTTGACAATGCCAAGCAGGGAAGGTAGGGTTCAGTTCTGTGTTTTGAAGATATGTCCTTTTAGAACACACTTGGAAGAAGCGCTGCGAGCAAAGGACATCAACGCGCTGCTTGTTTGCGGGTTAGCCTATGACATTTGCGTGGCCGCGACACTAAAGGATGCGGCAGAACTTGGATTTCTCGCGGCAGCAGTCACAGATTGCAGGTGCGCTTTCTTTTTGGGCAAATAACGTGGCCTCCTCTTCTTTCCAGCAAGGGCTTCTCACAAGACGGCATCACGAAGGCCCACAACGACTTTGAGAAGTTGAACATCCCTCGTATGTGCTTGGAAGATGCTCAAAAAGTCGTTCGCCGTCAAGCCATCCCCACAGAGTGGATTTTGAATTTGATCGCCCAGGCCGGGACAGCTACCGGCTAACTGCCTCGATGTTTTTATGCAACAAATTCTTACATTCACTGTTTGTGTCTTTTTTTAGCTGACTAGTACTAATTTTTTTCTCCTTCGCCAAGAAAGTATTTTGATATATTCCGTGTATGTCATTTCGTCTGTTTTAAATGTGCAGCTTCGTTTATTTCTGAATAGTTTATTCATTTCGGTGTACAACCCATAATGGTTCACAAAAATCGGGTACCAGGGTTTTTGCTATGCGCACTTGTCATCTTCTTTTCCGGTTGTTTTGTCCCACGGTTTTTGTCTTTAAAAGTGATTTTTGTGAATAAAGCATTTTTGCTACCAGCAATCGTTTGTACTGTTCTTCGTAACAGTTGTCACCGTTGAGATGTCGATCGACAGCGTGCTTGATACGCTCGAAGGCGATCTCCACGTTCTTCGATAAGAGCCGGGACTCGTGGATCTAAAGAAATATCGGAACGCATAGAATTATTACTTTTACAATGATCCCTGTGGGGATATGCCTCATTTGGACGGCGTTCTGCGCGGTGTTCACCTTCTGACCGCCGGGACCCCAACCGGACATGTAATGCTGAAATCAAGACATGAAGCTGCAGAGGTTGACCGACCTGCTCGCAGTCTTCATTCCGAATTTCTGGAAATTTGTAGTCTTTCAGCTTCGTTTTGACGGAAACGAATCGAAGATGCCGCAGATTGAAAGAAAGTGCTGCTTTCAACATTTGCGCTGCAGGATTGAATAGTTTATTTAATTCTACGTTTCACAAGCCAAACGTGCTTCTCATCGTGTTTCCCAGTTACCAAGAGCTATTATGTCAGCTTCCCTTTCCTTGACACTCCATTCAGCTCTAAGAACTTTTTATTCAAACCAAAATTCTCAACAAAACGCAAACGTCAAAATCAACAACCAACAATCAAACGGGGCTCTACGTTGTAACTGCATCACTTGGTGGAATCTTCCTCGGCCATCTTGACGTCGCTCTTTGCCGCCTTGTTCATCGCCGTCACTTCGCCAGGAGTCAAGTTCTAAATCGAAAAATACATCCACTGACAGTCTTCAAACCTTAATCGCCGGCGCCACACCCATACCACCAGCTGCCCGCGCCTCGGTTATTGAATACGGGACCTCCTTCAGTCTTCTCAATTGTTGCTTGTGCGGCTAAAAGTGGATTGTAGAACGAAAAGACAGTAGTACCTTAGATTTCTTGTGCTTGCCCATCGTGTCACCATCCGCAAAGTAGCGGGCGCATTCGATGCAATAGAATTGGCCGTCACCGGGAAGATCAAGGTCTACCTAGACCGTCGAAATTAAGTGAATAGTAGCCCCAAACTCGCACTGATCAGCTTAGTCGGCTGAGCACGACTAACATGGACACCTAGTCGTTATTCTCAAAGCGCGAAGAGTCACACATTCTCACCTCCTGATTTAGAAGCTTTATCGCCTTCTGTGGCTTCAGATCTTCTTGAATCTCGTCGGTGAACTTGGCTCTTCTTTTCCGGCCTTTGTTTGATTGTGAAGGGTGCGGCATTTCTGGGTACCCTGTACAAACGACAATAGACCATCCGCGAAAGCCACGAACCATCTAGGAAAATCTATGGTTTTGAAAGCCATTACGTGTGTTCAACAAGATATTTTCAAATTTTTATTGAGATTTTTATTTTTATTTGGTCGCTTCCGGGGTTGGAAGATCGGCGAGAAGATGTATCCTAAAAATAACGATTGAAAATTAGCGAAGGCGGGCTTACATGCTCGCACTTTCACATCGGCCTCCTTGATGATAGACGACAGGTTCTGGCTGCTTGAGGGGAAGCCGCCGACGGTGCGCGACTCGCCGAGGCCGGTCAGATGGCCGCAGACAATCTTCGAGACCTAGAATACAAATATTACAAATTCACAGGTGGCACAGGACTACGTGGTTCCAAGAGTCTCCATCGAAGAATTGCTGCTTGATCTTGAAGAAAGTTTTGGCGGTGAGCAGGGCATCTGAGCCGGCCTGATGCCGGGCGCCGTAGCGCTTCACATCCAGCTGATCGGCAACCTGAAAAAATACGATTCATAAGTTCTAAAACCGGCACAAATCAAAAATTATTGAACCTTTACTCTAGAGGTAAGTTTTCCGTTAAAAATGTAATATTGCGATACCGCCATCCGGAAATAATCCGAAAAGATTTACCTCCTGAAGTCCTCCCTTCAGCTTGGCGCTCTGGCAAATGGGCAGTCTGATCAATAGTTTTACATCGAAGCATTTAGGGAAGAGGATGCGATGGAAGGAGAAAAAGCTGGATTCCTAAAAACGAAGCATGTATGAGAGAAACAATATCGTACGTCTTTCGGAAGCTCTACATTCAGAATAGCCCGCGTCAAATATCCAAAATCGTAGCCGCTGGAGAACGTGATCCAAGTGATTCGCTCGTCTGTGATAAGGCCGGACGTGGTCAGCAGGTCGCCAAACTCTTCCATTCCAATGCCGTCGGTCTAAAAAAGTAGTTGTTCGCAACGTGGAAAATCAAACCTTGAGCTTGGCGAAGTCGATGCCGGCGGCGCGCAGCATTTCCACACTCTCGACGCTGTACATATCGCTGTCGAGGTTAAACTAAAGAAAATAAATAAGATCTCAGCGAATATTTTTGTACCGTAAAATTGAACTGCCACACATCTCCGCCGGGCGGGAGCTCTCCTTTATCATTGACGAGTGCGAAGCCAACCTGGAAAAGACAAAACCCTTCCATCACCTGTCAAGTCCGATACCTGGATCAACTTGAGCATGTTGACGTTGCACGAGACCTGCTGGTAGTTGAAATCTTCTTTCGAGCGGAACTGGCCCATCGGTGTCGCCACGACGCCCGGGAACTCTGTGTCCATCGCCACGTAGGGGTAGTCCTTCACAAGGGCTCGGATCTAGAGAAATACGAATTTCAATCAAAAGCGCAGCCGTTACCTTTGCAAACTCCTCGTCCAGGTTGCCACGCCAGATATCGTGAATGTTCACTTCCACCATGTTGATAGCTGCAATACTGAAAAAAACATGGGGTTAGTAAGAAAATAAAACGCAGAGGCTGATCGAGGACATTATTTAAGTAAAAAAATAGAAATGTGAGGCCTAGTTAATGTAGCCAACTTTTTCTACGCGGACTCAACTAGGTTTTCAAGGGTTTTTAGCTTTATCCAGTGTCGAAATACGGCTTTTTTGCGATTATAAACGATTTTCCATTCTCCGAAACAGTGTGCATCCCCAACAGGCCAGTCAAGGGAAAAATGGAACCTGTTCCATTCCAACTAATCAACTTTTTATAATCTTCGCACAAAGATAGGGATTAAAAAGCAAAAGAATGAGAAGACAAAGAGCCTTCGAAGCTCTGTGATTCATTGCGCGACTCTTTTCCCGGGCAATGCTCAATCGTGGTTAGGTCATGAGGTGCGTTCGTATCAAGGCACGCGCTGTAGTCACATGGCGGCGGTCCATCTGCGCAACTACAACCACAAAACACTAACGAAACTCGGGATTAGGTCAACCGAAATTGCATAAAATCAATAAAATCCAAAGACCAAAGCAACTTTTTACTTTGAGTTGCCCCAAGAAACTTCTCCAGTGGGTTCTGAATAGTTTTCGCAACCGGAAAAAGTCTTAGCTCTAGTTTTAGGTCTGATAGACAGGACACCATGTTTAGTGCGTGATCGCTGGGTAATAAAAGCGATCCTAAACCTGGAATTAAGGAATTAAGAATGGAATTAGCTAAGCTCAGAACGTATAATATGGATAAGCCCCGTTTCTAACGCCAAAAATATCGGGGCTAAAATTTAGATCTGTTTGTGGAAATAAACTAGTGCTATTACGTAATCGCCGCTGTAATAAAAGTCATTGTAAATCTGGAATCCTGGGGCTACGCGGACTCTTCTTTACGTACCTACGATCGTTGCCTTATAAGGATCTCTGCATTAATAGGCACCGCCGTCGTAGCATGTGTCTGAAATTGCGCTCTAAATAGTTTTTTTTTTACAAAAAATAGTACGAGTTTTCTTGAAAACAGCGTGCACAATGTCTCGCTTTTCCAGCCGTTCACCCCCAACTTGTTCGCGCGCGCGCGCTCTCTCCCCCCTCTAGATTTCGTCACTTTTTGCGCACAAGACGTCGTCGTCGTGTCTATGGTGTATGGTGGGGGTCCCGGGCGTTTCGTGCCGGGCCGTCCGTTCGCTTGTGTGTGTATGTGTGCGGGCGCGAGCATCGGCGGCCGGGGGGTCCCGCGCGCGGGTGGGCGCGCGGGTGTTTGTGGAGGTGGCGCTGCTGGCTGTGTGGTGGGGCCTGTTTGTCCATCGCCCGCTCCTCGCACCGTCCACCGAAAAGCCAGCCAGCCATCCCGCCCCGACCAATACCATCGTTCACCGCCCCGCGGCGATGGTTTGCTGTATTTTCGAGCGTTTACGTATTACTTTTTGGTCTTGTTATATTAGGGCAGCGCTCCGGACCGTTTTGGTGTTTTTGTTGGTTTTTGATTTCGAAAACGCGTTTAAAGAGACACGGAGGGCTTGACTATGGATTTTCCTGGCCAGTCCTGCGATACGAACGCGCTCGGCCACCGTTTCATTGCGTAATCGCGCTTGTCATTGAGGTCCAGTGTCGCGCGCGTTGCGTGTCGCGGGCGCGGAAGGGCCGGCGGAGCGCGTTGTTGCGTTGTGTGAGCTTTAAAGAAACGTTATTTAATTTAGCCTCGCAACTCAGCGCCATATTTCCCAACCCATAGTACACACGCCAAACTCCACCCTGCAAAATTTCAAATACTATCTTTTCCAGGCATTTTTTCGAAATTTGCAGCCGCCAAATCCGCCGCAAAAAATACAAAGGGCACCGGGTGAGTGCGGGATTTGCAGGGCGTCTGAATTGGTGGGTATGCGCGCTAAATAATTAGTCAAATGGCAGGGCGTGGCGCGTGCGTATGCAGCCGTGGGAAAGTTTCTTACTCGAACTTTAGGTGCCATAGGCGCCTTGCATCCTTCACTTTATCAATGATTTTTTTGCTGTAAAAAAACTGTCACACCTCTTTAAATGATAGGATTTTTGAGGAAGATTTTCTGTAAAGGCGCCTTTTGGCCATTATTGAACTATAGACTTTTAGAGACTTTTTCTTGAAGACCGTTATCGTTCGTTAGTTTTTGAAAGTTGTGATTGGTTCAGAATTTCAAGCTTTCAATCAATTTCAAAATTTCATAACGCCGAATTTTTTTTTGCGTCGAGTTGGGGGTTTTTTGCTTATATAAATTTAGGCATTACGAAATTTCGACGTTACGGATTTCGACATGGGGAAAATAACGCCCTAGAAAAGATTGCTTGTAGCCAGGCCTTCCAGTCCCCTTAAAAACGAACCCGGAACTAGAAATTTGCCGGGGTCGCCCTCCACTTCTCCCCCCCCCCCGCCACCCTTGGCGTGGAGCTAAATCAAAAAGTGTCCTTTTCACGCGGACACGAGCCCTCCAGATGACGTCGCCCGGTCCGTGGCACTGGCCGAGAAGCGGTGGGGCGTGTATAATCGGGGGGCCGGGTGGGGAGGAGGGTTGGTCGTGTCGACGAGAGAAAGATAGAGAGCGAGAGAGAGAGGGCCCAGGGCCCCCCGAGAACCCGACTAGCGAGTGTCCATAGGAATTCGCGGAGAGCCGCGGCGAGAGATGGGCCCCCTCAACATCAACCAGGGCGGCTGATCGATCGAATGGGCCCCTAGGGCCCACACGTGCCCCCCTCTGGCGCTCAGAGTCTTCATGTTTTTTTTTCTTGCGGGCCCCCTCTTCTTTTTCTCTGGGTCTCACTTTTTGCGGTAACGCTCAGCGGCCAGGGGCCCCGCACTTGGCCAGACGGCTAGATTTCGAGCCCCGGGACCCCGGCCGGAGACGAACACCTCCCACGGAATTTGGACCTTTTTTGGCGGTGAGGAGGAATTTTGGTTTTGGCGGTTTTAGGTTGAACTAATTTTTTGACTGTTACTTCTCGAGGCTGCTCGCTAAAGCCTGAGCTTTTGGCCATACGATATTATTCCGTTTCCGCTGATTTTCGGCTATTTTTAACTTCCTCCAGCTCAATGAGGTCCGTCCACACGCGCCCAAATTTTGGATGGCCATTGGAATGTCGCGTAGTCTCGTTCTTGACTACGCTACGCTCCTATCCACACATGAGTTTTGTGCGTTCAGGAGACCTAGGATTTTTAGATATTTATTTCAATCGAGTTCCATTCATTGGTTTTCCTTTCCTATCCTTCTTGACGATGAGCAAGCTAGCAGAAGTCTTTGAGGAACCCACGTTCTTCTTTATGAAGCTACGGATTAGCTTGGCAGTACGATACATTCCGAAAAACATTTTTTTCTACAACCTTATGGTGAATTTAGATGCTATAATAATTTAGCTTAATCTGAGAAAAATCTACAAAACCAATTTTTTTGGTGATTGTATCCTTGTCTTTCCTTTTCGTTAAAGACCGTCAGAACGATGAAATTCCGTTGAGAGCAAGAAAGTTGCGCACCGAGCGGGAGTCGAACCTCCACAGTCCGACGCGCTAGCCACTACACCACAGGGCCAAGTGGGGAAGGGAGTCAGAGACGCCCCAAACCGCAGTGGGCCTTTGCCCAGTACGGGGCACCACTAATGACGCATCTCTCCGCGCGTTCTTGGGGGCAGCACCCTCGGGGTGACAGTGCGCGTTCCATCGTTCTGGTAGTCTTTAAATTATCCGTTTCTGATTTCCGCCATATTTTTTTGCGGCTAAAAATTACGGGCTTGTTGATAAGCGGAGTGAAACGTACTTGTTCGGCCGGCGGCCAGTGGTGGTGCGCCGGCAAAATAGTAGTGATAATCCGTTGGAGGGGGGCTGTTGACAACTGGGCCTTGGAATTGGACCCCCGTGAAAAACATGTCTCGTCAATTTATGGGCGGAAGTCGATGCATGTACATAGTCATTTTCGGAATGTTTTGATTTTCAGCTTTAGTGGCTTGAATTTTTCCTCGAATTTTGTTCGCTTCAGTCATGCACTAATAGATACCAAAGATCCGCGACGCTCTTGTCTTGTCTCTCCCTCTCCCTCTCTCGCGCTCTCTCTCTCTCTCTCTCTCTCTCTCTCTCTCTCTCTCTCTCTCTCTATCTTCCTTTTTTTCTTCCTCCTTCCCTATAAGTAGCGACCTGCATCGTTTTTCAACGCCTTTTAGCTTCCTTCTTTGGCCCAATCCAGACCAAGCGCAACGACTTGTTGACGTCGCTCGCCCGAAGTTCATTTCCCGGCGCTCGACGCCGTCACGTACATAGTACATATTTGTACTAGCTTCGAATGCATAGATTTGAAAGCGAAAAATATGCCGAAACCCATCCTCCCATGCCGTCCCAGCCCCTTTATAGCCTCTCGTGCTCCTCTTCCGGCCCAGTGCTCCGCTTCACTACCTCCACCGCCGGCCGTTCTCTGGTGCTTTCCGGGAAAACGGGCTGCCTTCTCGGAAACAATGCAGAGAAGCTTGGCCCGGGAGCTTTTAGATATTCTGGGCCTCGCCACCACCACTTTCCACCCCTGGAGCCCCACATCAGAAAGGCAGCTGCAGGAGGGAGGGGATTTTTGGATCCTGCCTGGGCTATTAATAATGGTGTGTGGGCTGGGAGTGTGAGCAAGAGGAGGCTAGGTTTGCACTCTATCTCTCGCTCTATCGCTCTTATATAGCCTTCTCTCTCTCTCTCTCTCTCTCTCTCTCTCTGGCTGGCTCTCTCTCGCCCTCTCTCTCTCTCTCTCTCTCTCTCTCTCTCTTACTTCCTCATGTGGCTTTAAAGGGATCAGCAAGGCAAAAGTGCGCGTCGCGTTTCGCGGCCTTGAAAATCCATAGAATTCTCTTGCCTGTTCCTTTAAAGTCGTGTCCACTCCCAAGTCCTTTAAAGCGCACTTTTCACCTATTTTGTAGGGCGGGTTTTTACCTCCGGCCGGGGGCTCACCACGATTTTCGAGGCGCGCCCGCGCGGCACTCTCGAGTGTGAGAAATCGACGACTGGCTGGTCGCGGGTCCCGAAGTGGATGGGTAGAAGAGGGGGAAACGAGCAGGAGGAGGGGTTCGTGAGGCGCAAAAGTGCGCTCGTTTTCCGAACCTCCGCCTCCTCTTCGTCCTCCTTTCCCCCTTCTACTCCTCCTCTTCTCGACCAATCCATCGACACGCACACACACATAGCCACATGCATACATGGGCTTCGCTGGACGCGATGCACCTGTTGGCTTCGTTTGAACCTAAGCCTACTTATCAAAAAACCTACGGCTAAGTGCTTGCCTGAGCCTATGCCTAAGCCTAAGCCTAGTCTTAAGCTAAGCCTATTCTTAAGCTAAGCCTGTGCCTAAGTTCATTCTGTTTTGCTCTCGATTTTGAGATCTCCGATCTTTCCAAAGTACGAACTTTTCACTTTTCTTGTCTAGTTTTGGCATTTCACTCTCTCTCGTTCTCTCGTTCTCTCTCGCTCTCTCTCCCGTGCGGCTCAAAAACAACGTCAGCGTAATTTGGGAGTAGAAGGGGGAGAATGGGCCGTGCCTGAAAATAGTCCCAACCAGCCGAGATTCCCCCCGCGTGTTTGGTCAGCCGGATCTGGCGGGCGTTCCTGTTCTTGTGCCGTGCCTGGTTTTGGCCTATTTCTGTTATGCATGCACCAAATTGAGGGTGAATTTCTAGAAATTTCCTAAAACTGCTAGCTTGTCAGCGAGACGATTTTTCTGGTCGTTTGGTCGAAAAACGGCTTTCTTAGGAATCATCGCTAGCCTGCCTTTTGCTTCCCCTTTTTTGGGATTAAATTTTTTATTCGAGCGCCTAATTGCGAAGCCTCTTTTTCTCGGGTCGTTGTAAGAAGCCCTTCCCACCTGCCCACACCCACCGATTTCAAATATCAAATTTGCAGGCCCTTCTTGCTGACGCTGTCGTCATTGCTGCATCTTTTATCTTAGCAATTATTTTTGCCCGAAATTGCCTTGATTAAGTGATAGTTGGGGGTGATGCAATGTTTTTAACGTACGGTTTTATGGTTAGAGAGAGAAAGAAGAGAGAGCGTGCGAGAGTGCGAGAGTGCGAAAGAGTGACAGAGAGAGAGAGCGAGCACGAGAGAGAGTGAGAGAGAAAGAGAGAGAGAGAGAGGACGAGACAACAAAGAAACTTAATTTCCTATGCATCTCTGCCTTGCCAAGACTCACTTGCAACCTTGAAAAAATTAGCGAAGGCAGATTTTAGACTATTTTTCTTCCTAGGTGGCACTATCCCTTTAAAGGACGATAGAAGGCCAATTCCAGAACTTTCTTCCTGTCCTGCTCCCTTTAAACCTATTAAGAATGGTAATGGAATCAAAGATCCAGCCCCCAATTCTTCTTGCCGGCCCCAATCGGATTACCGGATATGAAAAAATGTGTATGTGTGTGCATCGTGTTGGATAGTGCGTAACAAGTTGCCAACCGGGGGAATGGCGATGTGGGCGGATTTGACAAGCGGCCTTGTTTACGCCCCCCCCCCCCCGCATTGCTCGGTTTCATGCCTTGGCATCGATTGTTGCCAGCCCGGGCGAACACGCACGTATTCTTTGGGCAGATCTGGAGTTCAACGGAGGGGTAAGCCTAAGCATAAGCCTAGGTCTAGCCTAAGCTCATGCGCCTAAGCTTAAGTCTATGCCAAAGCCTAAGCCCAACCCGAAGCCCCTTTTCGGCCGATTGCCGTGCGTTCCGCTTCCCCTTCCATCCCCTTAATCGATATTGGTGTATGCCCTGGGGCTATATCCTCATTCTCCATGCTCCCCCTATAAAAGGGGCAGACCGGATCTCGAGCTCCTCGACCCCCCGGCTCTCAGAGTCCACAAAATTGACACTTCTGGCGATGGATTTCCGACCACGAGGTGTACTTTTTAATTTTTGACGTAGTTTGTCAATTAGACGCCATCTACTCGTTGTAAAACTTGATGTCACCAACCCTTTAAAAGCCCGTGATGGGACTATAATTCGTTTTTCTGGTTTATCCAGATCTCATCGCTTTAAAGTTACATGTTTAAGCTCATGCTTGTGCTTAGGTTTGGGCTTAGGCTTAGGCTTCGCTTACCTAGGCAGAGTTTAGGCCTAATAGACTTGGCACAGGATGAAGCTTTTGCAAAGGCTTAGGCTTAGGGTCAGGGTCGGGCTTAGGCTTAGGCGTAGGCTGAAGCTTGGCTTTGGCTCAGACTTAGGTCTAGCTTAGCTTTTGCTCAGGTTGGGTTAATTCGGCTTAGCTTAGGCTTAAGTTTCCAGCTGTCTCCTTCCATTTATTGTCTCAAATCCCATGCCTGTGCCGACGATTTGATCTCGCGTGCGCGTGCGGCGCGAACTTATTCCCCACCACCTCCTGCTCCCTCAGCCTCAGCTCTGGACTTCCGCGTCCGAAACGAAGCCCCCCGAGTCGTCCCCCCTATTTGATCTGACACGCCCGGCGCGCCTCCACCACATACACACGCATTTCGCTGGCCGAACATCGCGTGCTCTGGGGTTTTCTTGAGCCGATTGATGACACTGGGATATCTCTGACAAACCCGTAATCGTGGATGGCAACGGAACTCGGAAGATTCGGCTTTAAACGACTGTAACTCCTCGATCCAGATCGTTTTTGGTTGTTTCAACCTTCAGAATTATCTACTTGTCAAGAGCTTTCGAATGGTAGCCTTGAAATTGTACGAAAATTCTTGGATACAAAGTTGCACGGCTTTGTATCAAATTTTTTTCTTTTCTTTTTCATCTGAAAATTTCTTCTTCGTTCCATATTTCCGTGTTGTAAGATTTTTCGCAATTTTTCAAAACATTTACGCACTACGGGCTTTCGAACGCGATCTTTAAAATTTTAAAAATTTGGATGCAAAGTTATCGGGCTTGGAACGTTTTTTCTGACTAAAGTTCCTTCTCGGGCCCGGATCTCGGCAAATCTCGGTATTCACGCTCCAAATTTTTTGCACAACGTAGAGCAAGTCAAGGGCTACAAAATCATGTCCAAAACAAGCCAATTCAGAGTAGCTAAGATTTAAGAGAAATTTTTGAAAAACCGCAAAAAACTTTCCTCCCATTTTTTCGTTTTCTGACGTTATTCTAACCGTATTCCCGGCCCTCTCAAACATCAGCCGGTCGTCCCTTCCTTGCAACATTTCCCCAGCGGGTAGACTTGCTGATTTATAGCGTCGGGAGTGGGAAGGAGAAGCCGTGGCGGCCACCTGCCACTCAGTTTTTCCCCCATTTCGCATCCAATAACCCACCGTCGGGGGTATTCCACGAATAGCACAAATGTTTCAGGCGTCGGCCTTTTTTGGAGCTCGGTCTCTCTCTCTCATTCTCTCTCTCTTTCTCTCTCTCTCCCTCTTTCTCTCTCCCACACCACTTTTTTGCACCCATCTTGCGCGCCGTTCTTGATTAAAGTTGGAGGAGGCGGAGGAGGCGCATTCCGTTGCATTCCGTGGCTGTCCAATTTCCGCGCCACCCTCTTCAGCCAGTCCCCACTTTTTCTTTCCCGGCTTTCTTCCATCGCTTTTTGGCCTCCGGCCCGATCTGGGACGTTTTAAAGGTACTCGGAAGGCATGCCCGGTCCCGAACGCCGAAATCCTGAGAGAATTTTTGGAAAATAGATTGCTCCCAATTGTTTGTCCTTTTAAAATGTTGATAACAATTGAATTTACAAAAAATTTCTATACCTGAAAACCCGCCAGTCAAAATATCGACAGTTCTCGACAAAAGTCACGACAAAAATCCCGACAGAAACCTGGAATGCCGAAATTTCGACAGGAACGCCAACAAAAATGCCGACAGCCAAAATGCCGACACATTCTGGACGCTGGTCACTGCCTTTACCATTTCGGCTGTCGGGATTTTGGATAGTTTGTCATCGGGATTATGGCTGTGGAACCTTTGGATGTCGGGATTTTCGTATTTCCATTGTTTTCCATTTTTTTTTATTAATGTATGACTTAATATGCCCCACAACAATCCCATCATTAATCCCAATCCGTTCCAGATTCGAGCGTATGCGATGACGGTTGGCTGAAAAGAGCAGTCGACCTCCCCCACCCTCCTTCCCTCCCTCCAACTACTCCACAAGATGCTATTTTTGCTGTTCACGCTTGCTAATTTGTGGCCCCTCCTTTGGGCGGCCAGCAATTTCCACCCCGACTGCGCCGATCCCCATAATAAGGTTCGTTTCGCCGAGCGTATTGATATGGTTTCCGGCACCCGGGTTGGACCCCGATCTGGCGAAAATCCGAAAATTGCCACGTGCCGGGCCCTTGGGGTATTTTTGGCCTCAAGCCCCTGGTCAAATTTTTTGTAGTCTCCCCACCGACACCAGAATTCATTCAGGGTTGTGGGAATTCCGAAAAAAACCTATTGACGCTAATCCCGAGGTGGGGTGAAGCCATCTAAAAGAATCTCGAGATGGGGCTCGAGAAATTAGACTAGAATCGCACTTGCTAATGCGATCCCAATGGGAGCGAGAGAGAGAGAAAGAGAGAGAGAGCAAGAGAGAGATAGAGAGGGAGAGAGAGAGTGAAAGAGAGAGGAGAGAGAGTGAGAGATAACCATAGTTTGCTCTAGCTAGCTTCTAGATCTACCTAGTTCTTTGTGTTTTCCCAGTTTCCACGCTCATTTTTGAGACCAAACCACCTGAGCAAGACGTTTATCTTTCGCTCTCTGTCTCTTTTTCTCTCTCTCTCGCTCTCCAGGGCTCATTAGCCACCCCATGCCCGGTTATGTGCGTTTCGCACAGAAGCCCAAAATTTACAATTTACCCCCATTTATGGGGTCACCTGGGACCGAAAATCGTAAAATTAAGTGAAAATAGAAAAATGAGAAATAGAAAATACGGTAAATGAACATGATATCGACAAGTTCATGCTCCAAATTTTCAGGAAATCTCATGTTCGGTGCACGTGGTCACCTGCGGCGAGGTGTCGGTGGCCAACGTGGCGGAGGGCTCGGAGCCGCCGCCGGCCCACGACGTCCGCGTCGAACCGTACGCGCGGGCGTCGAAGCATGAGCACCAGCTCCACGTTGACGTGTCGTGGCAGATGCCGCCGAGCAGTGAGTTTTTGAGGGGGAGAGAGAGACAGAGCGAGAGAGGGTAGAGGACGGGCGAGGGAGCGCGAGAGAGAGGGAGCTAGAGTGACAGCTCGGGAGCATGAGCTAGTAAGAGGCAGACAAGCGCCTAATACTGAACCTACATAAGTGAAAAACAATTCCTCCCATTCCCAGACGACTCCTTCCGCATCCGCGCCTTCGAGCTCCAAGTAGAGCGTGGGTCCGAGGAGAAGCGCTGCTTCCTCTTCAACGTCTCCAACTTTGGACTGACCGAGGATGAGGCATCGGTAGGCCCAGGAGAAGCTCAACATAACCGAGTTGTTCAGCCCCGTTTCCACTTCACCTCCGACAGCCTGTTCGCCTTCGCCGAGCCGTACCAAATCACGTTGCGGTCGTTGCCGAGAAGCGCAAAAACTGCGCCGCAAGTTGTCCGGAATGCGACGATGCCGTTGGATCCGGACTTGAAGGACCCGCCGTCGAAGAACAATCTGACGGCGTGGTGCAAGGCGCATTGTAAGTTTTATAATGTAGTTCGTAGTATTGTTCATTAATCTGGGTCAAAACAGTACATTTTTACGCAGTTTTTTATAACTTTTTCCAGCCGATCCGCAAGCGGCCAAGTGGACGGCGGCGTTCCGGAAGATCTTCTTGCACTCGTTGGCGCGGACGATTCAGGTGAGAGAGAGAGAGAGAGAGAGAGCAAGAGATAGAGAGAGTGAGAGAGGAGGAGAGAAGGAGAAAGAGAGAGAAAGAGAGAGAGAAAAGAGAGAGAGAGAGAGAGAGAGAGAGAGAGAGAGGAGAGAGAGAGAGTTACTAAAAACCCGCATTTCAGATCGAGTTCGTCGGCGCCCCGCCCCAATACTGTTTCGAGGCGTACGAGGTGCGGCTCAAGGACGAGTCGGGCATGGAGTTGACGCATAGTCATGTCAGTTTTTGAAACTCGAGTTGATTCAGCCTGTTTCCTTCTTGTCACCGTCCCTTTAAAATCAACAACGTGTGGTTTAGATCGTAAACGTGGCAGACATGCGCCCGGAGACGATCAACGGCAAGCAGGTGCTCTTCGGCGAGCACAACTTTACGAATTTGGAGGTGGGGATTAAAGCAAACTCTCTCTCTCACTCTCTCTCTCTCTCTTGCTTTTCCCTCTCTCTCGTTCTCTCTCTCTCACTCGAGCTCGAGGCGAACTAGCAGAATCCCTTGAGGAAATTGCAAAAAATTATGTCGCTCTAAAATGCCCTCTTTTCCAGCTGGATACAGACTACATCCCATCCGTGATCCCGGTCGAGAGATCGGCCGATCGTCGATGTCTTTGTCCGACTCAGGTTTGTGGCTCGGTCTACGGTATCCAATCCACATTTTAGAACGCAAATCCGTACGACAATCAGATTGTGTGCAGTTGTATTGCCGCGGACTGGAAGAAAGTCCGGCTGCATAGTGGGTGCTTTCAAAAAATTTATCTTAATTCACGACTTGATTTACAATGTTTTTAATTTTTTAGAAATCGAGAAGCCACCCGCGCCGCCTTGCCACGATTGTATAAATAATGCTACGGTGGTGGACAAGGGGCCGAGAACGGATCATAAGTACGTTTTACAACCCTGTACGGACAGCGGACTGTCGCGTAGTCTAGCGTATCCTCGGAATGCGGGAAAGAGGGAGAGAGAGAGAGAGAGAGAGAGAGACAGGAAAACGAAAATTTAAATTTTCAGGAGCCTCTCGATCCTGATCGTGGCCGCCGTGCTAGCCGTCATCCTGATGATCCTCATCTATTACCTATTCGTGTTCTACCGGTTTGTAGCTGTACACTAGCAAAAACGGCCCTTTAGACGTCATCTTCGGCAAGGGAAGGCGTTCACGCTCCATTTTAAGAACATCAACAATAATAATGTGAATGGGGGCGTTGGAGGTGAACCGCGAGAGCCGTTGATCTACAACTGTAAGTTTCTGTCTCTCTCTCTCACACACTCTCTCTCTCTTTCTCTCGCTCTCCCTCTCTCCGTCAAAATTATAACTATTTTTAGCCTGCTTCTCGGTATTGCTCGTCTACTCTCATGATTGTGCTCATCACGAGGCAGCGGTTGTCGCCTTTGCCGAGGTCTTACGCGATACCTTTGGCCTCAAAGTTCATGTGAGTTTTATCATAGTTTGTCTGTCAACTTATCAACTGTCTTTTAATGCTCCAAATGCCTCAAAATATACAAAATTAATCAATTTTCTAGATGGACCAATGGGATCAGGACGAAATCGAGGAGAATTTGAACACCTACATCAATTCCAGCGTCGTCACGGCGGATAAGGTGCGAGAGAGCGAGAGAGCGAGAGAGAGAGAGGGAGAGCGTGATAGAGAAAACACTATTTCCGTTTTGCAGGTGATCATCATCAACTCCCTTGGCGGCTACATGCGGGCCCAGGCAAGGCACAAGAAGTTGGAGCCGGTCGAGCGGATCCCCCAGGGGCCGCTGGATCGAATCTTCGATCTGCAGATTGACCTGGCGCTCCAGTGAGTTAATTTATGCACATTTTTGTTAATATTTAAATTTTGTTTTAACCTTTAATGCTGATTTACCTACTATTAATGCGTGATTTAGGCACGCCCGAGTCGTTTCGGTGCGATTCCCATATACGAAGGGCACCTATACACTCTACGCGCTCTCGCCTCTGCTACAGTATACCATCCCGGATAATATAGGTAAGGGAGAGAGAGCGAGAGAGCGAGAGCGAGAGAGAAACAAGATTTAGCAAAACCTTTAATTTTCCAGGGCTTCTCGTCTCCTCCCTGACCGAGTGTACGCTACGATCCGATCCACGGTTGAGCGGGTTCGACCCCCACCTGGCGAAGCTAAACGCGGCCATCTCGCGGATGACGCACTTCCAGGAGAGCGACCCGACTTGGTAGGAATTTCTATAGCTTCTAGGGTAATAGTTTCTAGGTAAACTTTCCATAGCGTAACTAATTACACCTTACCGCACCACAAATCCACAGAAAATTCCCCCTTTCCGGTCCCTTAAACCCAACCTCCTCGTCAGGTTCGAAAAGTCGCACCAGCGAGTGAGGGTCCCACTCCCGGATACTCGAGTCTTCGTCGAAGCCGATCGCTCGATCGACTCAGGGTTGGGAGAGTCTGGGACCTCAGATAGGAGGGCACTCATCAGCCATGCTGTTGCTCCCGGGGAGCCGATCGAGGCCGAGAGTCTTGCACTGCTTGAAGATGACGATGAGAATGTTGGTCATGGGGGGAGGGGGCGAGAGAGAGAGTGAGAAGAGAGAGAGAGGAGGAGAAAGAGTGCGAGAGATCCATGTTTTAACCTCCCCAATTCTCTAGGTGGTACCGGAAGAGCCCTCCGCCAGCTCCTCTCCCCGACACGAAATGGCCGATTCGGCGTACCTCTCCGGCAGGCACGACTCGCACGATATGGACAGCAGATCATCAGGATCCGAACGGCCAGATGATCCTGTCATTTCCGGTAAGCTCTTCTCTTAAAAATAGTATTTTATAGATCACCGCAATATAAAATATATAAATGTCGTAATCGCTTAGATTAATTTTAATATATTTAAATTAACCTATCCAAATTTCAGAAAATCTCCGAAACGGGCAGACACGCATCCCGCAGCGGGCAGAAGACGGAAACGGACGGCGGAAACACGATCCACGGAGTAACGTCGACGATTCCGGCGTCATATCCGGGGAATTCGTCTCCGGGTTCGTACAGTAACCCGCCCCAATCCCACTCACCTCTCTTCCCAGTCCCTTTAAAAAAATCGTTACCTCAGATTGCCCTCGAAAATTCGCCCCCGAGGTTGTGGCGAAGTGGTAAAGCTCTCGCTTCCCACTCACACGACCCGGGTTCGATCCCTCGCCGACACAGGCTTTTTGCTTTTTGGCCTAAATCTTGGGATACGATTGTTGATATGCAAATCTAGTCTGTTCACCATATCCCCCGAGCACGGATCTCTCTGGTCCGCCCAGTGAGTACGGTAGTCTGTCTTTCTCGAATTAATTCCCCCAAAATTGGAATTTTTTTGCTAATTTTAATGATTATATTGCGTAAGAATAATTAAGAAATCTGCCCTTATATTTTATGCAAATTTAAAGGGCCCGAATTAATACAAAAATGCGAAATTGCTGATTTTTCAATTTTCGATTTTTTATTTCGTAAATTAATTAAATTTTAATGAAATTCTAAATATTCCTAAATATAAAAGTAATTACAAAATGTCATTTTTAGAAGTTTTGGTAATGTGCTTTTTAATTTTTTGCCAAACCGAAAAAATTTCGAATTTGCTATTGCAAATTGTAAAAATAGAAAAATTTTTGCCGTAATTAAAATAAAAAATATAATTGATCAATTTTAAACGCCATTTATACCCAAAAAATTCTAAAAATTTTTGTAAATTCAGGCCCTTTAAAAAGCCCCCAAAAAACCCATTTTATGTGTACGTTTTCTCTCGTTGCATTGCGGAGCAGTACAAACTACGGGTACCCGCACCTCCTCCGGACACCGGCATCTTATTCTAGTATATTCGTGTATTTTACCTTTTTTCCGCTTTCCTCTACTGTATTACCGTACCCCCATCCCCCATCCCCCAGCGGCATTTGCATAATTTTCGCGAAAGCAAAAACCACCCCCACTGCGTAGATCTCGAAATTTGCCCCGTTGTATGTAAATCAAAAATCGCCACGGCTTTAATAACCCCCAAAAATCAAACTAATAATTCGATCCGTATTCTCAAAAACCACAATTCGGCTAATTTGCATTTTTTTGTAAAAAATATTTATTTTGTCATTTTTGTTGCTATAAAAACCGCTCCTCATCTCGCATACAGAGTCCTCTTCCCCGTCACGTTACACTACGTTTTGTACTCACAACGATTCGGTGGTCAATAAAGAATATATTATTATTTTCAGGCGTGGAAAGAATTTACATGCCAGAAATATCGCTCTCTTTCTCTCTCTCTCTCTCTATCTTTCACTGGCTCACTCTCTCTCTATCGCTCTATACATCTTGCTCTCTCCCTCTCGCTTTCGCTCCCTCCCTCTCCCTCTCTCTCTCTCTCTCTCTCTCTCTTCTCTCTCTCTCTCTGTCGCTTTCTCTGGCGCGCTCTCTCGCTCTTTACCTGTAGCTATGTCTCTCTCTGTCTATCTCTCTCTCTTGCTCACTCTCTGTTCACTAAATCTCTCGCTACATCTCTCTCACTCTGTCACTCTCGCTCTCTCTCGCTCTCACGTTGTCCAAAAATCTACTATAAAATTTCTAATGTCCGTGCGCCCCCCCGAATTCAGCCAAATTTTGCATTCAAATTCCAAATTCAAATTGTGGGATGCGGGGAGGCCAGCGCTGAACACCCGCGTAGCGGGGTCAGCGCTGGTTCTACATAAATATCTAAAAGCGGAGTGTAGTCCAACCTGATCGGCCGGCTTTGCAACGTAATTGCGTATAATCGCGTAGTTCTTAACAAAAGGCAAGCTAGCAGTGATCATTTACGGAATTGTATGCTGCCAATAAAAGATTTCAATCGAAATAGGTTAAAAATATTAATTTACGACCCTAGTAAACTACGGTATCTATGTTAAAAACCACAAATACAGAGCAATTCCACGCTAAATTAATGGCACGGATTTACAAAATAAATTACATTTGTTAATTAGCGTCTGCCGCTGTGTCGAGCTGATCGATGCCGGATCGTTACAACACCAGCGGCGGCGCCTTGAGGAAGGGAGCTAGCCGACTAGGAGCAGCTGCAGCTTTTTATCTCTCTCTCTCGCTCTCGCTCTCTCTCTCTCTCTCTCTCTATCTCTCTCCCTCTCCGGCCGGCCATACTTTCCATGTTGTCTTTTTGTGCCCTTCGAAAAGACCCAGCTACAACATACGATTGGGTCTCCCACCTTCGTGGAGGGCATTTTTTAGTATTCGTTGCATGGGATTCCCAAATGGTCACTGCAAGCTTGCCTGGCTCGATTTTTCTAAAATCTTATCGCAAGCGATCTCTGCTAGCCTGCCTTATCCCGATTTGCCCAAAGGCTTTTCCCAAATGGTCTCTGCTAGCCTCCCTTGCATCTACCTCTAAAAAAACCTATTCCAAAAGATCTTTGCTAGCTTGCCTAAATCCACCACAGATTCTAATCTTTTTGCTTTCAAGCCCCTTCTAAAAACACCCGGCCTGACCCCCAGTATCCGCCGAACCGGAAATGGGCCATCGGTGAATGGTGCAACAAGTGACAAATGACAGGGGAAGGGGTAACAGAGAGACCTTTGACTATCGCCTGGGCCCTCGACCCTTTGCCTTATGGCCCAGCAGAAGGCAGATGGGCAGCCCAATATGGCCACACAAATCTGAGGGCGGGATAACACTTGTTGGCCTCTGCGGATTTGGGATTGTATCAATCACTGCGAGATAGAGAGAGAGAGAGAGAGAGAAAAAGCGAGAGAGAGCGCGAGATAGGGAGAGAGAGAGCGAGAGAGAGAAAGAGAGAACATATGGCTACCATTTTCGGGTTGGCAACAGCGGTCTCTTGGTTATTTATCATTTTCTGGTGTTGACTTTTCAAAAATTAAGTTATTTGTATCTTGAAAATCATTTAAATTGAAGAAAACGCACCTAACAAACCGCTTTTGCCCTTTTCACACGGATGGCAAGATAGCAAAGGTCTTTGGTCAGCCATTTTCTCAGAATCATCCCGAGATAGGCTAGCAGAAATTATTTGGGAAGTATTCCAGCTTAACTTACTAGCAAACACGTTTTATAAATAATTACAAACTAGGCAAACCAGCAGAAAGTTTAGTTACTTCGCCATTTTGTTAGAAGCACAAAAATAGCCATTTTTCGACCAAAAATGGTCGATTTTCGATAAAAACGTGGAATTTTCAAATTTTTGAAGATTCTATGATATTTTTCCAGGTGAAATATAGATAAATTCCAGACATGGCAATCGGCCGGGCCGCGCGGCTTTTCGGCCGCAAAATTAGAATCGGCCGGCCGCGCAGCCGCACTTCCGGTGCGCCGCGGCTTTTTTCTGTTTGCGGCCGCACGGCGGCCGAGCCGCGCGGCTTTTAAGGCCGCATCCAAATGAGTTTTGAGTACTTCCGGTACGCAAATCAGAGATGTAATGGGTTTTTAGCGTGCTAACGAGGAAAATATATATTCGAAAACCTTAATTTTCTCATTACCATTCCATTTCACATGAAATTCACGGATTTTTGGTATGTAAATGAGCCACTTCCGGTTTGCGGCTGGCCGCAGCGGCCCGGCCGAGCCGCAATGAAAATGCGGCTCGGCCGATCGGAATTGCCATTTCTGGTATTTAGGAAGATTTGGAGACGAGGCGGCTAGCAGAAATCTTTTGAGATGAATTCTGGAAATTGGAGAGACCAGTTAGGAATACTCCTGAGATCTCGTAAATACCCGTGAATTCTTTGGGCCCGTTCCCGGGTTCCCCGACCCTCCGGGCCATTAGGGTATGGATTTCGGGGGTTGGGCCCCGGGGTCCGAGAAAGACGTTCTCTCTCTTTGCATGGGGTGTTCCCCTCTATTTCCATACACACCAAACCCCCCGTCGGCCACACAAGAGCACCCTTTTAGTCAGGCCATTTGTGAAACTCACACGCGCGTTGAAACGGGTCACTTTACCATCTGCAATCGGGATTTTTGGGTTAATTCTCTCGCTCTCTCTGCTCTCACTCCCGCTTTCTCTTTCACTCTCTCTCTATCTCTCTCTCTCTCTCTCTCTCTCTCTCTCTGTCTCTATAGCTTCTCTCGTTCTTCCCCAATCACTCTCAATCTCCCCTTTCTCCGCTTCTCTCTCTCTACCCTCTCTCCCTCTCTCTTCCTTTTTCTCGCTTTTCTTCTTTTGTCTCTCTCACCCCGTTTCATTTTTTTCCTTTTAAAAAAATTTTAAAGGGGCCAAGATTTTCCCCCGCTAAAAGCTCTTGCAGCAATAAAAAACAAAATTTCGGCTCGCTAGCCTTTATTTATGGGCAACCGGGACACTTTTTAACATTCATGTCGCCAGAATGTCGTCGAAATTGATAGCGTTCAGCGAGGTTTTTGCCTTTCCAAAATTAGAAGATGTAAACCGTCAAGTAGTTTTTGCGTTTTTTCAATATTAGATCCCGTGCCCTTAAACTTTCTTACCGGTCTAACAATTAGATAAGATCGAACCGGAGCTGGCCGTACCTTATTTAGAGATATCTCCACCGTAAGTCTATCTAGCCATCGATCGACTAGCCAGACATCGACTAACAAGTATGCAAAAGTCGCAACATTACCCTCCAAAGTCATAGGTCACTTGTACCAAGTGTTGTCCGCGCTCCTGGATGGGATAATTGAGTTCTCGGCGCCCCCCCACCCCCACCCCCAGCCACCCTTCCAATAAATTTGCATGCGAAGCAGTGGTGGAGGGGTGGCCCTCATTGCATGCTCCTTTGTTCCCGCCACAGGGCTGACAAATGGAATTGCCGATTCACACACATGTATTCACACCCTCCAGTACCCCCGGCAGCCCTCGAAATATCCACCAATTTCCGGGAAACCCGAAATAGGGTGTAATGGGTGTTTTAAAGGGACTGGCAAGGCATAAAGATCCGGATTTTTCGAGATGGATTCCTTTGAATTTGAAGCTTTCCTCTCACTTCCTCTGTCTCTATATCTCGCTCTCTCGCTCTCTCGCCATCGAGCTCTCATTCTCTCATTTTCTATCTCTCTCTCTCTCGCTCGCTCGCTAACTTTTTCACTCTTCCCCCCTCTCTCTCACTCTTTCTCTGTTCCTGTTTTCCCTTCTCTCTCTCGCTCTCTCTCGCTCTCTCTCTCTCTCTCTCTTCATCTCTCTTCATAATCAGTTCTCTTCCATCATACTACAACCCCAAAAAGTATTTTTTGTTTTTCGGAAAGCCCAGGCGCGCACCCCAAAATGTATGCATGAACTGGTGCACTAGCCAAGCAGGGGCGGGGTGTTTTTGTTGGCGCATCCATTGGTGTATTTCGTACTGCGCACCCTCTTTCAAGAATTGATGTTGGTTTTAAAGGGCCTGGCAAGGCAGGATTTAGAAATGACCATCTAAATCCCTTTCCTTTTTGTCGATTATTTGAAGCTTTTTCATGGCAATTTCTCATTTCTGCTTATTTAAAAAGTGAATAGATTTCGATTTTTCCATATTTCTGCTTATTTTTAAGCGATATTGCGGTTGTCGTGCCGGCTAGGCGGCTGTTTATGCTAATGGGGGTGGTGGTGAGGGAGGCGGTCTCGAATTTCCCTCGACGTTCGCCCTCACCCAGGCCACCCGCTAATCGACTTTGCAACACCTCCGGATACTTTGCATATTCTTATGCGTCTGCAAATGATCTCTGTTAGCCTGCCCATTAAGTGGAAAAATCTCCTTATCTCACTCTTCCTCTGTCTCTCTCTCGCTTTTCTCTCTGTCTCTCTCGCTGGCCTTCTCTCTCTCACTTCCTCTCTCTCTCTAGCTCTCTCAATATTACTCTTCTCGCTCTCTCTCTCTCTCTCTCTCTCTCTCTCTCTCTCTCTCTCTTTCTCTCTCTCTGTCTCTCCCAACCGATGGGCCAATGTTGTTTATTCAAAACACACTACACCAAGCACCTCCGAGCGCACATGTTTTCCGCCCCACTACTCATTACCGTAATCTGGCACTAAAAGCGGCGACCGAAAAAGTGGAGCGGCGTGGAATTGGCTTTTGGGTGGAGCGGGGGCCACAAGTTTCCCACCACTTTTTCGGGGAGCACCACCTGCATACGACCATCGCAGTCATATAGGGAAAGCTTCTCCCCCTCCCCCCTCCCTTCACCCCGCTTGGCGCGAAACTCGTTTCCTATACCCTGCCCCTTTCAGTTTCCCCTGGCTGGCCAGATACAGCCCCCGTAATAACTGGGCGAAGGCCAGAAATGGCTCGCCAAAATTTGTGAAAACCACTTTTCCTCACGGATCTCTGCTAGCCTGCCCTTTTCCTAAGGAATTTCCGCTTGCTTGCCCTCCATTTTTTGGGAGGCCTCGATTTGATTTAGCAATCTCTGCTAGATTGCAAGAGCCGAGACAACGCCAAAATCCCGACAGCCAAAATTCAGAGGCCCAAAATATCGACGTTTAGATTTCCGACAGTCCAAAACGCCGAGAGCCAAAATGCCGACAACCAAAATATCGACAGTGGAAATACCGACATTCAAGATCACTGTGAAAAGGAATTGGCGTTCACACTACCGTCAAGGATATTTCGGTATTATTGAAAGTCGAGGTTACGGCTGTCGACATTTCGGCTGTCGGGATTTGGGGTGCCGGGATTCTTGCGTTCTGGTTTATGGCTGGAATCGCAGTGGCCAGGATTTCCTTGCTAGCGAAGAAGCTGAATTTTGCATTAATTCCACCCGAAGGATCACTTTCAAAGGATCCCTGCTAGCTTGCCGTTCTCTCTTCTTAGTGATTTCAAAAAATGGCCCTCGCTGGGGCCCTGAAAATCACTTTTCTCAAACGTTCTCGGCTAGCCTGCCCTAAGAGCCTTTGCTAGCCGCCCTTTTTCACTACCCTCTTTTTTCTGACCAGGGCCCCGTTTCGTGCCCCGCTTCTCCACCCAACAAAGCATAGGTAATGGCGCCTGAATTGGGCCCGCGCGCCAGAGTCCCCGGCTTCAACGACGAGAATCCCGTTTTTAGTATCGCCCGGAGCGATTTTTTTACTATTTTTTGGGTTCATGCTTCTTTTTCAAGTCTAAACACAGTTTTTACCTTAGAAAAATACAAAGAAAATAACAAATACCGTAAAAATATATAATATCGAAATTTCAATACGTCGAAATGTCAAGATTCCATTTTGTCGGCATTTTTTTGCATCGGACTTTGGGGGGTTTTTTTCTGCGACAATCTGAAATTGCGGCCTTCCAAATTCAGATATTTTGAAATAACCCTAAAAAAGCAAAACACAAAAAATTATTTACAAAACAATTAAAACGCAAAAAATTATTTACAAAACAATTAAAACGCAAAAAAATACCCTGAAAATTCGGTAGATTTTCTTGCACAATTTTTCTCCCTCCAAAAAGTTGCAAATCCACCCCAACTTCTTGACATCCCCCAGAAAATTCAAAAGCAGCTACTCTCCGCCCGGGGTCTCGAATCTGATTAGGCTTCTCCTCCTCCTCCTCGACCCCCATAAGGTCACGATATCCCCCTGGGGAGGAGCGGCAGCCGGGTGGGGCACATAAAGCTTTCACCCCCATTTGCATAATAATTGTTTCCCCCCTCCATTTCAAGCGCTGCTGAAACACAGCGACGCCTATAATAATAAGGGGCCTGTCAACATGTGGGGGCTTTTAATCAAGGGCCTCCGCCTCCTTTCCGCGGCAGTCCTATTGACACCCTCCGTCTATAGGAGCGATACGGAATTGGAGCGTTGTATAGCCTAGCGGCTAGCTGGTGGGTAGATTTAAAGGGACTCGGAAGTCTCGCCGTCTTTCCTTCACACTATTTCTTGCCCTCAATGTCTCTCTCTCCGCCCCTCTCTCTCTCTTTCTCTTTCTCCCTCGCTCTAGTATCTCTCGCTGTCTCTCTGTTCCTCTGTCTCTCGTTCTCCCTATTCTCTCATCTCACCTGCTCCCTCGCTCTGTTCTCCCTCTCCTCTCTACAATCGATCACGACATGTCAATCGAATCGTGGTCACGCGACAGACGCGTTGCGTGTCGCGGGGGCGGCAACTCTTGTTGGTAAGCCATAACCCTGGTTTTCCCGTTACCTTAAAACGCTAAAAAATTCATGAAATAATCGGCATAGCTTTAGCCGCGGCACGCAACGCAACGCGCCGCAGGCTTTTCCACTGCGTAATGAATTCTACCGCGTTGCGCGTCGCGGGTACTTATTCACAGAACTACCGATCCGGATCCATTGTTTTTGGCCGGAATCCAAAGACACTTGGCTCGACGCCAAGGGGTACGATGGGCGGGGGATGATTCAGAGGCGTTGGCCTGACTCGACCCTTCTTTTCTCCCATCCGATGCAATGCCCTGAATATCCCCCCACATAGCTACACACAATCGGAGCGGCCGCATAAAAACGGCCCCCGATTTCTGACCGTTAGTATTGGTGGGTGTCCCGTAGTGGCATTCAAATTGCCATGTTTTTGGGGCTTTGACCTGATTTTTGGGAGAAACACGAAAATCCTGGCAACTAAAATGCCGAAAATAAAAATCCCGACTGCCAAAATCCCGAGAGTCAAAATCTCGACGATGAAAATCCCGATTGGCCAAAATCCCAGCAACCAAAATACCGACATGCAAAATCTAGACATCCATAATGTCGAAAGCTAAAAGCCCGACCGGAACAATACCGACAACTAAAATGCCGACAGGCCAAAATCCCGACACCGAAAAGGGCCCTGTCGGGATTTCGGCTGTCAGAATTTTTGGGTTGTCGGGATTGTAGCCTCCCAGGAAATTGGCTGTGATGATTGGCCTGACGGGGTTTTCTAGGTCGGCTTTATTCCCTGTCGGCATTTTTCTTTGCGGGGTTTTAGGCCTATCGTGAATTTAGCTGTCGGGATTTCGGCCCCTCGGAATTTTGGCTGGCGAGTTTTTGGTCTAAATCCGATGTCTTCTTTTCCCTGTTGTTCCGCAGGGGTCGAACCCGGGCCGTGCGGAGCCGCAGGGTGAACCCGCCAGGGCACAACCAGTCGGTCAAGCATGCCGGGAAGCACGAATTTTATCCCTGCCTTCCAGTCCCCTTTAAAAACTTACAGCGACGGTCCTATAGCCTCGGGGCCTTTGCCAATTTTTGTACAGTGCTTGCTGCCCTGGTTGTATAGCAGAGAAACGTGTGGATAGTGGTACAGGCCCCGTTTGAATACGGGCCGCCGCCCGCGCCCGTTTTTGCATTTCAATGCGCTTTGCGGCCTCCTCACAAAACCGTGCCGCACGGTTGGCCGTAGCGTTCCGGAATTTCGGCTTGGAATCTAGGCTGGCTATCCTCCAATTTTAAATCCACTTTTCCGGGTCAATTTTTGTGCTAATTTTATAATCCAGTCCTTTTTGTCGCCTGACGCGCATAAATCTCAGTTGCTAATTCCATAAATCTTCGTATTTTGCTATAATTTCTTATATAAATTTGAGGCCACGTTTTGATGGCCAGCTTTTTACGACGACACTTTATCGACGGGGCTGGCAATAATTGTGAGGCGATTAATGCGTGGCGTGCGTCTCGAATTCGCGGTCGTCCTCCACCCCCACACTCCCCGGCTAGATGGGCCAATAATCATCGCCTCGAATGTGACACCACCGATCCCACATTAGCCACAGACCATCCCATTCTCCATGGCTAATTTGCATACCGTATGACTGCCCGGGAGAATTGTTCTCAAAGCATCACTGCTAGCTACCGCCTGAATTTTGGTGGAATATGGAATTCCTCAAAATTCTCTACTAAGTATTTTTAATAGTTTTTTATTATCAGAAAGTTTAAAAAAATATCTTATAATATTTATAAATTCAAATTTTGGCATTTTCAATCATTTTCACATATATATTTTCGACATTTTTTGAGTTTCATGCGTTTTTATAGGTATCACGAATTTTTACACGTAAAAGACCATTAAAAAATGGCTATTTGTTATTGGGCCGTAAGGAATTATCGGGAAAAATTTATTCCCCCGCTAACAGTCCAGTACCAAATTTCCCGCCAATAATCACTAGATCAAAGCCCCCAATCGGTGGCTGAGCACGAGCTAATATCTGCCCGGGGCATTAACTTATGGGATCAAGGGTGACCGAGGTTGGCGGATCCGTTCCATATTCCGAAAGGCTCCTACATACACTCCCAATGCGGGCGCGTCTGTAATTGAGCCAATTTAGGGCGGCTAATTATATGTTGCTGTCCCTCTCCATGTCGGCGCGCCTTTCACCTCCCCCGAAACGTCGGATATGCGTGCCCCCCAGGCAACGAGGCGCACCACGCAAATTTGGCGCGCCTGAAAACGAGATAATGGGATTATGACCTCCGGGTAGATGAATGGAAAGGACGGGGGAGGCGGATGGTCTTTTAGCATACGGTCAGGTGGGGGGCTGCACATTAGCATGGATGATTTTTGTCGGAAATTCCAGCCTTGCTAGTGCCTTTAAAGAATATGGATTTTGGCGGCTATGGATACGCTATGGATTTTGTCGATTTTTCTAACTACCGTACCCCCCAGTATCGCTTTTTATCTTTTTTCGGCTGTTTGCATCCAATTTCCCTGAACCGAAAATGCCGTAAATTCCCAATTTCAGTACCCACAACCTACCTGCCAACCTGCCAATCGTGAATGTGGTCTGCCACCTGGGATGCCTCCCTGGGGCACAAAAGTGTGCCGCGCGGTGTGTGTGACAAATCGTTCGCAGGTGTCCCCCGTAGCGCCGGATGGGAATTATCCCGCGGGCAGGAGATCCGGAAAACCGAGGTCCTAGGGCCGACTTGACAACCCCAATTTTGCAGTCATCGGAGCCGGTGCAACCTTTGGTCAACCGAGGGGGTGGTAGAATTTCAGCTAAGCCTAAGCCAAGCCTAATAAGCCTAAGCTAAGCCTAAGCGAAGCCTAAGCTACGCCTAAGCTAAGCCTAAGCTAAGCCTAAGCTAACAAGGAGACGGTTTTTAGTGTGAATGGAGTTTTAAGTTGAAACCAGGCCTATTCTGTGCAGAATTTTGCGCTGATTCCGATGCTGTTTTCCAATTTTGCTAAATAGCTCGATTTAAAAAGTTACAGCTATTTTAAGATAATTTTTAGGCCCAGAGTAGCCATATGCTATGCTGTGCTACTTTTTTGTTATAATGTTCTAATTTATTTTAAGTAGCCTATCTTGTAGAGAATTTTTTTCTGCTTCGATTGGTATATTTTATTAGTGCGGTACTACCTATGGACGATCACTTATAGGGGAGTGAAATAGGCTGTTTTTCACCATTTCCCATACAAAAAACTGCGTCCATACCAAGTATCGTCGATTTTTTCAATTCTCAACAATTTTGAGTTAAATAGCTCATTCGATAGAGAAAAATTTTCTGAATACGATGGCCATATTTATTTTTGCAAAATCAACCGGGAAAAGCAATAAAATGGTCCCTAAAGAGGGGAAAATTTGGGCTAAAATGACCTTAAAATTGCTATAACTTTTGAAATCGAGCTATTTAGCAGAAATGGAAAACATATTCGGAATCAGCGCAAAATTCTGCACAAAATAAGCCTGGTTTCCACTCAGAACTCCATTCACACCAAAAAACGTCTCCTTGTAAGCCTAAGCGAAGCCTAAGCTACGCCTAAGCTAAGCCTAAGCTAAGCCAAGTCTAAGCTAAGCCTAAGCTAAGCCTAAGCCAAACCTAAGCTACGCCTAAGCTAAGCCTAAGCTAAGCCAAGTCTAAGCTAAGCCTACGCTAAGCCTGAACTAAGCCTAATAAGGTAAGCCAGGCCTAATTTGCCCGTTTGCCGCGCTTCGGCGACCCCTTTGGTGTGTGCAGTTCTGGCTGGCTCCGGGTCGCTGGCTGCCCTGTATGGCCTTGACTTAGCAGCTTTGCCCCTCCCCCGCTTTTCTTCTTCTTGTGCTATCCATTCCCTTCCATTTCCTCCCGCCCTCTACCAACATACCGATCCGCCTCAGCCCGATCCGCTTTTGCATCCCCCCGTGTGCTAATCCGTTGACCCTTGATTTTTTTAGTCCTAAAAGGGTAGCGCAGTTTTTAAGCCTTTAGAATTTTCCAAAAAAACTGCAAAAAAACTTGATTTTTCTGAGTATTGATCCCAGATTTTTTCGTGTAAATAGGGATTTTCAGAATTTTGCTACGGCTTTGGTCAAAAAATCCCGCGCTTCTTTTGCCTTGCTGTTTCCTTTAAAATGCCGAAAACTGAAGAATTGTGCTAATTTTGTAGAAAAATCAATAGTTTTGTATTTTTTAGGCGAAAATTGTAAACTTTTTACGTTTAGGAATAGTAAAAAAACCTTGTAAAGACTCCATTTTTATTAGAAAAATCCTATTATTAGGAAAAGTAGGTTCTTGGCTAAGGTTCTCTTGACATAAGAAACTTTTCTACCTCAGCTCCGGGCGCTGCACTCAAAAAGTGCAACATATGGCTAGTATGTAGGTAGTCGGAGAGAGAGAGAGGGAGGGAGAGACAGAGAAAGTGAGAGATAAGTATGGTCATCAGCCACTCGTCGAGGGATTATTATGGGAAGGGAGGATGGCTAGGCGGTTGAGGGGTGCTAATTGAGGTGGAAATGAGGTGCCATCTTGGGTCCCACAACCACCACCCAACCATACCCATCACTTCTCACAGATACCATCTATATCTATCCTCCCCCTCACCCATCTGGGCCACTTCAGAAGGGCCGATCTTGTGGATTGGGGTTTGCCACTTCTCTCTGTTGACCTAGGGCGATTACCGTAGTCAATTTTTATTTTTTTTTTCAGGAGTACGGTATCATTTTCCTGATTTTGAAACGATTACTGTATTGCTCTCTATTTTCTATAGTTTCTGGAGAAAGATGTTCAATTTTTGGAGCTGTTTTTTTCTTATTTTTAGCGGCGAATTTCAAATTTACAGAATATCTATATTTTTTTGATTAGATTTTGATGTAAGCGCTAAACTCCAGACAACTAAAATGCCGACAGTTGGAGCACCCGACAGACAAAATGCCGACATACCAAAATCCCGACAAGCTACAACGACCACAACACCGAAATTATTCTGAGTCGTGTCGGGATTTTGGCATGTCGGGATTTCGGCTTTTGGGATTTTAGCTTGGCGGAAGGTTGACCTTTTGGGTTTTTTCCTCGGGGGGTTTTTTTCGGGTTCCGGGGGGGAAAGTTGTCTGAAATTTGAACCCTGTAATCAGGATTATTTAAGCTAAAGCGCCCGATAATCAATCTTCTCTCCCCTGTATCAACCTTCAGCTTCAAGGCAGCTTGGCCATCTCCATCGAAGCGTAGCGATCCGTCGGCTTATAGGCCTCAGGGAAGCGGAGGCTAGAGGCAGCAGGAGGGTGCTGTTTGTTTAGCCTTCACCAATGTGAGGTGCGGTCTTGTGGAGGTGGTGGTTCCTGTGGGGGGCGGGCGTTCGTAGCTACGGGGCTCTCTCTCTCTCTCACTCTCTCTCTCTCTTTCTCTGTCTCTCTCTTCCGTTGCGCAACCGTCGCCCGGTCATTTGCATGTCTTGACCCACGGGTTGGCCCTCCTTTTTTGGCTTTCCCCTTATATTGATAGGGCGGGGCTGGGGGGGCTGGTATTTGTCAACCGATTTTTGGCGCTGCCCTGACCCCTGTTGACCCTCGAGAAGATGCCGGCTGGACGGTCATCGATCTGGGTTGGTTGCGTTTTTCTTGAACTGCTTGATGTCGTTTCAGATCTCGTATTGTTTTTCGGTCTCTCCGCTCCGCAAATCTCATACGCAACTCTCCATTATTTTTTCGTTGCGCTATGCTAATTTTTACACGAAACCCTATTAGCTTCGAAGATTACGAATTATCCGATTTTCACCCTTTTTTAAGTGTCGCCGTCCCTTTGAAGAGTGAGAAATTCAGTTCTTGGCTTTTTCCTAGGTAACTTTCGTAATTTCGTTATTTATATGACTTACGTGGCGTAACGACGCGTAACGTAACCTAGCTTGCGTAGCGTTGCGTATTGAAAAAATCGATGATCAGTTTGGTCGTTTTTCCGTAACGTAGTGCGATGTAGTCTCACGTGGTGTAGCGTAATTTAACGTAATCTACTGTAGCGTAGCGTAGTGTAACATGGTGAAAGCCTTGCACTGAAAGGCAATGTGAAGTAGCGTAACGTAGTGAAAGATAACCGTAAGGTGGTATAGCGTAATGTAACGAAGCGCAAAGTAGCTTTGTCTAATAGTTTCCAGTTCGCTTGAGATGTTTACCTAGCCTTCTACATCCCTTTAATAGGTTTGACAAGCTGAAAAAGGATTCCTAGCTGCGACGAATATTTCAGTAGGTTTCCAGCCCTTTAAGCCCAGATACTCCAGGCTACGCTTGCGAGAGCGGCCCTTTTGATCCAACAATGACGTCCTGAAAATGCCATTCCATTTTTCTCCGTTTTTCTGCATTCAAATGAGGGTTTCTGCTTTCCCTCCGGGGGTCCGTTTATGACAATTTTGAATCGCCCCCACCATCGATTTGTCGGCACCGTCCCTCGCTATTTCAAACGAGGAATGGGATGGATGGGATAGAGATATATTTAGAGAGAGAGAGAGAGGAGAGTGAGAGAGAGAGAGAGAGAGAGAGAGAGAGAAATAAAACGATAGCGTTGGTAGGGTCCGTTCGAAAACAAAGACGATTACCCGTGCGCGGGGATTGCGCGTGTCCGACATTTTCTTCACGCTTTGTTTGGGGGCCCCCGTGCGCCCCGGGGATCTGACCTGTCTTTTTTGAAGGGCCGCATGCACAAATACGGACATTTCTCACAGGTTAGCGACCGAATTTTTGTTTTTGACGCTCCTTCACACTGCCTCTCTCTGTCTTGCTCTCTCGTCTCTTGCTTTCTCTCTCCTCAGTCGCTCTCTCTCCCTCTCTCACTCACCCTCTTTCTCACAGTCTCTCTTTTTCGCTCTCTCGCTGTACCGCCTAAGTTTCAGGCTAGCCGGCATGGAAACTTGAGGAATTTTAGGGACCCCGTTATCAAGAATTTCACCAGACTTTCTCGCAGTTCAGATCTCGACCCAGCTCGCAATTTGCATAAAAAATGACTTCAGTTCCCGTCATCGATCTCACTTTTTGGGGCCACAGTCTTGGACTCAGGCCCCAGATGGTCGTGATGATGGCCCGGTGCAGCCCCCCAGGATTGTGACATAACAGGCCCAGGGTTGGCTGCACGATCTACGGGGGGGGTCTGTCCCCTATTATGGGCCCTATTCCACCCTTTCCCTCCCCATCATAAATCAACCGAATCGATAATGATCGGCTCGCAGGCGGCGACCACCGACTCAACTCTCAACCCGCCAATTTTATCAAGATGGCCCCCCGGGTCTGCCCACCTTGCGCAAGTTTATGCATGGGATGAGGCTCAAGAACGCCGCTAAAACGAAAAACCAAGCCTAACCTAAGTCTTGGCCGAAGCCAAGCTAACCTGAAACTAAGCCGATGCCGGTTCAGGTTTGTGTGTACTGTATCTGGGCCTCCTCAAGGTATGGCAAGCAAAACTTAAAATTCCCGTGCCTGCATCTGGTTTCAATCACGATTTTTGCTCAAAATCCTCCGGGATAAGCTTAAGCTTCTGGAGATTTTGCACCTGCAACGAATTTACTCGGGTCACACGGCGCACGCGTTTTCCCGTTATCTACTGAACCTGGCGAGAGAGAGAGGAGAGAAAGGGAGTGGGAGAGAGAGAGATAAAGAGAGATAGAGAGAGCAAGAGAAGAGAGCGAGAGAGAGCGGATGATACTGCAAAAAGCATGCAAATATTACCCCTCACCCAGGTGGCCCCTATCTTCACGGGTGATGGGCCCTTTGTGGGCCACTTCAACTCCGGGGCCAAGGGCCCTTCATTGCCCCCATCAGGTTACGCCATCTCGGGAATTCCTTTTTGCCGTAGCCGCCGGTATTTGAGATATTTTCTTGGGATTGGATCAGCATAGAAAAACAAAATCTCTCACTCTCTCTCTCCCTCACTCTCTCACTCTCTCTCTCTCTCTCCGGCAGCATAAACTCTACATGTCACCCCGAAAGGACATCTGTGGGACAAGGCAGGCTGGATGATGCCGGTCAATTAGGGGCCCACCCACCGGCCCCTCCCCCTGCTCCTTCTAGCGATGATCCGATGTGATCCGTCTTCCAGCTGCTCCATCCTTTACCACCCTGTCGGCGGGGGCGTCCATAGGAAATTAGCGGAATCGCTTATGAAGATGGATTTGGCGGAAATCTTGGATGGGCTGCGTGTTTTTGAATATTTCGCTCGCTCTCTCTCTCTCTCTTGCTGTCTGTCTGTCTCTCTCTCTCTCTTTCTGTCTCTCTTTCTCTCTCGCCATTCGTCGATCCAGATCCATCAAAAATTCTTTTTGTTTCCTAAACAACGACCCAGCTACCGTAGCCGCGGCCCCGATTCGTTGGATGTCCTATTATTCCGGGCTCTGTATATCTCCAGTAAGCTTTTTCCTTTGACCGTTCCCCTGCTTTCCAAATGACTCACCTGCCG
Organism: Mesorhabditis sp. LJ9110; assembly: GCA_038088335.1. Taxonomy (NCBI): domain Eukaryota; kingdom Metazoa; phylum Nematoda; class Chromadorea; order Rhabditida; family Rhabditidae; genus Mesorhabditis; species Mesorhabditis sp. LJ9110. The sequence continues at coordinate 27,949 of JBBGBA010000024.1, read as the reverse complement.
TGAACGCCGACTTCTTCTTCTTCTGCCCCTATTTTCCCATGCCGTTCTCCTCCCCTTCTGGGGCTCCGATAAGGGCTTCTTCTGACTCATCTGCCCCCTCCCCCCGTCAATCCCCTTTTCAACACCTCTACCACGCACACACACCTTGCCTCGTATATACAGTGCCCAAAAATATGGCTGATTTTTCGGTTTTAATAATTTTTTGGGGTTTTTTCATGCCGTAAGCGATTCCGGGACACGGCACAGATCACGTGGGACCACTTTATATTACCTATTTCCGAACTATTGCCTTTGGTAAGCTATTAGACGTAATGGCATGCTGGCGGATACCATTTTGGAATATCTTGACTGGTTTTGAAGTCTTATTTCCGGGTTGTGAGCGTTTCGGTGAGTGGGCAGGCTGGCAAAGGACATTTGGGACCACTTTCCACTGCTTTTTTGAGACCTACTTGTGTCGTAATCGATTAGACGCGAAATGGCAGGCTAGCAGAAAACATTTGGGATATTTTGAAACCCCTGGAACCGATATTTCGTCTCGTAAGCTTGTATACGAGAGGGCAGACTGGCAAAGGTCATTTGATAATTATTTTAAGCCTAATTTTGAGGCTGATTTCATGAAGTAAGCTATTTTTCGGATTCCAGAGCCGAACCAGAGCTATCGGTAATCGTTTTAGACGACTTTACATGTCGTAAGTTGGGGGGAAGCCAGCAGTGGCCCATTGCGACATATAAAAACTGAAAATTTACACTTCCCGGTCCCCTTTAAAGGACCGTACCACCCTAAATAAACCCAGCTGCCCAATCCAGCTGTCAAGCCTATTTTACTTCATAGTCTGACTCCATTCGATCCCCGTTTTTCCGATTCATTACCATTGACGGACTCCTCCTCCTCCCATCTGCCGCCATCTCCTCCCAGCAACTTTGACGGAATTCACGCAGCCCCCCACCCCAGCTGGCCTGCCGGAAATTGCGCGCGCGTGGCGCTTGGGCCTCCATTTTTTGGCCCCATTTTTGGCCCCGACGACTTGTCCAAGAGACTACGGTACTCAGGAAATTGCAACATTGTTGTTTTTGGTACGGTAGGGAGAGGTCTCTAAAGATCTCTGCTAGTATGCCTATTGCTAGCCTTGCTATTACCGAAAGATTCTCTGCTAGCTTGCCCAATAATTTTTTCGATTTTCCTAAGGTTTCATTGCTAGATGGCCCCAAAATCTTCACGATTTTTCCTCAAGAATCTGTGCTAGCTTGCTTCTAGCAAAATTATTCTGTGCTTCCCGGTTTTCCACAAAAATCTCTGCTAGCTCCCGCTTCGCGAAAAAGCCACTAGCCCGCATTTCCCCAATAATCCCTGCTAGCTCAATTTTTCCGTAAATCTCTCTGATAGCCCACTCCCCCAAAAAATCACTGCTAGCTGACCCACTAAAGCCGAACCCTAATCCAAAATTAGCCCAATTTTTGTCGAGATCTCCTGTCGAGACCAAATGTGGTCTCTCTCTGTCGTGTCTCCCGGGCCGTTGGGATGGGCCACCTGCCCCGCTATGGCTCTAGCCCCGACCCGGGGCCCATTACTGGCTTTACGATCGGAATCCGCCCCTCCCTCCCTAACCCCTCAAATGGCCATCATCCTTCATTTGATTTGACCCCAATCCCTTATTGTTGCCATTCAAATCTGGGTTTTCATTTTAAAGGGACTGACAAGGCAGGACTAGCGAATTTTCATGCATTTTTTTCTGTCACCATCCCTTTAAACGAAGCCCTTTTCATGTTCTGACGTTTTCCTGATTTTGTTGCTCGCAAAAAATACCTATTAATCTCACCCGTAAATTTTGCAGATGAAAATCTTGCTCCTATTATTACTAGCCACCACCGGCCGAGCCCTCATCCCCAAGGAGGTCAAGCTCTTCGTCGGCGAGGTGAGGATTCTGGGCTTTTAAAAGAACGGAGGAGCCACAGTTTTGTACTCAAACTCTCGAGATATAAGACCTCAAATGCTTCAGGTTGGCCGCGTCGAACTTGACGACGGTGCCAAAGTTGAGGTGGCCGGCGGTGGGGAGCTGCCATCGTGGATGGCCCTCGATAAGGACGCTCTATTAGTGCTCCCAGGAAAGGATGACGTCGGGAAGCATCTGATTCAGGTGAGATCAAAGAAAAACGGGTTCTGTTTCAAAAAGCAAAAAGTTTGGCCTTGCCGGGAATCGAAACCGGGTCGTACGACTGGCAGGCTTACACACTACCAATTGGCCATGTGGGAAATGTCGGTTTTTGGAGATCTTGATGGCAATCATTGATACCGCGTGACCTAGTTTTTTAAAAGTTGTGAAAAAACAGGCATTAGTAGGCCTTAAATGGATGGTGTCATCATAACTTTTGAAACCCGTTTTTCTCTTGTTTCTTTTTAAAAAAGTTACTTTTGAAACAAGTAAATCGGTTTTAAAATAGGCTAACACCTATAAAATCATATTTTTCAATTTTCAGGTGACGACCAAGGGCAAGAAGCCGTGATCGAGTTCCGCGTCTCCGAGGAGTACCAAAACCCCTGCGGCGAGACGGTACGCTTTGCTACTAATTACTTTTTTCTCTTTTTGCAATCAACTCAGCTCGTTTCTCTAGATATGGTTTGATATATTCGATTTCAAAATTGGTCATTTTTGAGGTTTTTGACCCATTTTGGGGTTGTTTTGCGCGCAGTAAATGCTTTATAGCAAGAGTAGGGTTTCTGTCGGCCTGGTATAAAATACCTCATTCGATGTAGAATTTTTGCGCATCTTTTAAGGGTATTTGCAACGGACCGCCAAGAACCCGTAAAATACAAAACCCTGAAAAACTGTTTTGGGTACGCGATTTAACCATGTTCCGCTCATTTTCGTGCTTTTCAATGTATTAGAGAAATGATCAGCATCCCAAATTAGGTACTGTGACAAATTTACGGCCAGTTTGGTTCAGTAACTTTCGAGATAATTTTTGAGGGTCGGCCACTTTGACTTCAATTTAAACCCTAAAAATTAACTTTTTAAACTTTCAAAACTATGCAGCCCTACTAATTCGATTATGCTCTTTCCGATGCCGTCAAAAAAACAGGGTCGAAAAAAACTGTGCCAAGCATTGTTCGGTCCTCTCGCAAACGGCCTTTAATTATGCGAATTTTACAGGACTCCTTCTGGATCGAGGCCATCTACGAGGGATCGGAGGGCATCGCGGAAATGGTCGAAGCCGCCGAGACCATTCACCAGCATGCCGAGATTGATCTCGCCAAGATTCGGGTCAGTTTTAGATAATACATTACGTCATGTGATTCAAATTTCTGATAGGTTACGCCAGGAAATACAAAAATTTTAGCTTGTTTGCGCTTAAAAAGTATCTTTTTTGAAAAAATATGCTCTAGAAATGATAATTGCGATCGATTACGCAAGGTAAATGAATGTTTGAGAAAAAGAGAATTATTTCTTCTAATCCTTTCAGATGCTCTGCACCCCGAATTTCTTCGCCTGATAAAGGTAGAGAGAGAGACAGAGAGAGACAGAAAGAGAGAGAGAGATAGCAATACAGAGAGAGCGAGAGCGAGAGTGAGATAGCGAGACAGAGAGAGAAAGAGAGAGAGAGAGAGAGAGAGAGAGAGAGAGAGAGAGAGAGAATGAGAAAGGTGGCCAGAGGAATGGAGTGGAATCTAAAAACCTTTGACTAAGAAGTCTACCCCCATTTTCACCCGCATGGGGTGTTCCTTTCATAAAACCCTGCCCCCAGAAATTCAACTAACAAAAAACACAACCAAAATAACCGGCATGGGATGAAAATGCAAAATGTGCAAATTTAGCTTCATCCGATTTTTGCAGGTCTACGATCCGGTGTACGGTAAATTCGTGCGGAACGTGACGAAGATCGACATGGAGGAGGAGGGCGAGGCCGAGAGCTATGCAAAGCCCTTCCATGTGGTCGTGCCGGTAAGTAGGGCTTTGGGTTGGCTTAGGCTTAGCTCGGGCCTGGCTCAGGCCTGGCTTAGGCCTGGCTTAGGCTTGGCTTAGGCTTCAGGACTGCAGAGGCTTCTACGGAACCCAAAACATCGAAAATTTGCAGGGTGGTTGTGTCGAAGGCAGTGAACTTGACCAAGACGTTCCGCCCGAGACGCTCGAGGTTATGAGCCGACTTATCGAGATGCTCGACGAGATCAAGGCGGCCGATGTTGCGGTTTTCCGAGGCCGCGTCCGCACCCGCAAGGAGCGCAACGGCGGTCAGGACATCATCTCGACGTTCGACTTCTCGACCGGCGCCCCGGAGGAGGCGTTCGAAGCCTTGGAGACGACGACGACGCCCGTGAAGACGACGACACGCCGGAACATTCGGACAACGACCGCCCGCAACTCGGCCGACTCGGCGCCGGTGAAGATGGCCTCGCTGTCGTCGATGCAGTGCAAACGGTAGGGTAGTCCCTTTCCATCGGCTAGCACTAGTGAACGCGTCGCCTGCGCGTTGCGCAGATGATCCCCCCGTTAACAAACTAGAGCCTGAAGATCCATATCGATGCCTTGCCCGGCCCATTCAAAGGCGATAACAAAATTTCTCGGAGGTTGACCTCAATTCCCGCCCTCAGGGCAAGGTGTACGCAAGCAAACAAATGACAGGGGTGGGGGCAAGTTTGTAGAAAGCACGTTCCGCAACTTCCGCCCCAAACCATGGCGTGACCACAAATATGGTGCATCCGCTCCTTTCTTCCTCTTCCTCCCTCTCTCTTTCTCTCTCTCACTCTCTCGCTCTCGCTCTCGCGCACCCTCGTAGTACCCTATTATAAGCGGCTCGCGTGCATAGGATTCCCCCGTACCATCTGCCCCCCTCCGCCCTTCCGCTTTTCAACGGAAAGCGGGGAGGGGCCCATAAAATGGTGTTTCGTGGGGGTGCAGGGAATTTGAGATTAGACCCCCATGGAAATGTCCAATTTCAAATCACGGCTTTTATGGGCGTTCGCTTGGTTGGCGCATGTCTCTTGCAATGAATCGGAAGTGAGGAGACATTTGGAGCTTATGGAATAGAACGAGAAGAGAGAGAGAGAGAGAGAGAGAGAGAGAGAGAGAGTGAGAGAGTGGGAGAGAGCAAGAATGATAGATGGAAAAACTGTCTACACCCCTGATATTCCAGCGGACACCTCTGCACGCTCACCATCCCCGCCAAGCTGTTCGTCGACAAGGAGGACGGCGAGACGAGCAAGCTGAAGCTCCAGATCCACGCCATCGCCGGCCAGGCCAACTGGATCAAGGTGGGCGGGAGATGGCTCTTTTTATTCCAGTTTTCAGGCAGAAAACATGCAAATCTCGGCGGTGCCGCTGGAGGTCGGCGAGTTTGAGATGCGGCTGGAGGCGCGTGATAAGAGCAACCAGGTGATTAGGTCGAAAAACTTGACCAAGTAGATGAACAAAGGTGTAGACGGAAACAGGCGACTACGCTTTGTTCAAAAGCATTCAAATTCCAAGATATTTTAAAAACCGGAAAAAACTAGAAAAATGGTGAAATTCAGATGGTCTCCGCCCCGTTCATCGTCAGCGTGCAGCCATCCGCCACCGCCAACCATCACTTCTACTTTGTCATGGACCGTCCTCAAGGAGAGCGTCTCCTCACCCAACCCCACCAGCTCGTCGGCTTCGTCAAGCAGCTGGCTTCAGCTTTCCCCGGATGTAAGTGATGGCTATTCGATATAGCGATGAAAAAGGCATTTTCAAAAACGAAACTTTTTTTAACTTAATACAGTGTCGAAAAATATGCCATGGCCTTTTTTAGCCCTTAAAACGGCCCGGAAGCTTTAGCAAAAACCTTTTTCTTACGATCAATCACATTCAGCATCCACCGAAAACGTGACCATCGAACGCCTCGAAAAGGACGGCGAAGGGCGTGCCATCATCTACTGGAGCAACACCACGCTGAACGCCGAGAAGACGTGCCCGGTCGACGATCTCGAAGCGATGAAGCTGGTGATGGCCACGAAGAAGCAGAACAAGCCGAAGACGGACTTTACCCGTGCCATGAGCGCCCAGTACATGATTCGCCGGATTGGGTTGGACTTGCTAGGTGGGTGGGATGACAAGGAAAAAGAGAGAAAATGCCTTAAAATGCTTTAAAATTTTAAAACTAATAAAATTTAGGAGGCTGCAAGAAGCAAACCATCGACACGGATACCTCATCCCCGTCCGTCGACAAGCCGTCTCGTGAATCCGGCTTCGGCTGGTTGGCCCTAGCGGCCGCCTTGGCCCTGCTCCTGCTCCTTGTCGCCATCGCGCTGTGCTGCTGCCTGTCGAAGAAACCGAAGAAGGAGAAGCCGTCCGAGTTCGTCTCCAAGGGACTGCCCGTCGTCTTTCCGGAAGAGGTTGCCGACGAGTCGGACACGGCGGCTGCTAACACGCCAATGCTTGTGAAGGAAGAGAGGCCGCCATTGAAGGTAGGTGTAGTAAAACCTAAAAAATCCGATCATTATCGTGATTATAAAGTTCAAAAAACTCACAAAGTATACAATTACCTATCTTCCAGATTTCGCACCACGAGAATCCCCTCTACAAGCCGCCCGGCGAGTACACCAAGTCCTTCCAGCCGCGCAACTCGACGCCCGGGCACGCCGGCACGCCCGTGCAGAAGCTGCCCCCGCCCTATGTTGTACCCTAAAGACCCTGAAAACCCATACATAACATTGTATGCCCCCTAAAATCTAAAAATCCGTGTAAGCACAGCGAGTCATGGTGCAAAGAAGCGCCACGTAGCCCGAAACCGAGCAACGTGCTGCGCCTTTGTGCGCTGTATTTTGTGCTTTCGTGTAATTTTTATTATTTTTTACCGCTGGTTAAACTGAGCCAAGCCTAGCTCTTCCTCCTCGAAACCATCGGCTCAAAGCTACATATTGAATTTACTGCCCTCCTTGAATTTCACGGCTAGTAGGCCGGAGAGCAGACACCCGCTCCGGCTTTCAGAATTTTTGTTTGTTTGCCTTTTTGTGATTTCGACATTCCCTTGTCTTTATTTTGCGCTACACCCCATTTTTCACATAATCAGAATGCCAAAAATGCGCAGACGCCACGGCAAAAGCTTTATCAGTTTTAAAGGGATTTTGAAGGGAAATTTTACGTTTATTGGCTTTGACAACCGGAAACTATGCATTCACAATCCCTTTAGCCCCGTTCACGGAGTATTCCCCCTCTTTTTCAGCAAAAAATATGGCACTTTTTTCACCCACTGCCCCCATTTCGTTTTCTATTTTTCCTCGCGCATTCCGGTTTCCCGTTGTTCTAGTTGCCGACCGACTTATTACCCCCCATTACCCCAATATTGCAATTTCTAATTCGCACATCGAAATGGCCAGGGAGTACGACTTCCCTCATTAACTTTGAGACTCTTCCACTTTTCGGGTATTTGCCCCCATTCTATATTTCCTTTTGTCAAGATCGGAATAAAATTTATACGCTGAAAACGGTAATGACGAAAGAATATAACATAACATGAATATAACAACGATCGCTGAGTAGGACTTTTGGTCGTCAGCAGGTAGAATCATAGAACCACGACATTTACTTGGATTCTCGAGGATCAAAACAACAAAACAATAACCGGGGCAGTGGTACAATTTAGGAATTTAAAATGCATGATGTCTAAGTATTTGTTATCATGGTTCTTGATACGCGTGGCGGCGTAGAATCGGGACCGCGTTGCGGCGGGCACGTACAAGACGCGACCCGTCTGTCGTCTCAACGTGCAGGTAGCCGGTCGGCAACTCTTCCGGCTCCTCGGCCCCGAACAATCGGATTCTGAAAAAAATTTAGGTGGATGACCAAAGGCTTGACTTACCTAGCCTCGATCGAATCGGCTTGTCGTTGCTGCAACTGTGTGAGCCCGAGATCCTGGGCCGAGTGCACGAATTGGTAGTTCTTCGGCAGGCCATTCCGGCTCAACGTAGACCGGGCGCCATCTTCGTTTTCTGAGGATAAGTAGATTAGAGGCGTCGAAAGATCATGCAAACCTCGCGATTGTTCGTAGACACCTTGGTCGTGAACCGGAAGTACGAGTGGCGCCTGAAAGTGATTGGGACGGTTGCAATTCGGAAACTGAAAATTACCACGTAGCTGACGGAGGGTTGCGCCTGGATATGCGGTACCTTTTGTGGCGTACAGGATGGGGAGGCGCTACAAATAAAATTTCAGTCAATTCCGAGCCTATTCTAAAGGAAAACGACTCGAAAAGGTGCTTACATAATCTCGGGCGCTAGTCGTTTTGCTGGCTTCAACGGCGAGACGGGCGGCACGGCAACCACCTTGTTCGGGCTTCCCAACTCCTTTGGGATGCATCCGTAGTAAGCCAAGCTAAAGAGGTTATCGTTATAAAACCGAATTTTCATAATGCATAATTTCTTATTAAAATTTTGGTATAATGAAATTCGGCATTACGTTGCTAAAACAGATAATGGGCGGTGGTTACATAGTTTTTGACTACGCACCAGACGTTCTCCTTCGTCCACGATTCCCAATTTAACGCCGGCTCGAGGTGAGCGCTGCGGCAATGGAGCTTGGCGTCGTCGTGAATTTTCCTGGAAAATGTCAGGATGAAAAAGGTCAACTGCCAGAATTACAGTCACTTAACACTTACTTGAGCAGCCCATGCTTCAACGGCGGGTCCGAGAGATGCCTGACAAGCCCGGGCCCGGTCTTGTAAACGTAGTTGCACTTTTGACAAAATGGGCAAGCAACGCCACGGTTGCCAATGAACAGCTCGCCGTCGCTGCCGTGGCTCAGCTAAAATATAGATAAGTTTGGCGAATTTGTCGACTCACCATGTGTTTTTGAGTGACTTCTACACTATACGAATTGAACTTGCAAACGGTACAGCTCCAAGGTTTCCTGAAAAACGCATTTTGAAAATTAGTAAAACCAGATGGTTACAGTCGCTTCGCGACTGCAACCATCTGGCCTTCGGGCTACCCTACATGTCCCACTCCACCACATCCTTTCCCACCTCCATCAATACCCCCAATGGCTGAAATCCCCTTCAAAAACTACCTAAATACCTTCGTGATGGCTTCAGATACCCCCCATGGCTGAAATCCCTTCAAAACTACCTAAATACCTTCCTGGTGGCTCAGATACCCCATAGCCGAAATCATAAAAACTACTTCGATACCTTCCCGATGGCTTCAGATACCCCAATGGCTGAAATCCTTCAAAAACTACCTAAATACCTTCCTGATGGTTTCAGATACCCCCCATGGCTGAAATCCCCTTCAAAAACTACCTAAATACCTTCCTGGTGGCTTCAGATACCCCCCATAGCCGAAATCCCCTTAAAAACCACTTCGATACCTTCCCGATGGCTTCAGATACCCCCCATGGCTGAGACCCCGTTCAAAAACTACCTAAATACCTTCGTGATGGCTTCAGATACCCCCAATGGCTGAAATCCCCTTCAAAAACCACCTAAATACCTTCGTGATGGCTTCAGATACCCCCTTCAAAAATACCTAAATACCTTCGTGATGGCTTCAGATACCCCATGGCTGAAATCCTTCAAAAACTACCTAAATACCTTCCCGATGCTTCAGATACCCCCATAGCCGAAATCCCCTTAAAAAAACTACTTCGATACCTTCCCGATGGCTTCAGATACCCCCCATAGCCGAAATCCCCTTAAAAAAACTACTTCGATACCTTCCCGATGGCTTCAGATACCCCCATGGCTGAAATCCTTCAAAACTACCTAAATACCTTCCCGATGGCTTCAGATACCCCCATGGCTGAAATCCTTCAAAAACTACTTCGATACCTTCCCGATGGCTTCAGATACCCCCCATAGCCGAAATCCCCTTAAAAAAACTACTTCGATACCTTCCCGATGGCTTCAGATACCCCCATAGCTGAAATCCCCTTCAAAAACTACCTAAATACCTTCCCGATAGCTTCAGATACCCCCATGGCTGAAATCCCCTTCAAAAACTACCTAAATACCTTCCTAGATACTTTCAATAATTTAAATAATTAATTAACATAATTAAAAAGTAATAAAAAGTATTAAAAAGTATTAAAGTAACTTAAAAAAACGATCTGGGCGCGGAAGGGCCTGGGGAAGAGGGCGAAGGAAAGGGGCGTGGCCTCCCGGGAGAGGGCCCCCACTCGTTTTATTAAAGGCGCCACTTTCAAAGTTAATTTTAATAATTTAAATTAAAACTTTTTCATAATTTTTTTATCAGTTTGGGGGTTTCTGAGGGCGCTCTATCCGAATCCGAAGAGAGCTAAGCTCTAGCTCTTTTCCCCTTCGAGTTGAATTCGGCTTCAGACGGACGGACGGACGGACGGACGGACAGAGACCACAGCAAAATTATTAGTAAAATTCCACTTACATTATCACCGGCAGCTTTTTTTGGGAGGTGCCTTTTGGAACGCCGAACGCCTCGATGGCCGTCTGAAAGAAAAGTAATAGTAAGTAAGTAATGAAAGCTACTAAAGAGAGATAGGGCTCATTTTTCAAGCTAGCCGGAGTGAACCAAAAAAAAACTCGAAAACTGCGCTCACCTTATTAAATTCAAATTGCCGGAAGCACTCTTCGGAAAAATGGTCCGTGCAAATCGGAAGCTCACTCATCTTCTTGGAATTCTTCACACGAAGCATGTCCTAAAATGCCTGTTAAAATTTTCCGCGCTAAAATACCTTATACTCAAAGCCGAGAATTCCGCCCCACACGCGTCGCTTATCCAGACATTTCGGAAAGTTGAGGAACATCTAAAATCACGTAAAAATTCCGTGAAACGTCAGACCTACCTCGCCCTTCTCAATCACCCGGTCACAAACCACGCAGAGTTGCGAGCAGCCGAGGATACAATTCTAAACTCTATAATTCAGACTACTCAAACAGACTACTCACAGTTTGGTAGCCCTGCACTCCAGGATTGTAGAGTAGAACGCTCTTGATCCGAAATTGACCATCTTGATTGTAGGCCAGCTGAAAGCAGACAGTTTTTGTCGGTAAAATCCATTCACCTCCAGTTCCTCCTCGATTTTCGGCGTTTTCGTTAGTTGGCTCACCTTCTCTGGAAGATTTCCAGGATAATGGGAAAACACCCTTTCAATTGCCTAAAATACTGTTTTTTTCTTAAAACTGAAAAATCTTGAATACCGCCAACGGCTTTTCCGTCGAAATAACATGGCCATCCGCGCCAATCGTCACATACACCTCCTCGGCAAAGTCGATGATGTGGTCCTTCTCGATGTCCGGTGGCGATTTCACGACCGTAAAGCTTCCTTGTGCCTGATCAGTCATCTGCAATCCAGAAAATATTGCAACCGCTAACGACAGGTTTAGCCCACGTTCTGAATCTTATCGCGGTTCGCGCCCCTTTGGAATGGGATGTCTGCCGACGGGACGTGGAATAGCAAACGGGGGTATTAACTCTCTCTGCGAGGACGAGGCAGTTGCGGTACTTTGTACATCAAGGAGAAGGAGGCATTGCCAATAAGATTGGAAGGCAAAATCAAAGGGGTCAGCAAAAATAGAACTGTTTTTGGGGTCGTGTGCTAACGGAGATCGTCTCCCTGCAAAAAAAAAGACATGGTTTCAAATATAAAATCTCTTTGGCTAATCTAGCTGAGCATCGAGCTTTTTGTGCGCCAGAGACTGCTACTCTCATATTCCCATCGCTTTTGCACAGTACTGGCGCCAAAGTGGCAGCGTTTTGTGTGGTAATGACATTTCCAATTTGCTTCAGCTCGGCTGTTGAAAAGACAAAATGAATCAAGAGGTAAAAGCATTTATCTGGGCACGGGCAGACTGGCTTGCCTCAATACAAAATAAGGCAACAGGGACATATAGCAATAGCACAAACGAGCGGCAGAAAACTGTTTAATGCAAGCGCAGCTTGGGTATCTAGACAATATTGCTTTGCAGGAGCATCGTGTGAATCTGCTTGATGTGGACCTCAACGTGGTCCTCGAAAGCGCGTAAATTGACTGGAGCAATCTAGGTTCGAATGAGTCACCGCATAGAAAATAGCGATACCTGTGCTCTCAACTCCTCTATCGTGTCATTTATCGATTCTAGGTCGATTGCTGAACATTTCTGCTGCCCGAGTTGTCGGACCTAGAATAGGGTTAGGTTCAAAGAGGTAAACACTGACTTGTAGGAGCAGGCTGGTCAGTCCAGTGATCAGCTCGTTCGCCTTGGTGGTGCGCTGGCGGCTTCCCAACTGGTTACGGCAGTGCTTGACAATCTGCACCGCTTGGGAAGTGCTGACCTTGCGCAGGGCCTCCGGTCGCGAAATCACGGCCACCTAGGAGGCAGTTTATACAACAGAAATCTGAGAACAAACCTCGGATAACTGCGGCAACAGTTGATTGTGATAGTCGTGGACACCGCGCATGTAGTTGCTGAGGTGCTTGTTCAGCTGCTCGATTTCCATCACCACTTCGGCGTACTTATTCTTAAAACAGCGTATTTTTCCTTTTCACAAAGCTTACTTGAAAATTGATATTGTAGTCGCACTGCATCATCTTCACTTTCTCGGCCTCATTGTTGAGCTCAATTATTTGGCGAATGGAGGCCTTCTTCGACTCGATCAGCTTCGCATATTTGACGAGGATCACCAGCAGGCGCACAGGAAAGTTGCCGACTTTCTCGTCGGCTAAATTTTACGGGTAAAGAAACTGTAGATCAAAACGCACTCTTCCCGGGTGCTGCCGAAGTGCCGAGCTGTTTTGTGGCGGTGGCCATGATGAGGTCATTTCTCTGACTGGCCGTTCGGTCGTTGAGAATCTAGAAAATCAAGGGACCGATTTTTAGAATTTTGTCACCAACCTTTCCACCGGGTAATAATGGAGTGCCCGAGATTTTTAGTGGAGCTGGGAGAGCCGCCCTGAAAATGTGTAATTGAAACCACCATCGGAAATGCACATATTCGATCCTGATCTTCAAAAACAGTTCCTCTCGAAACTCACTGATTCTGCTCCAAGAAATAGGTGAGTGGCAGCAGCTCGACGTTCTTATCCGTCATGATTTCCGTGTCGCGGATAAACATCGGCTGCAGTAAGTCGTCCTAAAATTAAAAATTACAACTTTTAATACTCAAAGCTACCCTCTCGAAAACGATTCGATACCCCTCGGGGAGGATGGCATCGACGGTGCCGGCGTAAATCCCGTCTTTTGGGTGCCGGATTCGGGCATGGATTTTCATACCTATAACTTTGTTTTAGTAGAAGAAAATTGCCACTTACCGACTGCCAACTGGCGTGGAAGCAACGCGGGAAGGTCTTGGAAATCGAAGTCGTTTCGCAGGTTGATCGACCCGTTACAAACCTATTTCGATTTTGCTAAATACTTAAATGAAACCCACCGCGCGGATCTTTGTCCGTTTCAACTCGAGCTGGTGTCGTTCCTCTTCCAGGAAAGCTGGACTGCACCTAAAAAAATCTCTTCACGATGTCGGCTAAGTCAAACCTTCTCGGCTTCCCAATCAGGCTCCGGATGGCCCGCCATTCACTTCTTCGCAGCCACCGTGTTTTGAGGTTTGGAAAGTATTCCCTAAAAATGACTATCATTCACGGACCCCTTACTTACCGCAAGCATTGTGAAAATTCATTCTCCGCGTTGAACAGCTGATCATCGATGGCCGAATAGAAGAACTCGCAGTGCACCCAGCGACGAGCTTTCGGCAACTTTAGCACGTTTTTCATCCTGAAATCGTGTTTATCATTAGTATCCTGTTTCAAACCTGTATAGATAGTTGTTAATGTTATCGGAAAGTCCCGGGTGTCTTGGCAGACGGCTTCGCACTTCTGGCTGCTACATATAAAATTGAGAAATTATTGTAGAATTCAAACCTGAAGAACGGGGGCTCTGCCGACGGCGATTCTGGGCTCACTTCCATTAATCTAAAAATATGAAACTTCCTTAGCCTCGTATTCGTACCTCGTAGGCAAAAGGAGCATCATAGCTGTCCACCGTTACTGCAGATTGATCGAGAAATTGACTGCTGGCCGAGTAGCTGGGCATCGTTTCCTAAGTCCGAATTACATTTCGAAAACGTAATACCACCTCAAACTCATAGTCATCACGTAAGTTATCGTATTCCTGTTGTGGCAGGGCTCGGGCGGGCGGTAAACTGGTACGTGACGGGCCGGGTTTCGACTAAGAAGATCCGTTTGGTTCGAGAGAAAGTAACCAACTTGGCTGGAAGTAGGGCGTTTCAGTGGGGAAGATCGACGTTTGGCTGGCGACCGTCGTACAGCTTCACTCTCCGCGTACTCTCGAAATCGAGCTGAGACCTAGGAGAGATCATTGGCTTTCACCAGTTAACGATACCTTTGCGGATTCTCGTAATCCATATCGAGATTCGCCCGTTCTCTCCCGCGATGGAGCCGACATCTGAAGTGAATTACAAGTGGTGTACGACCGGAAGTTTGAGGGCATTTAAAAGGATAAAGTATTTGATCTTGAAAGACGGGATAGGGGATCGGGTTTTGAAGCCGAGCTCCATCTGAGCATTACATTAGCCAATTTTTGATGCTACTTTCGTCAAAGATGGGTGGGGCAGATGTTTTACCGTTGACATTGTCCCTCATAGTACAGCAAAGGGCGCTTTGATTGCGCGGGATCTACGGGGCCGGGTCCTGCCACGGACACCATGATGGCCGACTCGGTTCTTTGGTGGGTGCCATTATGCAGTCTTGATGTTTGATAAATTGCATCGAAAGTTACAAAAATACAAATAGAACACTAATGGTGATTTCCGAAAATCCCTGCATCGCTAATAAAAATGTGACCTCGTTTTGAGTTTGAATTTGAGCTGTGATTTTTTTTCTCTAACCCAAAACGTCACCTTTGATCCCTTGCATCATTCTAGCGCAATATTTTACGTCTCTATGCTCTACTTACATCATCGATAATACATATATCCATTTGCAGGCCCTCGCCTACGCTGGATGACCGACCAGTGGTCTCAATTAAACGAGAAGCTCGCCAGTTACCCGTACGTCGACGGGTTAGTCCTCCATCTCATATGAATCCTCGACTTTAGGTACACCATCAGCGACCGGGACTTTGAAGTTTTCAAGAGTGTCCCGGTGAACGAGCTTGGCGGCAAGGCTAACCTAGCCCGGTGGCATCGACATATCACCTCATTCAAGCAGGAGCCAAGCAAGCAGCCAACCGACGATATGGAGCTCGGAGACAACTTGCCACAGTGAGTCGGAAACTCCATTGTTATGAACAATTCTAGATATCTGCTCAACCATCTGACTAAAACGGGTGCTCCCTTCAATTCGATCGCGCTAGCGGAAGAGCTTGGTCTTGATCACCAGAAGCTGATCGGCGCCGTGAAGAGTCTGATCGCGCAGGATGGCGTAGGTTTTTCTTGGACGGTTTTTTTTTACTTTTGGTTTTAGCTGGTCACCGTGTCCGAGACATCCGAGAAGCGGACCGAGCTGACCAACGAGGGGCAGGAAATGGCGACAAATGGCTCACACGAATACAACGTGTTCGTAGCGATTGGTGACGAAGGGTTGCCCCAGGGAGAACTCATGGTACGGATTTTTTGGGATTTCTGAAGTCTGTTTTCTTTAGAAGTTGCCAATCGGCAAAGTGGGTATGGCGAAGGCGATAGCTGCAAAATGGATTGCTACCGAGAAGAATGGCGCCGAGGTTCGGTTGGTACGAAAGATGGCTGCTGACGCCGTTGTTGATAAGGTTCGTTTTTGGGCGTTTTTCTGCTTTGAACATAAAATTTTTGTTTTTTTTTAGGTTCGCGAACAATTGGAACAAATCAGCCTTGGCCAAGAGGTCGACGCAAAAGATAAGACCGAGCTGAAGAAGCGCAAGCTCATCAATGAGGTTACGGTTAAAGGGCTGATTGTCGAGAAGGGACCCAACTTCACGACGGAAATCGTCAAACCTGAGCTCGATCTGACCGCAGAAATGATTCAAAGGTATCGTATGCGCCTAAATTAACTTGATTTTGTCGATTTTAGCGGTAGCTGGAAGGAGAAGACTTTCAAGAAGTACAACTTTGAAGCGCTTGGAGTGCAGCCCTCTAGTGGTCATCTACACCCATTGATGAAGGTGTTCATTTTTCCATGCATTTGGTTACTCTCAACATTAGGTCCGCGCCGAGTTCCGACAAATCTTCTTCCAAATGGGCTTCACCGAAATGCCGACGAATCGCTACGTGGAGAGTTCGTTCTGGAATTTCGACGCACTCTTCCAGCCTCAGCAACATCCAGCTCGCGATGCGCACGACACTTTCTTCATTTCAGGTAAATTTCCAATCTTTTTGAAAACGCACCAATTATAGACCCTGCAATCAGCACCAAGTTCCCCACGGATTATTTGGAACGAGTGAAGACGGTCCATTCTAAAGGCGGCTTCGGCTCAATCGGGTATGCCTTGTCTGGGTTTTGCTTTATTTCCTGTTTTTAGGTATAATTACGATTGGAAGCTGGAAGAGGCCCAGAAAAATGTACTGCGCACTCATACCACGGCCGTCTCGGCACGTCAACTCTATTCGCTAGCGCAAGAGGTAGGATCACTAACTGAATCTTTTCATTTATTTTTTAGGGCTTCAAGCCATCAAAAATGTTCTCCATCGATCGGGTCTTCCGAAATGAGACCCTGGACGCGACGCATCTCGCCGAATTCCATCAGGTAAAACGAGCCAACGACCCATTATTTTCTTGCTTTAGGTAGAGGGCGTGATTGCCGAGAAAAACCTGTCGTTGGCCCATCTGATCGGCATCTTCACCGAATTCTTCAAGAAGCTCGGAATCGAAGGGCTGAAATTCAAGCCCACCTACAACCCCTACACCGAGCCGAGCATGGAAATTTTCGCCTACCACCAGGTGCATCCCTCTTTTAGTTTTTTATATTGATCTTAGGGCTTGAAAAAATGGGTTGAGATTGGCAACAGCGGCATGTTCCGACCGGAAATGCTGTTGCCGATGGGACTGCCAGAAGACGTGAATGTTGCTGGATACGGGCTGTCGTTGGAACGGTGCGTTGGAGTGCGAATAAAAATATTTATGAATTCTAGGCCAACAATGATCCGGTACGGCATCAACAACATTCGGGACCTGTTCGGGGCAAAAGTCGACCTGGAGATGATCCGGAAGACGCCGATCTGCCGGCTGTCCAAGAAGGACTAATTTTTCTGTTTTTCTGTTGCCCCCTGTTTTCGATGCGGTGAATCGTTTCCAGGGGCGTAGCTAGAAAAAAATTTCGGGGGGGGCCCCAAAATTTTTCCAAAAAACTCAAAACATTAACGAGAAAACAGCGCCGCAGGCAAAAATTTTTGAAAACAAGGTTCCATAAAACGTAAAAAATAGCCCCTTGGGGCCGGTATTACGCTACGTCCCTGATCGTTTCTGATAGTCGAAATTGTGTGTTTTCAATGTGATTGTGCCCACCCGTTGTTGCCCGTTGTTTTTATGTTTTATTGTTACGCTTTCGGATAAAGATGGGTATACGTTTAAAAGGCAATTACATTTGTAGGCACCGCCTTTAGAGATTGCTTAGTTGTTTAAACTAAAATTCCACATCCCTGCTGACCCCTTTAAAACAGCATAAAATGTTATTCGTTTCCTTGCAGTTGCCATTTACCCGCTTCATCTGGGTCCATATTTGCCCAAGTTTCTTCTGGCCCCAGCGCCCGAAAAGGAAGCTTTTGGCGTAGCGTGATGCCCTGGATGAATGAAAAGCGGAGGGCAGACCCAACCCCTCAGGCTCTCCTCATTATCAGCCTTTACCGCGATTTCCGGGTCCACGATTTCCTGCGCTGCCCTGCTTTTTAGCGGAATTCATGCCCTTCCCCCGCCATCCACATTACCCAATTTCCGTTGGTAATGAGACGGGTGAGATGAGCGGCTGAAGCGATAGACAAGGATCCGGTTGAGTCTGTCTAGTTTTTCGAGATCGAAGCCAGCTTATCGGGTGTAACCAATTTTTTTCCTGGTGGTCCCGGTTGACCAAGTAATCAAATATAAAGTGTTTTCGAATTGTTTTTAGTAAGTTTTAACTACATTTAAAGCAGAATAACTTTCAGAAAAATTTAGAAAAATGTTTGAAAAAGTCGAAAATTTAGTCATTTTGGGTCTTTCCCCCCCCCCCCCCCGCGAATCCTAAAGGTTCTATAGGATTTTTCGACCTAATTTTTATTTTTTTAATTTTTTCTGGTTAAAATGTGTGTAGTTTTTATGCTCAGGAATAGTTAAAAACAATTTAGAAACGCATCCGCAATTTATAAAAAATCTAGGCTTGTCTTAGTCTTTTAGGTCTAAAAGGCAAAAAATGACGTGATCCCACGAAATAGTTATTTAAAGGCATGGACAAGTCTAGTTTATGAATTTTGGTGTCTGTGGATTCCCTATTTTTCCGCACCGCGCCACGCAACGCAACGCACTCGACCTTATTTCACTGCGTAGTGGATTACAAGTTTTTCGTGAGTGCGGCGTGCGCGACGCGTGTGCGTGAAAATCCATAACCAAAAACGCATAGCCACCTCTTGCCGGTCCCTTGAATTTTGTCATTTCTGAGCTGACCACTGCATTGCCATAAATAGGCCAAATCTGCAGCGAGTTTTTGCCAAATTCCCCCGGCACCACATTGCGTGTGTTTTTAGGGTGAAGTGGGAGAGCGAGGGAGGGAGGGGGTACCTCGAAGAATTTGTATTCGAGCGCCAACGTTTCGGACCCAAAAACGTCAGATGCCCTCCCGAAATGGAGCGCAGGATTCTGGTGTCTTAAATGAGTAAAATGCACTCAACATGGCTCGGCTACTACGCTTTGATATACCCAAGTTATAGCCCGCAAAATCTAATGGATCAAAGGGACCGGCAAGGCGTGTCTAGAGGGGGTTAGAATGTGGATTTGGTAGCCGATTCGGGGCATTTTAGGGCATCAGCGCCGCGTCTGCGTTGCGTGTCGCGGACTTCAAAAAAATGGTGGGGCCAAGCAACAAAATCCCTATCCGTGGCTTTCCCGTTCCTTTAACTTCACTTTTTTTGCGGGTGGGGTGGGAGGCGGAAATTCCGGGGTCCGCCCCCCTGCCAGGGCCCAAATGGGCCAAGTCGCGCGGAATGTTGGTCGAGTTGACCCGGGGTGTTTCATAGATCAGTTTGAGATGGCGTTTAATAGGATTTAACGGATTTTGTAAAAATTTATCTCTCTCTCCCTCTCTCTATCGCTCTCTTCTTCTAAGACTTCATTTCCAAAAGTTTACCCCATTCACAATTCTTCTGTTGCCCATGCACCTTATATTATTCAAAGCTGCCTCCCTCTTTCGATCAACCCCCCAGAATCCCTAATGTCATTCTGCAAACTCCCAACAGCCCAAAACAACGCGAATTGCTGCAGATGAGAAGGGCTTTTCAGGGAGCGGATGACCGCACTTTCGCGGAATATTGGGGATGCGCTGCACTTTATTTTGCCTAGTGGAATCTCTCTCTCACTCACTCTCTCTCTCTCTCTCTCTCTTTCTCTCTCTCTCTCTCTTTCTCTTTCTCGCTCTTTTTCTCTCTCTCTCTCTCTCTCGCTCTCTCCCGCTCTATCACAACCAATAATTTTGTGCTTGTCGCGAGACCGCGACATGCAGTACGTATGTGACGCATTCACGGAGCACTGCTACCCCTCACTCTAAAGTAGCAGATCGTAATTCAGCATTTTTTTCTACATAGAAGTGGCCCCTTCTGTCGCCATCCATTTAAAACGGTCCTTCTCGATGCCAGAAACCAGTCGGATTACCCCCAGTGGTCACACCGCACGTGCAAAACCGCCACAAAATCTGAAATAATACGCCGAGCAGAAGCGCTTGGTTCTCAATTAAATGCGGCACGTCGGCCCCGGTCAAACAAACTATCGCGCCTCCCCACCTTTTAATAAAGCTCTTTTCAAGCTGCTTTTCATTGGAGTTTCAAAAGATGCGGGTAGATGGGGGGTTTTCTTAATAGTCGGCTGGGTTGTTATTAATCTTATTACACACGGCCACTCCTTCCCCACTACATCTAGTATAATTGGCTCTCGGGACTGGTAGACAACGACGGGTTTTGCAAATTAATCTTTTTCACGAGGGAGTCCAAATTTGTCGTGTTTTTTGGACGATACTCTTGATGGATTCCCTGTTCCTTTAAAATTATCGCTCTCTCTCTCACTCTCTCTCTCTCCGTGTTTTTGCGTCTCTCTCCAGGCCTGACTATCTGGCGCTCTCTAGCTCTCTAGGAGCCTCTCACTCACTCTCACTCACCCCTCCCTCTCTCTCTCTCTCTCTCTCTCTCTCTCTCTCTCTCTCTCTCTCTCCCTCTCGGTTTCTTTCTTTCTCTCTGGCGAGGATCCCTATTTTTAGCTACAATTTTTGAATTCTCTAAAATCTCCAGAATTGCCCCAATTTTCTGCCTTGTCATTTGACTGGATACGGTAATTCACCCTCCTGGGGATCCTGATTTTTATGTTTTGCTTGGGTGCAAGAAATAATCGGTACCAGAGTAATAAGTTTATCGGATTTCAGGATCCGAAAAACCTGTACTTAGGTTCAAAACGGAGTTGCAGGTCTCTCGCTCTGTCTCTCGCTCTCGCTCGCTCTCTCTCTCTCTCTTCATCGCACTCTCTAGCTATACGTTTATCTCTTTACCCTCTCTCGCTCGCTCTCTTTCAGGCGCTCTCTCTCCCACTCACTCTGGCTATCTCTCTCTCCCTCTCTCTCTCTCTCCCTCTCCCTCTCCCTCTTCTCTCTCTCTCTCTCGCTCTCTCTCTCGCTCTTTCAATCCTGCAGAATTCCGTCAGGTCCATGATGAATTCTCAAAAGTCACAATTCCCTCCTGTCCGTCACCAACGCACATGTCATTGGCTCGGAAATGAGCCGGGCCCAATTTTTTAGGGGGCGGCCGGTGAGGGCCCACCGGCTGATTAGAGGGCCCTATGTCTGCCGGAAGAGGCCAATTTCTAAGGGCGTCTACCCCCTAGGTGGTCAAAGGGTTTGAAGTTTCACTGTAGGCAAACTTTAGGGTTACTTTTAAGCTTAGGCCGTCACGAGTATCGTCACGTATTCTCGAATACAGTATTCCACCGTTATCTATGCAAAACTCTTAATTTTAGCCAATACTCTAGCGCGCAGCCTCGAAAAAAATCGGTATAATCCTTACGCCGGCTGTCCATCCATCATCCTGGGCGGCGCATCGGAATGCGTGCGTGTGGGAGTCACAGAGTCCAATATTTTACTCGCGGTTGGGTATGGAATTTTGCATCCTCAATGGTTTCTGCCAGCCTACCCTGCTCGTTTTTCTAGCTCTAGCCCTAGATCTAGCTCGTGCTCCAGCTGTAGCTTTAGCTCGTGCTCTAGCTGTTGTTCTAGCTCTTGTTCTAGCTGTAGCTGATACTCTAGCTCTTGCTGCAGCTTTCTGGTTCTAGCTCTCCATCTCTCTCTAACTCACCATGTCTTTCTTCCTGGCTTTTTTTCCTTTTTTCACTCTTTAGCGTTCGCTGCCTATCTGTATTGACTTAGTGAGAAGGTGTGAACGTGAGATAGAGAGAGAGAGAGACCGAGAGAGACCGAGATATATGGAGAGACACAGAGAGAGCGAGAGATAGAGCGAGACATCGAGAGCAAGAGAGTGAGAGAGAGTGGGTGAGAACGTAAGAGTGAGAGGGAGAGGGGATAGAGAGTGACCTGCTTCCCTTCTCAACCCCTTTAACGCCCCCACCCCACACGATAGAACTATTTTGGCGATCCATGCGTTTGGCGTGCCGTCAATTTCCTCCTGGGGATTCCAATCGGATGCTGTAAACAAAAGTTCACCCGGCCACACCAATCGCATTTGAAGAAGCTGTGGTGGCAAGGGGGTCTTTGTTGAATTATAGCTCCTCTAGTCGAGAGGGAAGCCCTTCTGTTCCTTTCTAGCTTTGAGGAGCCACCCATTTTTCACTGGGTCCCAAAATTTGGCTTGGGTTACGGGGATGATGGAGGGGTTCGAATTGTTGAAAACATTCCATTTTCGGGGGCTTTAAAGAGACAGGGAAAAGACGGATTTTCATTTTTTTGCCTGCTGGCTGGCCACGACTACGAGGTGTTAAAGACGTTGATATGGAGGAGCCGGAGCTGGGAGCAGGAAATCCGGGCGCGTCGCGGTTGCGTTGCGGTGTTAAGTTATGGAGCTCCTTTGGTGCGATTCAGCTCCCAGCTCCCAGCTCCCAGCTCATACTCTAAACACTTTTGAATGAACACTAGAATGATTCCATTTCGTCTGGTATCCGTAAAGAGAGAGAAAAAGCGAGAGTTAGAGAGAGAGCGAGAGTGACTGAGAGAGAGAGGGAGCGAGAGAGAGAGAGCGAGAGAGCGAGAGAGAGAGAGGTAGACTCCCATTCATTCCAATTCCACCCTGCAAACCCCACAAACATCATCAAGAAATTGTTGGAAACACTAGGCCCACCTATCCCGGCCATTATTATTCAGCAAATTAAGCGCCTGGGCCCTTTTCCTTTTTTCCTGGCAAATCCACTTTCGAGAAGCCAGGAATCGGAATATCGTGGCTTTGAATCTTGGAACCGGATCAAGACTTCTCTCTCGCACTCTATTTCTCTCTCTCTCTCTCTCTCTCTCTCTATCGCCCTATTCCTTTCGAGGCGATTTGTGGTTGTAAGCCCTGCCTCAAAAAAACCCCATTACCCCGGCGCAGACGTGCAAATCAGAGGAATTAGAGCGTTCCGGGGATTCCGCGCCGCCAACGACTTCTTTGTCCGTCCCAGAAATTTGCACTCCCAGACGTTCCATGCTTTCCTTGCGCGTTTTTGAGCCCAAATTTCATCGAATCTGAATAAAATTCAGGCAGCTACTACGGGTTATATTTCTTCATCGCTGTATTTATTCCAGTTCCTATCGTAAGCCAAGCCTAAACCTACGCCAAAGCCTAGGCGAAAGTCTAAGCCAAGTCTAAGCCAAGCCTAAGCCTAAGCCCGAGACCAAGCCGAAGCCTAGGGCTAAGCAAAGCATAAGTCAAAGTCTAAGCCAAGCCTAAGCCTACGGCTGAGTTTAAGATTAAGCCAGAGCGAAGCCTATGAAAAATTCGGTCAATGGTCAGCCATAATTCCCCAGGGGCTAGGCACCCTCATCTTCTTTTTTTCGCTTAAAATTATGCCCAGGCCAGAGAACGAAATTCTGAATTTATTTCTGGCATGGCGCCATATTCCACGACGGCTTAAAAGTAGCGCTCTAAATTCCGGGGAATCTAACGTATTCAGTTTCATAGCTGCTTTCTGGCGGAATATGCGCCTAAGCTGAGGTTTCGACAGGTTTCTGCTTCGTCATATACCTAAGCTGAGGATCTTTGGATCTTTAGAGCCCATATTCACCCTCGTGCTCAAAAGCACCCCCAATTTCTTGGGTCATTTTCACGGCAGCCTTTCGGAGCTCCAACTCCTTTTAGGGAGCCGCCACTTTTGAGGGGGTGAGACGAAGGGCTCTTGGGGGGCTCGTTGTTTTTGGATTGTGCTGGAACACCCCCGAATTTTCGCTTGCATGGAATAGCTAGGAGCCGCTGGTGGGTTGAAAGTGGAGCGGCCCGCGCTGTGATTTTAGGTTTTTCAGAACCGAGGATTTAACTTGAGCCTGAGCTCTGAAACTCACCATCTCATTCTCTCTCTCGCCCTCGCTCTCCCTCGCTCATTCGCTCTCTCTCTCTCTCTCTCTCTCTCTCTCTCTCTCAGTTTCTCGCTCGCTGTCTCCCTCTCCCTCTAATGCTGATTTTAAAGGGACTGTAACACCCATCCAACCTTCACAATTACAT
The DNA here is from genome assembly GCA_038088335.1 of Mesorhabditis sp. LJ9110. Taxonomy (NCBI): domain Eukaryota; kingdom Metazoa; phylum Nematoda; class Chromadorea; order Rhabditida; family Rhabditidae; genus Mesorhabditis; species Mesorhabditis sp. LJ9110. The sequence continues at coordinate 4,191 of JBBGBA010000024.1, read as the reverse complement.
GACATGTACGATTCCACTTCCAGAATCCCAGTTCCCAGCCACACTCTAATTTTTCGATTATCTTTTTCTGCCAAGGTCCAGAAAAAGTTTCCGCATGAAGCCATGAGGACAAGCCGACTAATTGAGTAAATGCGCGCCCTTCGCGCTGCGCTAATGCCCGCTGCGTGCAATAAATTGCCCCGAAACTTCTTCAAACTCATTTTATCTTGCCCATATAAAACCACAATCAATCCAAAATCATAAATTCAAAAAGCGGGGCATTGGTCGGTGATCATTCCCTCTTCTCCTCCATCTTCCTCCTTCCTTCTGGCGGGAGACGTGGCCTTTATGTGCGGGATGGGAGCGGGGGTGTCGGTGATGAATCTAAATATCGAGGATCTATTTGAACGATATTGGAATATTCGTAGGCGAATATTTTGGCTGCTTATGCAAAAAATCGTTTGCAAGATGAATTTCTTAGCTGCTGATCAAGATTTGATCTGATCAGTGAGAAGGAGATTGAACGCTATCTTTTATAGGTTACTGATACTTTACCTCCCTTCATACACGAGATCCGGCCTCGGATCTAAATACTCAAATATCTGGGTGATAAATGCAAAACTGCTATGAGCGGGACCCTGCTGTCAAATCATAGTTGGTTTTGCTAGGCTGATAGAAAACAAATTCTTTCTTTGACGGTCAAAAGTTGACCAAAAACGCAAGTCTATGCCACTTACTACTGAAGTAGGGCTTGGATGGTGGTCGTCCATTTGCGGGTGCGGCATGTGTGAAAAATGGGTTGCCAGGAGATCGAATCGAAGACTTCGGCGGTTCCAAGTACGACGACGCCTTGACGGCGAATTCTGGTGTGGACTTCACATTCTAGGATGCGCTCTAGGATCGGTCGATCTTGTTTGGTGCAGCCGATCGCGTTGTCAGTAGAGTGCAATTCCGCTCTCGGGTTCTGGCCCTGCTCGACGGTCGGCTTCTTGATGCCGGCGAGTGGGGTGTCGTGGGTCAAGAAGTCGAGGAGCTCGGATTGAGCATCATGGTAGCTGAGTATCGTCGTCTCTTCAGCCGGGCAGCTGCGGGTGATTCTCTCCAAAATTTCCAGTGCGTATATGGCTTCATCGGCGTTGATAGGCTGCCGTCACGGGATCGTTCGGCGGTGCCCTCGTAGACTACGAAAGGCATGGGGGTCCGGGCGATGGTAGATTGAGTCCCAAGTTCTGGAGTGCGGATACGGGCTTGATTTCCGAGAGGAACCTCCCGATAAAGAATATTCCGGTGCCGTAGGTCCACAGCCTTTGTTCTTCCCACGATTTCTTATTGTATATATCTAATAGCTTCAGGGCCTTGAGATGCTCCTTTGTCTTGTCGTGTCGTTCTTCGGTGAAGGCGTCGCTGTTCGAGCCTTTGTAGCACTGTTCCACGGGTTCTGTTGATGCCAGCTCGTTGTCTAGTTTGTCTTCGTCGTCAAGTTCAATTTCAGGAGAGAGGTTTAGTTGTTCGTGTGAGTCTTCGGTATAGTTTAGCTCTTCTTGGTCGTCCAATTCGAGTTCAGAGAGAGAATTTAGTTGATCGTCTGCATCTTCGGCATTTAGCTCTTCTTCGGCGTCCGTTAAGCTCGGAGAGAGGACCTGATGTAGAATATCGTTCCTGTTCGTCGTTCACTGGATTTAGGGAGGGTTTCTTCTCCTGCGCTGGACCAATTAGCGATGTCGTAGAAATGCGGTTGGGCGGCCTCCGGGTACGCGTGTTTGTTAGGTCGTTCTTCGTCGTCGTTGCTTGAGAAGTCGGTAGCTGTGTTGTGCATGCAATTGATGCTTTTGTATGAATTACGTTTGGTTGTTTCATCGAGTGGATCGACAATATTTTCCAGTTTCTTGAGGTTTGACTCACCCGGTTGGGTAGCTGTCGGGCTCATTTCTTCGGAGCTGCAGTCGGGTATGGGGGCTAGTTTGCTGAGTTGATCAGCGGGGTTGTCGTCCATCTGTGTGACGGGTGTCGGGGCTTGAGCTATCTGAAATCTGGTATCGAATTGTAAGTCTACTGCCTATAGAAAACACCGATGGAAAACATTCAGTTAATTATTGCGTGGTCTTAAGGAGTATCCATGTCTGGCCTCTACTTTGCCTTCCTTAGCCTGCCTGTTCAGTTCGCTACTATCGTTTTTGCGTAACCGGCTAATTCAGCTGGTTCCGCCTGGATTTGCTCAAGTAGTTTTTATCGCCAGCTTCGAGGTTGTTGCTTGTTGCAGCGGGGCCGGTGACCTCAAAAAATTTTTTGATTTGATTGAAATGTACCTTTCTGGGTTGGGATTGTGGCGATGCCTTCGGAACGATGAAGGCGTGGGGATGCTCAATCGCCACCACGCGGAAGATGCCGGTCCATGGCATGCATAGTTTTCGGCTTAATCCGGGTTTATAATGTGTTGTTATTGCAGTGACTGTATCACCAATTTTGACTTCTAAGAGTTTTAGATGGGAGAAATTGTTTTTGTCTGAGCTACCGTACCTAGCGCGTGCTTCGGCGGCATGTTCTACCGCTTGCTTCCAAGCCTGGCCTAATATCTGAACAATCTTTAAATTCGGCCATTTCCGAGTCTTTGGGATATTGAATTTTGCCAGACTCCTCGATTAAAAGGCTAATATTGAAATTTGCGTCGCGTCCGTGCATGAGAAAAAATGGGGACTCCTTAGTGGTTTCATGAGTGGAGGTGTTATAGCAAAATGTGCAGGCTGACACTAGGAGGTCCCAGTCGTCCTGTGTCTTTTGTGCGTAGGCGCGTAGATAGTATTGAAAAGTTCGAAAAATTCTTTCTACGGCTCCATTTCCTTCGTGGTGGTAGGGCGTGACAAAATAGTGGTCGATTCTCAGAGTTTTTCCAATTTCATTAAACAGTACTGACCGGAAATAAGCCGCATTGTCGCTGACAATGCTTTTTGGGGTGCCATATTTTTGGAAAATCTCATTAGTTAGAGCTCGGGCGACGGTAATTGCTTTTGCATCCCGCAATGGGACACTAATGGCAAACTTTGAAACGTGGTCAATTGCGGTGAGGATAAATTTGTTTCCTAGAGGGGTTTCTTTTAGTGGTCCGCCCAGGTCGATATATACTTTTTCAAAGATAAAATTAGTGAAGTTGGGGATAAGGGTTCCGTGGTTCCGGACATTTGCTGTTTTTTGTTGACAAATGGCGCAGGTTGCGCACCAAGCTTTGACATCTAGGTAAATTTCGAACCAAAAGTAGTGATTTAGTATGTTAGCTAATGTTTTGTTAGGGCCAAGGTGTCCCCCGGCTGTTGGGCTCTCATGAAAGGCTGAAAATACGAGTTTTTGGAGCTTTTCGGAATAAGTAGTTGGTTACGCGATCTGGTCGCTTTTTCGATGCAAGGTTTTCGATAAATGCATCCGTTCTTTTCGACGAATAGATCGTCCACTTTTCTCATAAATTCGAATTGGCTGAATTCAAGGGGCCGAGGAATGCTATTTGCCGGGTTGTTGAAAAAATCGAAAATCTTAGAGCAAAACGGGTCGGCTAATTGGGCCTGAAGGGCATCTACTGGTCTGACTCGACGGGATAATGTCAAGAGATTCTGGTTGGTTTTCCTGGAAGCGCGATTCCGGGTTGGATAGGCGGTCGAGACAGTCGGCCAAAAGATTTGTGGCGCCTTTAACATATGTAATGGTAATATCGTACTGCTGAAGTTCTACTATCCAACGGGCCAATTTATTGTTCATTTCCGTATTACTGTTTAAAATAGAAACGAGAGGTCGATGGTCACTACGAATTTCGGTATGGTTTCCATAAATGATATGTTTGAAATAGCGCAAAGAAGCGATGATAGAGAAGAGTTCAGTATGAGTAGCGGCCCATCTACGTTGTGAATCAGAGAGACATTTACTAAAATAACCTACGGTTTTCAAACTCTTCGGGTCTCCGTTGTCGGCTTGAAGCAGGGCTGCACCTACGGCTGTCATTGATCCATCGGTGTATAGGACGAATTGATCGTCTCGGGGGTAGCTGAGGCACGGCTTCGAAACTAAAATATCTTTGACCTGTTCGAATGCTACGATTTCCTCTGGACCCCACTTAAAAGGGGTTTTTTCTTTAATGAGGGCATAAAGTGGGTCAGCAATCTTGGCGAAATTTGGCACGAATTTACGAAAAAAAATTGGACATTCCTATAAATTGTTTCACTTGCTTGG